>JAKTYD010000007.1:0-518634 GCA_030564645.1 Insectozyma morakotiae
AGGGCATTACCATTTGGATAATGTTTATCATCATTTAAACCACCTAGAATTGGTTTTGAATCTTCAATCAATTCAAATAAATTTTTGAAAAATTCTTTAAATGATTGAGTGGTGGTAAAAACTCAACTGGTGGTGCTGCTGCTGGTGGTAAAAACGGTACCGCTGGTGGTGCTGCTGGTTCAAACTCAACCGGTGGTGCTGGTGGTAAATCAGACAATGCAGGTGCTGTTGCAAATGCCAACGTTTACGGTGCTGCTGCTTTAGTTGCTGCTGGTGTTGCTTTATTATACTAGATTATTAATTTTAGAATTATTAATTTTAGAATCAAGTTTCTTTTAAGAATAACAGAGGCTAAAGGGTATTAAAAAGATCAATACAATTTACTTTTTGGATATTATTATTTGTTTGCTTTATTTATTATTTTAATAAATTTTGTTGTATTATAAAGTTAGATCAACTTGCATCATCATTATCACTATACTGTTTTCACTACACAATCATATTTTTAATTTTTTTTATACACTTTATATTATTTGGGTTTTTTTATATTTTTCATGAATTTACTAAGAAAGACTGGTAAAACAGTTAAATTGGTTTTTTCTGTTTAATTTGTTTAATTATATAGACTATAATTTTTAATATATTTTCAGCTTCTGTTGAAATTATCTTTCTATTATTGTATTATTGTAAAAATTTGGTCTCTTGATCGGAAATTCTGGGTGCACGAAATATCAGATGATTCAAAAACGCAATTACTCACGAATTTCCAGAAAGATTCGGCTAAGTAGGGTATGATCTATTCTGTTCAGTTGTAAGAATGTCATATCTCAAGAACACAAATAGATGTTGAAACTTTTATAAAGTTTTGTAAAAAGCTTTATAAGCGAAGACAGAAACGCAAGCTTTAGTCTTAAGGTTAGAAGAGATGCTTTAAATATAAAACAAAGTATTAATACTCCAACTACGTTCTCAAGGGTCAACTAATGTATAAAAAGAAGACAACAGATTCAAATTATCAAGGTTCTTATCAGATTATTAGTCAATCTAATTCCTGCAAGCTAAAAGATATAAAAGGAAAAGTTTTAGATTTTATTTATCATCATGACTGCTACAAGAAGAAGAAGAGAAACAAGTCATAGATGCTGCTAACGGAATTGAACATCTCAATTTATTAGTCATTGTTAAATCAGATTTGATTCGAAGTTATTTAGAGTCAAAAAGATAAGAGAAATTAATATAGATTATAATAGAACAATAAAACAAATTAATATACATTATAATAAAGCAATGAAAACAATCAAAAGAAAACCATTCAAAGTAATTTTCAAACCTAAAGATAATTCAATAAAAACTTCAACAATTATTCATCAAATCCATTAAAATTAACAATCAAAAGAATTCAAACAACGTCAACAAAGTCAATTATAAAATAGACTGAATCATGTTTATCATTATTTTTTCTTCAGGAACCAATTATTCATTTTTCTTTTGTTGTCTGATAAAAACCATTTGAACTTGTTCTTTTTTTGATTTTTAGGTTCATCAAACTTAGGTCCATTCTCTTGCAACTTTTGAAATCTCTTTTTAAAATCCTCCATTACAGTTGGTGACAAATTTTCATTATCAATTGACTCTTGAAGTTTCTTTATCAAATTCATCTCCATCTCTAGTTCTTCAACATTAATTGAATCAATTTCTTTTGAGATTTCTTCAAGTAATTCTTGTATAAATTCCTCTTCTAAAATGAATTCGTCATAATCAATTGAATAATTTTCACTACCTTCATCTAGCAGCTGATTAAACTCTACCTTGTCCTTAACATCTTCTTCCTTATCCTCTTTTACGTAATGGACCGATTCATCATGGTCGATTAGTTTAGTTTCACTTAATGTGACTATTTTCTTACATGAAGCTTTTGCATTATTTGAACTTCTCTTTAAACAAGAGTTTAAGACTTTGAATTTTGAATTGATGTTATTCAAATGTTTATCATCATTGTCATTTACATGCACTCCAACAAATGATGTTTGCTCATTCTCCAACTCAACAACATCATTCTTTTCCTCAAGTAACTCTAAAACTAAATCAACAAATATTCTTAAAATAGAATAAAAAATCTTAAGAGATATATACCAAAGTTCAATGCATTTATAATTGATAAAAACGTAAATTTTAAACAATCTGATTATAAATTTGATGATACTTATAATTGACATTTGTTTTTAATTTTTTATTGATTTTTTAAAAAATTTGGTTGCAAATAGATACTCACACAAATGGAGCATATCAAAAAAAAAAAAATTCACTGATTTTTCAATAAATGGTAGAATCTCCCTTACAATAAGATATGAATCTTTACTTGAATCTGAATCTGATGAAAAATGATACAAATGTCTTTATAAAGTGTCAAATTTTTTCCATGATGAAAATTATTATTTAGATAAACGTATTAACCAGGATTAAGTGTTAAATGATCCAATATTGCTGTAAAATGTTCTTCTCCATCGAATCACTCAGTTTAATTATTGCATTTATCTTTGTAAAATATTCTCTCAATAATAAAACTCTATTTTTTATTATCAGCTGAAAATCCAATTATGATGAACAAATCGACTGATGTTGTAAGTTCTGACAATAAAATTCGTTGACTTTGGTGAGCCTTTAAAAAAATACCACTTATTTGACTGAGCCTTTGAAATGATATCACATTTACTTCGTTTTTAATTTTAATTGAAAAATTTAGCTCCAGATCGAGCAATCTTTATTTGATAAATACATGGTCCTTGTTTTTTCATTGATTGAAGTTCACTAGTATTTAAATTATATCCATGGCTGAGAACTTGGTTAATCAAAATAAGGTTCTGCTTGAACTAACCTCTTAATTAAAAAAAATTAAAAAATTCCAAATTCAGTAAAATAATGGAAAAGAAACAAATCAGATGAAATTATAGTAAACATGCTATCCTAATTGTAATGTATTGAGTTCCATCTTCTTCTCTGAATGTAAAAATTAAAACATAAGGATTTTTTAACAATTTAATTCCTTGAATATTGAAAATTAGTTTCTTTGGTTTGAATTATACTCAGCAAGCCACTGTAATCGTTTTCTGGTTCATCATAAATAATTATCTTTAATGAAACTTGATGATAATTCCTTGGATATTCACGTATTTCATATTCAACAGCACATTCAAAAATTTAAACTATCATTTTCTTCCTCTCGCCTCATCTTATTAAAACTAAGCATATAGTATCTTTAACGTTTGTTTTCAATAGCTTTAAGTTTCATTCATACTTTCGGGTGTAAATCAATTCAAAATGTGAAGTAAAACTCATTGTTTGACGATAAAAAGACAAGTTTGCCTTGTTTGAGATTAGTATACTTTAATTGATATTTTCATCCATGAACGTAGTTCAATTATGTCGCATAACATAACATTGATGTTTATTATTATGTTATCTTATAAGAAAGCCACAGGCTAAACAGATGAAAATTTTTATTTGACTCCATACAAAGTTGAATTGATCACTTGAAACAATAGTAGCAAAGTTTGTTCATTTATGGTCCATTTCTTGGTCTCAAAATATTATATATTTCATATTTGAATATAAATTAATTTCGAAATACATTTATTCTTTAATTTGTTGATAATAATTTATTATGAATTTTTTTTCGTTGACCCCAGTCGATTTTTTTAGGAAAAACGGCTTTCCAAAGTTTGAAAGTGTGAGTTGAACTAAGTGATGGTGATACCTAAAATGATGATGTAAATAGGATACGAAAACTATTAAATTATCCAGAATTGAAAATCATACTTAATATTTACAGGTCAAAAATCAATTACTCTTGTTAATTTTAGTTTGGTTGCAAAAAAACCTCAAAAAAGAAATTAGACAGTTAACTTGTTCAATTTTAACAAGTACAGGAAATAATCCTAGAAATTGAAAATCTAATAAACTTAATGTGCTAAAGTTATCACCTTCACCAAATCTTTTTTATTCTTATAGTACAACAATCAAATGAGATCATAAATTTGTATTATTGATTTCTTTCTTATAGTCATTGAAATAGCATTATTTATTTTCATTATACTCTTTTAAATAAGGGAGAATCTCTTGGAGTGTCCAATATTTACTATCATCTAGTCTTTCATTTGACATGACTTTCTTTGACCATTCTTCATTTTCTGGTTCATGAAGTAATTTGTTAAGATATTTATGAAGCGGATGACCTTCTTCTGGTAATTTGAAAATTGTGAAAGAATCAATACCAGGAACCTTCATAACTAAATCACCTTTGTACTTGATATATGATCCATTCCTTTCGTGGAAGATCATATCGTAGATTGTTTTAACATTTCCTGACAAATGAGTAAATGAACGTCCATCGGGATAAGGTTCTACTGCTTGATACATATAGCTCACATACGGATATGTTATAGGACCATTTTGAATATTAGTTTTCATTATAAATACCTGCCTAATAGAAAATACAAAACTTATCAAATTTGAAATTAATCAGAATAAAAATTGAATTGCTCAATATTTCGAGTAAACGGCTAAAGTTTAAGAGACTTAGCATAAATAAGTTTTTTACTCTCCTTGTTAATGATCTTAATATATGCTCAATTTTCGACCAAAAAGCAGATTTTCTATAAATATAGCATTCAAATTATCCGTACAACGAGAACAACTTGACTGACATTAAACATTTAATTTGACTTACCTGAGAAAAAATATGGTAAATAAACCTTTGGCTTGATACTTTAAAATTAATAATACGAATAATAAAAGACAAATCACTAAAATTATTTAGAATTACAATTATATTTATTAATATTTCAAAAAAAGCAATCCCTAAATTTTGAACACCATTATTCATCGTGTCTTGAAATTGATTCATATAATGAATTAGGTGATGGCTTTTGACAAACCACTAATGATGGTAAGTTACAATCAACCAAATGGCGAAAAGGTAGCTTTAAGATTAAATGTCGAAATTGGAAATATATTCAGATAATCTTTACCTTGAATAAATATTATAATCCTAAAGTTTCGATTCTTACAACTAATTATAAATGAATAGACCATGAAAATTTCAAAATAATCAAAATTAATTCATTTCTAAATACTCTTGATAATATTGAAAAATGCGATCATGTGCCAGTCATTTCACGTAAGTACGGCCAATGTAAACAATGTGAACTGGCATCACACGATGTAAATAAATCAGAGACCATTGAGGTTCATCCATGAATTTGTATTATTTCATGAATCATTCAATTATGTATCTGATTTTATTCTTTGTGTGTGAACTTTGATATTCAACACTATCATATTGATTTCTTCTTCATATCGGAAATCATTTGATTCAATTGTTGACCAAATAAACCAATTTTAAATCCGTTATCTATTTTTACTTTAGCTATTGCAAAATCAAAAGAGTGACAAAATATTGATTTCATCTTGTTATTAGTTCATTTGAAACATTTTCAAAAACGCGTTTATTAAAAAAAAATATATTTATAAATATACATGGTTGGTAGGAAACGTCAAATAGAAAAAGAAGAGCTAGAGACTACCAATTCGATTGAAAGATATGATGTTGCTAGAGATAATAAAAGGGTTCAATATTGTAAAATACATTCAGAAGTTCATTATAAAACAATTCAAATAATGATGAATGCTCAATTAAAATTACAACAAGAAGAAAAATTGAGTTTAACTAATACTCAAGAGTCTATGAATGAATCACAAGAATCAACTGATAATAATCACACAGAAATTCATAATTTACAAGTAAAATATCATCAACAGCCATATTGGTAAATAAATGAAATTATACCTGAGATTTAAACAAAATAGAAGAATTCAAATTTAATGAAACAGAATCAAATATTGAAACTAACCTAAAGAAAATTATAAAATCTGCTAAGATATAAATATTTATTATTTCAGAAAAAGCATTAGAAACGTTTGCATAGAAAATATAATTAAAGTCGGCAATACATTGAGTAAATTTTAGATTCAATTATAAATCTAATCGAAATTTGAATTTATAGTTGTTTCAAAATCTTCTTTTGCCGTGAAAATATCTTGTAATTTTTTTACAGCATCATCATTATTACCCACATTACCAACAAAATGATTTTCAAACTCATCTTTTTCATTTTTAACTTCGGTTTTTAGTTCATTTATAATTTTACTTAAATTAAGCATGATCAAATTTAATTTTAAATTTATTTCATTTATTGATTGATATAAGTTATGATAATCATTTAAAACATTATAATATTCTTTTTGATAATTGAAATCACTTATTGACTTTATTGAATCTCTTTTCAATACATTTTGCAAATTCAAGGACACCAATATATTATTTAATTTTAAAAATTGCTCTATTAAATCTTCATAATTACTCTTTGTACACATGATATATTTTTTGCAGTTAAAAAAAAAAAAAGTAAGTAAGTGAATGGTTTATGTGTATATTATCAAAATACATCCGGTAACCTTTCAATTACATAACTGTGTCCACCTACACTCATTATAGGTATACCTGGTATTTTTCTAATTCTTCTTTTTAAATCAGCATCATTAGTAGCTACAATATAGCATTTATGATGTAATACACGATTGACTAAACAATCATCAGCATAAGTACCTTTATGTGAACAACTTAATCTTTGAATTCTTGAATCTTTAGCTAATTTTAATGCAATTCTATATTTTGAACCCAATTTTTCTAATTCTGCCATTACACAATCAGTTATTATTGGTATACATTTTGCCATTAAACAATCCATTAGACCTCGTATAATATCTATTTTCTTTTGAATTGAGAAATTTATAAAATTTGTATCAATAAGTACTTGATATGGTGGTTTAATAGATTCATTATATTTAAAAAATAATGCTGATGATACTTGTGGTACCGAACGAGTTAATTCAGGATCATCATCATTCTTTGGTTTTTGAATATTGGTATTATTATTAGCTCTAGGATCTTTCTTTAGATTTAAAGTACGTTTAACAGCAGCAAACTTTCTTGTCTTTTTGGCCTTTCCCATAGTATTAATTTTTTTGAGATGATGATCTTTTTTTTTTCTCGTAAATAAATTAGAAAAAGAAAAATAGATAAGACGACCAAAATATTTTGAGGTAGAAAAGAGTTAATCTCATTCATTATATTAGTTTATTTGATTTATTAATTGATAATCAAAAACTTTTAAATCATTTTGATTTCTTTTCCAACTTAATAATCTTTTCAAATTAAAATCCATTTCAAATATTCTAATTTTTCTATTATAATTTTTATTTATTTTAGTGATTCCTGAATCACCAGTTATACTATTGTAACATAACCAAATTGAACCTATTTTGTTTTCCAGTAATATACAAGCATCATTTTCATGTTCATGACCAACACTTAAAACGTTAAATTTACAATTTATTAAATCATCATGAAATTTTTTATGAATTTTTGAATTTAATTGATGTTTTTCATTATAAGAACCAATAATTTTAAATTTCCCAATTGGTCTAAATTGTGGAATTGGATTATGAAAAAATAATAATTTAAAAAGATCATTATCAAAATTATTACGATAAAGATAATTGATTTGTGAATTATCAATGAATTGATTTTCAGAATCTAATATAAACAATCTTGATGAAATTTCATTTGATTCAATTTTATAATTATAATTTGTGAATCCATGTAATTTCTGATCATTGGTCGATAAAGAATTTAAACAATTTGGTAAAAACATTAAAAATTCAATAATTGATTTTTTAAAATTTGTTAAATCTTCAGAATTTTCATTTGAAAATTCATCTCCAAATGTAACTATAAAATTGATATTGTGGGATATTATTGGTTGTAAAATTTTCAATAGCACTGACTTTATGTCAATTAATCTAATCATATCAAACAAATCTCCATTTATAATTACTATATCTGGTTTTTCTAATTGAATTGATTTATTAATAAATTCAATTGTTTTTGAATCAGATGAAAAAAATTCATTAAGTTCATTACAACAATTACCTTGATTTTGACCAAAATGTAAATCAGAAATTTGTAAAATTCTAAATTTTGATTCATTTGAATTTAATTTTATGAATTGATTTTCTTTGATAGAATTGATTTGTTCCAAAGATTGAGAATAATTTGTATCATCTAATAAACTCATCAAATTAAATGATAAGATTGGATATAAAAAATGTTCATTTGATTGAGAATTGAAACTTAAACTTTTATAATATTTTCTAGAATCTATGAAATCAATAGAACCAAATAAAACGTCAATTGATCTTAGAATTGGTAATTGTGCAATTGATGATGATGATGAAACTAATTCCCTTTCATAAGGTTCCACTTTTTTATAAAATTGATATTCAAAATCATCAGAATAATTTTCGATTTCTTTTTCACCTTGAATTTGAATTAAACTATATGATGCATCAATTTTTTTCATACTTAAATCCGTTATAACTTTATTCGTTCGATCTAATGTATCTAGTTTAACAATTAAATAATAATTTGTTATTGGAATAAGAAATGACAAAAACAAAGACTTATTTGATACAAATTGAACTTGTAATTTATCATAATTTAATTGTGGTTGTAATTTAGTATAATCCTTGGGGATTTTTCTTTCACAAAAATATGATCCAAATATAAAATTATCATTACATTTAATTATTTTAATATCTGATATAATTTTATGATTGGTTATTATATCAAATTGTAACTTATTTTGATAATTTAATAAATTAATTATTTTTCGATTATGATTATTACCCTCATTAAAATTGAAATTTAAATTATGAATTGGATTTGTAAAATTTGATAAAAATGTTTTATAAGTTATAGATAAAATTAGTATAAATGAAATTATTATAATTAATTTTTTATAATATTTATTAATCAATAAAAGTGGGAAATAAGATTTAATCTTCATAATTAGCATTGCTAAAGGAATAATTTGGTTAATGATTCAAGAATTGTATGAATAGATGATATAAATACAAATAAGTATCTATATAATCTTCATATTATTTTATCAATGAATGGATATAAATTTGCACACTGATAATTTTACCATATAAATTATTTTTTAAGCCCAAATTAGGAGCGTGTACATCGTCAAAATTTAGAATAAGGCGGTTAATCTAGAAACTCAATACAATTTGTACTATTAAATGATTGTCTTATAAACCGTGGAATTTGAATCTGAATCTGTTGATATTTTCAATTCGATTTCTTTCTTTTGGAACCATTTTCATTATTGTGTAAATTTTCATTAAAACGTTTTTTCGTATCGAATTCAATTTCGATTCTTTTTTCAAATTGTTCTTTTGTTTCACCAGATCTCCATCTTAAATTATATGCGGGATGAGATTTTAATAAATATTCAGGTTCATTTTGATTTATATCACCAAATAATTGTTCTCTAAATGTTAATAAATTTTCATTTTCAGTTTCATTATTTTGAGGTTTTGGATAATCATTCCAGAATAATCCTCTATTTTGTAATTCTGGTATTAAATAATCAACAACATCTTCAAATGATTTAGGTGTTATTGCATAAGTTATATTAAACCCATCAACATTTGAAATTTTGACCCAATTTTCAATTTCATCAGCTACTTCTTTTGCTGTACCATAAAAAACAGGTCCCAATCCACCAACAGTGATTTGTTTTGCAATAAGTTTTCTAGTCTTCTTTTTAGTTGAAGTTTCGTGGTTTGTTTCTGAATTTATATCCTCATCACCATTTTCAATACTTTTATTCCATAATTTTAAAAAAGATTTTACAGCATTTGTACCTGATTCTTGAATATCTTCGTTTTCTTTATATTTACCAATGTCAATACCTGTCCATCCACTAAATAAAGCTTGAGCACCTTCTAAATCACCATAATTTTGATATTCTAAATATTTATTTAATGCATCTTGTTTAGTTTCACCAATTATTGGAGTTATTAATTGTAAAAATTTTATACTACCTTCAGGTCTACCAAATTTTTCAAATGCAATTTTTTTAATATCTTTAATTTGTTTACTTAATTCATAAGGTGAAAAAGTGGTAATAAAAACAACTTCAGCATTTTGAGCAGCAAAATTTTTACCCTTTGATGAAGTACCTGCTTGTATAATAACTGGTAATCTTTGTGGAGTTGGTTCTGTTATATTTGGACCAGGAACATTATAAAATTTACCTTTATGATCAATTTCACGAATTTTATTTGGATTTGAAAAAATTCCATTTGATAATTCAATTGAATCATCAGACCAAGAACTTAATAATAATTTATAAATTATTTCAATATATTCTTGAGCTTTTTCATATCTTTCATCATGAGGTGGTAAATTTTCTCCATTTAATAAATTTCTTGATGCCGAATCTAAATAAGAACTAACTACATTCCAACCAATTCTACCTTGAGTTAAATGATCTAAAGTTGCAATTCTTCTTGCAAAATGATATGGTGCTTCACTAATTGTTGAAAATGTAACACCAAAACTTAAATTTTTTGTAACTGAAGCCATTGCACTAATTAAAGCACTTGGTTCAATATTTGGAAATTGAGCACCTGATTTTGCTGCTGCTTGATAATTATTTGGACCATTATAAACATCATATGGACCCAAAACATCAGCTAAAAAAATTGCATTAAATTTTCCTTTTTCTAATAATTTTGCTAAATTAATCCAATATTGTAAATTTTTATAATTTCTTGATTGATCATTTGGATGTTTCCATAATCCAGGTGCTTGTAATCCACTACATCCCATATCAAAAGCATTTAAAATTAAATGTTTTTTGAAATCTTTTGAATTTGAATTTGAGTCTGATTTTGAACTTGAACCTGTTGGCATATTGAATTGATGAATGAAATCAAAATTGTATAATTCATGATCTATATATTCAATGATATTTTTTGTGGAGATTTAGTTCTAATCATTACACGTGAATTCATTGATAAAAAGTCAATTTTTTTGATTCCTAACCGAAATTTGATTAAATTGTGGCTTCAATTCAAAATATGAAACTGGAGTGAATGCAAGGAAGATAAATCATCTCACGCCAAGGCATAGTCAAATCGATAGAGATATCAAATTTTAAACAATTTTATATACAAACGTACTATTAAAACTTACACTCTCATAATCTTTCTTCTTTTGATTCATAATTATTACTTTTCATTATGTTATAACCCCAAAATCCAATAACATTCAAAACACCAACTCTCCAACCATTAAATAAACCCAAGTTTTTAATTTCTTCCCACCAAGTTAAATTTTCATTATTTTGTTTTTGTTGTTGTAAATCATTAAAAAATACAATCAAATTTTCATCGGGATCTTCAATTGTTATAACTTTTTTAATATCTTCTTTTTTAGGTGTAATTAAAAATTTAACTTGTTGTTTTCTTAATAAATTTTCAACTGGTAATTTAATGAAAAATTCTAAAATTAATGAAATTAAATTTACAAATGTATAAATATTTGGTGAAGAAAAAGAATCAATATTAAATTTGATAAATAAAATATATGGACACATTTTTCTAAAAATTGATGATGATAATTGATAAAATGTAGTTAATAATAATATTGAGTTTGATGGATGTAATAAATAATGTAATGGATAATTTTTAATAGATTCTCGTAATGATCTTGTATTGGTATTGATTGAATCAATTGTTGTTTCTTCTATTGAAGTTTCTTGATTTGATATTGGATTTGAATTGAATTGAGTTATCATAAATTTTACACGAATTAAATCTAATGGCATTAATATAACTCCTGTTAAAATACATGCTAAAACTGATAACCATAAAGATTTAAAAGGATCATTTGAATGAGTCAAATCCAAGAAAAATGGATCTGGAATTCCTAAAAATGGTGATATAAACCCAGTAATCCAAGCTTCAATTGTATGAGATAATGTTTGATAAATAAATGATGCATTGATTCCTCTAAATAAAGCTAATGGTCCATCTTTATTTACAATTGATGTAATTATATCAATTGTATGTAATGATTTGGGTTGAATTTTAAAAGATCTTGTTGATTTTTTTTTTAAATATTTAATATCTTCATGATTTGAAACTTTTAAAGGTAAATCATTTTGATTACCCCAAACCAGTTGTTCATTTTGAGTTTCAAAATAATTAATTGGTTCATCATCTACAACATCATTATTATTACCATTATTAAAAATATCATCTTTTTCATCTTCCTTACTTATAATTGAATCAGTTTCATCATCATTATTTAAGAGTCTCTTTGATTTTGATAATTTCTCTTTTGAATTAAAATGAAATTTTCCAACTTGTAAAACTAATCTAACAATTTCTAAAGGTTGAGCTAATAAAACTTTAATATAACTTTTAAAAATATTATAAATTAAATTTTTAAATAAATCAGTTAAATTATTAAAATCAAAATATTCATTAAATTCTAAATCGTATAAAAAATTCTTATCATTATTTGAAGAAGAAGATGATTTTAAACCAATAGGTCCACCTTTGCTAAATGTTCTACTTAGTATACCTGGTGATGAAGATGAGGACATGTTTTCATTTATAGTTTTATCAATTAAACTTGATGATAAATTTGCTGTAATTGGTTTCTTTGTTTTCATATCAATTAATCCAACTCCCTTTTTGTAGATGACTGAGTATCCAGCATCAAAAGTGTCATGATCATAATAAGGTCTCAATTGTTGAGAGTCCAATTTATTTGAGATTGATGACATTAAGTATTATAATTATATTCATTAAGATTAAAAATTGTATACAGTAAATTGATTATTGCTTGGTTATTTTTTTAAGAAATCTCTCGATTGATGTGCTACCAAACTCAATAGTTATAAGGAGAATGAATAGAAATTACAATTATTAGTGTTTATATATTCATTTTCATATCTGATTTCGTTCCTTCTTTTGTTCATTTGATTTTGTAATTAAATATTCACCAAGATATCTTAAAGGATCTTCTGGTTTAATTTTACCAACTTCTTTTAATCCATCTAGTAAATCCTTGGTTAAATATTGATTAAGGTATCTTCTTACAGACGAGCCACCAACTATTTCATGCATAGGCTCTTGTCTCAGTTGAGTAGTTTCAACTTTTTGATTTGGTTTGATCGATTCTTCTTGTTTTATTCCACCATTCTCATGTTTTGGTTCTTGTTTGATTTGAATCTCATCATTAGTGTTTGAATTTTGATTATCTAATGAATTTTCATTGATATTTCCATTCTCTTCAATTTTTACAGATTGATTGGACTCATTGTCTTTGTTTCCCTCTAGATTTTGTTCATCAACAATACTCAGTATATTCATAACAGTGAATTTTCAACAGAGAAAAATAAAAAATAATATAGAACTAATTAAGTTACAATATGGATCCTTTCGATGGTGTCAAGGATGATGCCTATAACACATTGAATATTCTAGAAAATATAATAATAAAGAATAGAGGAGAAAGTGAATCGAATAAACTGGTGTTGGAACAAGAATTTGATAATAATTATCAAGAATTACAAGAAATATATCAAGATTTAGAAGACGCTATAGAAATTAGTTCTTCTGAACCTTCAAAATTTAATTTATCAAATAATGATATTCAAAATCGTAAAACAACTTTAAATGAATTACAAAATAAAATAATAAATCTTAAAAAAAAATGGGATAATGATAATAAAAAGAAAAGAGATATAACTACAATGTCAAATAGAATTAGTCAAGAGTATCAACAAAATGAAAATCCTTTTGTTAATGATTCTAATAATATGACTCAATATCAACAACAAGAAATTATTCAAGAACAAGATGTTCAACTAGACGATATACATAAAACAATGTTAAATTTAAATCAACAAGCTCAAATAATGGGTAATGAATTAGAAGATCAAGGTTATATGTTAGATGAATTAGATTACGAATTAGACAATACTGATAATAAACTACAACGTGGTATGAAAAGAATGAATATTTTTTTGGAACGAAATAAAGAAACAGCTAGTAATTGGTGCATAGGTATTTTAGTTGTCATATTATGTATATTGTTAGTTTTATTAATAATAGTTTGAATTAGCATTTATATTATCCGATTATATTTAGTCGATTGTTGCATAAGTCAAGTTAATCTCAAATATAGCACTGTCCCTTTTATGCATTGAATCTTGTTACAGCATTATTCTCAAATATAGCACTGTACCTTTTATCTTGTCACAACATTATTCTCAATTTTCTATTGAAACTCAATCAATTTAGCAATCGAAACGCATTGATTCTTCAATTTTTACAATTTTTCTATCAATTTCAAGAACAGGTTTATATGTCATCAATTTAAAATGATTTCTCGTCACTTCTTGATTAAGATCATAAAGCTGTGGATACCCAGTTGTCATTATCAAGTCAACATCAGGATTCAAATCTTCATCATTTAAGAATATCAATAATTCACCTAAAGCATGAACATAAGTATGTAAATTTTCTAAAAAATGGATTTCTCCATGATATTTTGCTTTTTTATCAGGAATTTTGTTGGCATATGGTTCACAATATTGTTGTACAAAAACACACCAAGTTGAATAGAAATTAAATACTGCTATATCCATATTTTTCTTGAATCCAAATGAACTAAGTTTTATCATTGTATCAATAACATCACAAGTTTCTTTGATTATATTTTCAAAGTTTGATTTTTCAGGTATGTTTTTTATATCTTTGTTTAATTTGATTCTAAATATTGAATCAAAAGATTTTAAAAATTGAGCTAAAGATTCAATCAATTTTAAATGAATAGAAAACTGTTCGAGAAAATCAATCATTTTTTCATCAGATTCAGTTAAAGTAAGAATTTGGAATTGATATATTGCTTCTTTTTCACAAATTTTTTTATAAATAACATTTTCTATTGTTTTATAAGTATCATCAATAAAATATGAATCTAATGGTATATATAATATTTTCTGAATTGCAATTTTGAATACCGGTGAATCAATTGAATATTCAAGTTTGTACATATTTATGAAATTTATATAAAAATCAATAATGAAATTTGATGAACCAAATGCCATTGATGATGTATCGAAATTTTCAATTTGATTTTGCAATAATGTTTTGTTATTTATATTTTTAATTAATTTTTCATCTTGTAAAAGTTTATATAAATCCAAGATAAAGTTGAAGACAGAATTATTTATGAAAAAAAATTTAGTTGTTGTTTAAGAATTTCTTCATCTGATTTACTATAAGACTCAATCATATTCTTTATTTCATTTAAATCTTCCTTTAGGAGTTTGATATTTATAAGTTGATTAATTTGATGTATTTGAGTTGGATCTGAAACTTTTAAAATTGATTTTTGATACTTTTTAAGTAAATTGATATGTGCTTCATACTTTTTATTATTCACTTTGAATTTTTGATCTAGGATAATTTTATTCTTGAATATAATTGGTAATTTAGTATAAATAAAAGTATTTATTTTACAATAATATTCTAAAATTTTGATTTGATATGCAAATAAACTGTCGAAAATTTCAAGGTTTAATTGATTTTTTGATCTATTCAATTTATTGATTGAATTCATACCTATAATCTTATCATTGAAATTATGATGTGGACAATCACAATCATAATGATGAGAATCTGCTGACATTTCTAAAAATGTCAAAAATTTTGATTTAGCATCATCGGATTCAGAATAGCTATTGAAATACAGCATTGAATGAGTTTGTTGTAGATTGAATTTTTTGATAAATTGTTTTGAAGAATGTAAATAGCCGTTGGAATTTGATCAGTTATAACATTTTATGTTATATTTTTTTTCGTTCTTAATGAATCAAATGTTTCAAGAGGTTGAAGGTTTCATTATATACAGAACGGTATCAGCGTATAATTGTTTCTAAATCTATTTAAAAATATCTAGCTTTTTATATTAGAAATATTTCAAATTGGGATACTTTAAAGAATCTAAATTTGATCTTTTAATTCATCTTTAATAGCTTGTTTAATTTTTTCAAGACTTGGTTCATCAATTAATTTAATTCTTTTTTCTTTTAAACTTAAAGCTTTTAATTCATCTGGTAATACATCTTTTTCAAATGAATAATTATCAAAAGTATCTAATGCTTTATTAACAACTTCTGAGAATTTTGCAGGATGTGCAGTTGATAAGGAAATATAATTGATATCATCACTATCATCAGATTTCATAAATCTATAAGCAGTAGTAACACCAACAGATGTATGTGGATCAATTACATATTTATCTGAAGTATTTGTATAAACTTCTTTTATAGTTTTCACAGTATCTTGATTATTTACTTTATCAGAACCAAAAATTAATTTAGCATTATCCAAGACAGATTTTGGAACAGAAAATTTACCATCTTCTTTCAATTCTTTCATCCAAGAATTTAAAATTTCACCAGATTGATTATCATCACCATTTGATAAATTATCTCTTATCAAATACCATAATAATCTTTCAAAATTTGATGAAATTAATATATCCATTGCTGGAGAATATGTCGATATAACTCCAACTTCTTGTTGTTTTGCATATTGACCAGATTTTAAAAATCTATCCAAAATATCATTTTCATTTGTTGCTATAATTAATTTATCAATTGGTAATCCCATTTTATAAGCATAATAACCAGCTAATATATCACCAAAATTACCTGATGGAACAACAAATCTAATCTTTGAATTTGATGTAGATAATTGTTTTTGTAATTGGAAATATGAATAGAAATAATAAGTTTGTTGAGCTAAAATTCTTGCCCAATTAATTGAATTAACAGCACCAACATGATATTTATCATTAAATTCTTTATCACCAAAGATTTGTTTAACTATATCTTGACAATCATCAAAAGTTCCTTTAACTGATAATGTATGTACATTAGAATCATCAACTGTTGTCATTTGTTCTTCTTGAATAGGACTTATTCTACCAGTTGGATATAAAATGAAAACAGAAACATCTTGCTTACCTTTTAAACCATAAATTGCAGCAGAACCAGTATCACCCGAAGTTGCACCAACAACAGTGATAATATCTCTTGATTCATTTTCTTTCTTTGTTGAATTTCTTCTTGTTAAAAAATATTCAAATAAATTTCCAACAAATTGTAATGCAACATCTTTAAATGCATAAGTTGGTCCATGAAATAATTCTAATATATATAAATTATCATTTAATTTTTTTATTGGTGTAACTTCTTTAGATCTAAAAGTAGAATATGATTTTTCAATCAATGTTTTTAAATCAGAATCTGGTATTTCTTTTGAATTAATATATAATCTTAATATTTCAAATGCTAATTCAGTAAATGATAAATCTTTCCAATTATTAATAGTTTCTTGGGATAATGTAGGTATTGATGATGGTAAATAAAGCCCTCCATCAGGAGCCAACCCTGTCATTACAACATCTTCAAATGAAAGGTTTTCATCTTTGGATGAACGAGTAGATCTATAAACTTGTGATGAAGACATAATAATTGGAAAATTATTGAATTTTGATGAAAAAAAAAACTTATGGTTTGACTCATGTAGATCTAGACTTCCTCTTTGAGTAGTATACTGGAGCGTAGATAGCCAACGAAAAAACCTTTGAAACCCCGAAGAAAAATAATTTCGTATTATTACGTAATATCTTACATAATCAGAGTAGCAGATTTTTAATCATAGAAAAAACAATTGTAAAAGTGATCACAATACGTTTATTAAGATATAAACATTTTGAGGGCAAGATAGGGGTGGATTCAGAGTCAGAATCATTGTACATTGCTCATTGACTGTTTAACGAAACCAAAAAAAAGGTGATGATCTCAAGATGCTACTTTTCAAACTTTCATGTTTTGCAATATAATTTAACTCAAGATAGGATAAAAGTCAAATTCACCACTAAATGGCTCAAATATGTTGTAAGATATAATCTGTCTATTTCCAAAAAATTTGTACCAATAACTACCCCTTACTCGGATAAATATTACCAACCTATAATATCAGAAGGTTCCAGAGGATTTAATAAATTAACAATTCCAAAAGATTTTGTAGCGAATAATCAACAAATCATACTAGATAATGGAATTGGACCCGAGAAACAAAACCAATTAATTGAAATTGTAAAAGTATTTGGTCCTTCAATTGATGTTTCAATTGGTTATGGATCGGGTATTCTACCTCAAAATGGTTATGATAAATCATCAAAAGAAGAAAAACAATTGGATTTTATCAATTTAGTTCAAGATTGTGGTAAATTTCATGAACAAAATTTATTATCAAATTCAAATCATTATTCTATTAAATCTTTAAAACTTATTAAATTAATTCAAGGTAAAGATGGAATTTATTTTAATCCATATGTAAATATTCATAATAATTTGATAAAATATGGAACAATGTCAATTAAATCTGCTTTAGTAGATTTGGCTGAATGGAATTCATTATATTTTGCAGGTAGATTACAAAAACCAGTAAATTTTATAATTGATTCAAATCCAATGATTAAATTTTTAAATCAATATAATTTAAAAAATGCAATGACTATAGCTATTTTTTTAATTAAAAAAAATGAATTTACAGAACAAGAATTATATGAACAAATTACAAAATTATCATACTTAGGAGATTTTAGAATGTATGTTGGTGGTGAAAATCCTAATAAAGTTAAAAATATTGTATCAAAACAATTTTCTCAATTTAAAAATTTATATGAACCTATATTAAATTATTTTATTCATAGAAATTATTTAATCATTGTAAATAATGATCCAATTAATCGATTATTTAAAAAAAATTTACAAGTATCTCAAAAGATAAAACTTATAAGTTGTTTACCATTACAATTTAGAGTTCAATTATATAAAAAATTTCAAGATAAATCATTGAAAGAAATTGTTAAACATGAAAAATTGGCTGATCATATAACATCTTTAATAAGTCAAACTATTATTGTTAGCTCGATAAAACAAGGAATTAGAGGAATATTTTCAGCTGGTTTATTAAAATCTTTTAAATATGCATTGGCAAAACATTTGAAATACAAAACTTGAAGAATATATAATTTCTTAAAGTCTCTCAAAAGTATGTAAAGAATTAAAATCAGAATTTTTTCATCAATTAGTAGTTTTTTGGTCAATCTACAACTCTTTGACAAGAATCGCTTGCTTTCAAATTTGAAATAAAGTAAATGAACCGTACAAAGGTCTTGATTTTGAAATTGACTTACATTAATAGGTTTCATGCGTTTTTGCTCAATTCATTCTATGTCAAAGTAAAATGTTCAAGTGTTGAATATATATGTAAAGATTCTATATGAAAGCTACTTAACATCATGAGCAAAAATGACTATATTAAAATTTTTGATCCCATGAATCCAATTTCATAGTACCATTTTCTTGGAAATTCAAATGCATTTTAAAAACATCTTTTAAAATTTGTGGTTCATGCAAGGTTTTCTTTTTTGTACAGTAAAAAGTAGCTCTATCCAAATAATCTTGTAATTGAGCTCTATAATCAGGATGAGAACATTTATCTATAATGACTTTAGCTCTTGCTTTTGGTGATAATCCTCTTAAATCAGCTAAACCTTGATCAGTAACAACAACGTCCAAATCATGTTCAGTTTGATCAATATGAGGAGCCATTGGTACTATACATGAAACACCAGTAGCATCTATTTTTGAAGGTCTTGCAGATGGTGTATGCATAATTGATAATTTAGCATTTCTTAAGAAATCAGCTGAACCACCTAAACCATTCAACATTCTTGAACCCATAACATTTGTTGAATTTGCATGACCATAAATATCGACTTCAACTGGAGTATTCATAGCTATAACACCTAATCTTCTAATGATTTCTGGTGAATTAGAAACAACTTGTGATCTTAAACATAATTTTTTTGAATAAGCATCCCAATTTTCATAAAATTTTTTAAAACCATCTTCGGTTAATCTAATTGATGTTGCAGTTGCAAAATCTAATGAACCAGATTCGAAAAAATCTAAAAATGAATCTTGTAAAACTTCAGTCCAAACAGTTAAATTTTTGAAATTTGATTCTGCTAAACCTTCTACAACAGCATTAGCAATATTACCAATACCAGATTGTAAAGGATGTAAATTTTCTGGTAATCTTCCATTTTTAACTTCTTGTTCTAAAAATTCAATTAAATGATTTGCAATTGCTTTTGATTGTGCATCACTAGGAGTATTTGGAGGTACTTTATCACCAGTTGTACTTTCAACAATTGCAACAACTTTTTCAGGATCAACCGGTATTGAAGTTTGACCAATTTTGAAATCTGCTGATGTATGAGGATAAGGTTGTCTAAAAGGTGGATTAACTGGCATATCAATGTCATGTATACCTTCAAATGAAGGAGTTTTTGTATTAACTTCAATAACAATTTTATCTGAATAACTAATCATTTCTGGTGAAGCTCCAACTGCAGGACCAGGAATAATTGAACCATCTTCTTTTATTGCAGTAGCTTCAATTATTGTATAATCCAATTTTTTACTATCACCATTCTTAAATCTTGTATAATAACCATAAGTTAAATCTTGAGGAAACATTGATAAATGTTTATCAAAAAATTGAGTTCTACCATCATTAATGGCAGCGGCAATTGGTTTACCAACTTGATGAGGAGATCTTGTCAAAATCATATTATTTTCAGCCCATCTACTTTCTTCAGGACCTGCACTTGCACCTACAAATAAATTGAATGCCAATTTTCCTTGTAAATCATTCTTTTCAACATGATCAACTAAAACAGATGGAATAACTTTTGGTGCACCAACACCTGTAAAACCAGACCATCCTAAATATTGACCATTCTTGAATAAATCAATACATTGTTCACCTGTTCTCAATTTCTTTAAATATGGAGCATATCTAACTCTTTGTTTCAATATAGAAGACATAATGTTTATATAATTCTCTCTCTGATTGAAAAATTAAATATCCAAAAATGAAAAAAAAAAATAAAAATTAAAATAAAATAAGTGAATTATTTAGATCGATTATGAATTGAAACAACAACCAATAATATATAATAAATAGATGAATAACGAATGACAACCAAGAATTAGGAAAACCAGGAATCAAAATCTAAGAATTGAAAAAAAAAAAAAAAAATTCAAAAAATCAAAACACACAAAAGGAAAATGAATAAAATATATATAATATAAATAGTTGTAGATTTATATGTCAAATGTCGTACAGTATAACGTGTTGTGCTTCGTTTAAAAAATCCTCATTCGAATACTCTCCTCCATACCAATAATATTATATTCCCCTCCTCCGATGTAGCCAAAAAAAAAAAAAAATAATAACGAATTAATGCGAGTAAATGTAATAATATACCAACAAAATTTCATTTTACAATTTCTACACCAAAATTCAAATTTATCTTAGTATATTGTTATATAAACTCATAAATTTTAATTACTTAATAGATCAAAATTACCAACTTTTTATCAACAATAGTAATTGAAGCTTAGAAGAACAAATCACCTTATTTTGAATATAAAATGATTTAGTTGGTCTAGCGTAATCTTCTTTTTCACCAAAGCTTCTTAGAATATAATTTGTTGATTCTACATAACCACCAACTCATTAAAGAATCGAAATTATATTTATGGGTCAAGGCTAAGTATAAGTTGAAATAGAGTTTTATATATTGTTCAATATCGTCGTATGTATTGAAAATTGTTGATAATCGGTGGCATTAAGTTAATCCCAACGGTTTTTTTCTTTTCAAAACAAACCATTTTTTTTTTTTCGCTTTCCAACAAGTATCTCGACTAATTTTCTCTATTTTCCATGGATACTATTTTATTGTGATCCTATCTATTCAATTAAAGTTAATGCGAAAATATATTAACAACTACATACACTATCTCCTTTTGGACTATGTATAATGATATGATCTTAAAATTGTCTTTTTACCTACAATTTGATATATTTCCCGTAACTGCTCATCTGTTGTTGTTCTTGGTATTGTTTAAATTATCCGCATCAATGATCCATATAGTATCAAAAAATACATATTTTAACGTCTATCATAATAAATTAAATGATAATAAATAAAAATTGATTTTGAGTAACTATTGATCGAAAACTCAAATGTCGTATTATTTTATTTTTAGAGTCTTTAGCATCTTTCTCCGGATTTACTCCAGATCTTGCAATTATACATCATCATATATTTGGCATTTCAGCGGGTAATTGAGATTTAGTGTATTGAAAAATTAAATGGTTAAATTAATTTTCGTTTATCCAAGGGTATAAAGAGACACAAAAAAAGAAAAATGTATATTAGAATTGCTTTTTCAGTAAAATATCAAATATTAATTTTGATTTCAGTCATACTAAATTAAATTCATGTATATTCAATTATTGAAGTTGAGTCAATTATATGCATTATTTATTTAATCTTCCAGCCTTAAATCTGCTGATTTTAATAGGATTACCCATTTCATCTGTTGGCTCAATTTCTAATTCTTTTAGAGATTTCTTAAATCCATTTTTATCTGCTATCAATTTCTCCCTCAATTTGAAATATTTTTCTCTAATTTCTTGATTTAATATGTCATCTTCAATATCATTTTCTTCCTCATAATCATAATTATTATCGAAACTATCATCAAAATTTTCATCATCGTCAATATCATTAATATCGTCTTCATCAAAGTCATTTTCCACAATTTCATCTGACATTATGTTGTAATCTTTATCATCCTTTTCTACTTCATTCCAATCCTCAAATTCATTTGTATTGTTATCGCTTGTTGTAATTTTCTTGTTCTCTTCTGTATTCTTTTTGTCATTTGGAGATTTCTTATTGTTCGTTTCTGCCTCAATGAACTCGTTTAATTTTTCAAAATCATCTAATACATCAACTACTGGTCCCTCCGTCAATATATCATCATCATACATACCCAAAACGTATGCTTTCGCCATTGTATCGACATCTTGTTGTAAATTATAGTAATCTAAAGTGGTATCTTTAATGGTTGCTTCAGTAGTTTCTTGTTCTTTATTACTTATTTCGTTAACTTCGTCGTCATTCTCATTAGGAATCTCATTATCAACTATGGTATCATTCTCAACTATTATATCCTCTACTACTTTGTCCTTATCAGAATTCTCTTCCAGACTTTCTTCATTAAGATCTTTGTTTGTATCAGACTGAGTTAAATTTGAGTTTAACAATTTTTGTTGTTTGAATAGAGACTTCTTTTTAACTTGAGGTGTATTTTTTATAATATCACTAACGTTTTCAATTTCTTTAATTTGTAAATCTGGTGCAAATCGAACACTTTTTGAATTGGTGGCTTTTTGAGTACTTTTTATCTCTTCAGAATTGTTTAGTTTTTGCTTATTTGAATCTCTCAAATTTTTAATTTGCTCCCAAAGTAAATTATTGGCTCTTTCATTATTACCGATCAAATCATGTCGATTATTTCCATATAACAATTCATCAGCAATTTCTTCATCATCGTAGTAATCATCATCATTTTCATCAGTATCGAAATCATAATCGAAATCTTCTTGATTCTCAAAATCAATTGAATTTTCCGTATCGTCTATATCATCTGCCAAAAGTTCCAACTCTATTAAATTGGATGGGTTTACAGCCAAACTCGATTGATTTTCTCCTCTTTCTACACCACTGTTGTATTCGTTTTCGATATTGCTATTATTCGAATTTTCATTTTGATCAAGTTTAGACATATTATTGGAACCAATTTCCATATCTCTAAACAATTCTTCCATTTGATTGCTTTCGCTGTTCTCGATTTTAATCTTATCATCCGTGATTTTTGGTGAAAATTTTTCATCATTTATCTTTACATTTACTACATTACCTTCATCGTCAATTTCTTCATGTATATCCATGAAAGGTAGACCATCTTCGTTAAATTTATCATCTTTTGCCGTTGCTAATTTTTCTAGCTGATCCAAATTCCTTTTGGCTGTTTCAGCAGCTTTGATCTTTTCATTAAATTGGTCATAAACATTTTTCAACTCATTGAATTTTTCATCTAAATAGTTTATGGCTTCATCTCGAGATTTTTGTATCAACTGACCTGGCTTTGATTCAATCATAATAGGCTTTTTCTCATCTTCAGAAAGATCATTCAAATATTGTTTCATCTTTTGAACTTCATGCATTTGATCATTCAATAATGATTGTTTTTCTTGCAAATTTGTCATCAAATTCATGATTGAAATGAGTTTCTTTTAAAAGTAGGTAATACTACTATTCTTCTTTTCACTATTTAAAAATATTTTTTTTTCAATTTTGATGTAGCGCAGAAAAGTATTTGATAAGCAGCATTTAACACTGAATTAATAGTACTTAAATTGATCAACATTAATGGTTGTCAAAGAAAAGTAAGCTTAAACCATCAATCTTTAATTAACTCTTACGCTCTCATATACTTTCTAAAAGCTTTTGTCAACTTTAACTTTGAACAGTTAAATTGGACAAAGTTTTTGATTGTAAGATTTATACTGAGAGAAATCAACTGTAATTATATCAATGGTGTTTTACTATTTTTTTTTTTTCATTCTTTAATATTTGAAAGATTATCATTTTTGAATATAGGTACAACTTTTGAAACAATAAACTTTTTATTAAAGAGAGTAAATAATTAGTTTATATTAAATATTTTTATCCCATTTTCCCATTTTTAGCTTCCCAATCTTGAACAGCGAGTTCCAATTTTTCATCTTCTGTCATTGGTTCACCTTGTTCTTTCGAAAACATCTCTTGAAGTTCTTGTTCTGTTTCTTTTTCTTTTGCGTCAAATTCACTTTTAAACTCTATCCAACGTTCATGAATATCTATATCTATAATTCCCTCTTTTGAGCCATTTCTTGTAACTTCACTCCATATTAAATCTCCACCAATTTCACTGCCAAAACTATAACCATTTGCTTTATCAATTACGGATAATAAATTTGTCATACTTTTTTTATTCTCAACAGATAAAACTTCAAAATCGACTAAATGAAAATCGTCAACTAATTGAGCTATTGCTTTTGTAAGGTTAACAAATTTTTGTCCTAGCATCGAATTTGATTCTTTTATTAAATGAGGTGTTAGATAATTAAGATCTTGAACTTCAGTGTAATAATCCAATTTGAAAGGCAAAGGTCCATAATTTTTTAGCATATCTATCTTACTTATAACATTCACTTGAGCAAGATTTAGTTGTAACATCGTTCTTAGACTCAATAGTAAAATAGATATATATTGTGATGCACTTGTCAAATATATGGAGTCAATCAATGAAACAACACACAATCTTAGTCTTTTTTCACTCGTTATCTTTTGAAAGATACTAGACAATGAACTGTGATGAGTGAATAATTCTATTTGACCTGGACAATCAAATAGAAGATAATTTTTATTTTCAACCAATTCGTCAATTTTATCTAAAAAGCTTTCAATACCTTCAGCTTCCAACAGTTCTACAGCATACATCAATGCACCATTTGGACCTAGATTTAATTCATTCATTATTTCGTCAACATTTATATAATCTCTTATGTCTAATTCACAAGGATAAATCAATCTATCATTAGCTGGATCTAAATTTATAATGCACAGTTTTCTTCCAATTGCTGACAAAAATTGATACATTCCATAGCAATATGTGGACTTTCCAGATCCTGGAGGTCCCACTACTATTTGACCAAACATTGTATATTTGTAGATGATAATGTGAAGTATTGGTAGGTGCACGAGTAAAATGAAAATTGAAATTGAATGGCGAAATTAAAATCAAATCAATTTGATTCAAAAGTTATAGAATTAATCATTAATTTACCATCAATTATATACAGAATATAAAATGGCAACAGCAAATAATACTACAAACGAATTGTCAATTTTAAACAAAATAGTCACAGTATCACCCTTGGTTTTGTTATCTGTTGTAGATCATTATAATAGAGTTGCCAAAGATACCAAAAAGAGAGTAGTAGGGGTCATTTTAGGAGATAATTCATCAGATAATATCAAAGTAACCAATTCTTATGCAATTCCTTTTGAAGAAGATGATAAAAATACAGGTGTTTGGTTTTTAGATCATAATTTTATAGATTCAATGGGTGAAATGTTTAAAAAAATAAATGCTAAAGAAAAATTAATTGGTTGGTATCATTCAGGACCTAAATTAAAATCTTCAGATTTAAAAATAAATGATGTTTTTAGAAGATATACAGAAAATCCTTTATTATTAATTGTTGATGTTCAACCAAGAGAAGTTGGTATTCCAACTGATGCTTACTTTGCTGTAGATGATATAAAGAATGATGGTTCTGCAGCAGAGAAAACTTTTGTTCATGTACCTTCGATGATTGAAGCTGAGGAAGCTGAAGAAATTGGTGTAGAACATTTATTAAGAGATATAAGAGATCAAGCCGCTGGCAATTTATCTTTAAGAGTTACTCAAACTTATCAATCACTTTTAGGATTACATCAAAAACTTAGAGAAATAGCAAATTATTTGGATAAAGTTTATCAAATGAAGTTGCCTATTAATCATACAATATTAGGTAAATTACAAAATGTTTTCAATTTATTACCCAAATTAATGAACCATAATGAATCAACTGATAATGCAGAAGATAAGAATAATGCTTTAAGTACTGCTTTTAGCGTCAAAACCAATGATGAATTAATGATTATTTATATAAGTACATTGGTCAGAGCTATAATAGCGTTTCATGACTTGATCGAAAATAAACTACAAAACAAACAATTAAATGAAAAAAAGAGCGAGATTAAAAATGGAATAAGAATCTGAATACTAATAGTGGAATCAAATTATATAGTCGGATCAAATAAACGTAAAAATATCAGTATATATATAGATTTATTTATTAACAGTAAAAGAAAATAAAAAAAAAAAAGATCGAAAAAAAAAATCGTACTCACTTTTCATAAATTCAATTTAAATAAATAGCATCTATCATCTGATATGATGTCTAAACTAACTATTCCAAAATGTCACACAATTAATAGTTTTAATTTTTTTTTCAATAATAGCACAAAGAACCTAATAATAGATCGAAATTTCCTTAGTAACCAACTTTTGAGTCGCAAATCTCAAATCCCATTTGTCAAAAAGAAGACTTCAGAACGAAATAATAATGAAAAAAATATAATATTCGATAAAAAACTGGATTTTTTATCATCTCAAGCTTCTGAATCATCAATGACTTCATTTAAATCGTCACCATCTATCATAGAAAATGTTGCATCAAAAGTTTTAACATGTCAAGAACCATCAAATCCTCACAAGCAGATATCGGTAATTCCATTTCAAGTTTCTCCTAAAATATCAACATTGAATAATAACGAACAACTTCATTCAAACAAATCAAAATCTCGATCAATCAAATCATATATCAAATTAACTAAACCAAACTTGACAATTTTGGTCACTTTAAGTTCTATCTGTTCTTATGCAATATCTCCATTGTCAGTCACTTTACATGAATTATTATTTTTAACAATGGGTACTGCTTTATGTTCAGGTGCAGCGAATGCTATAAACATGGGGAGAGAACCAGATTTTGATCGAAAGATGCCTAGAACAGTAGGAAGACCTGTTGTAAGAGGTCTTATAACTCCAACCCAAGCTTATCAATTTGCAAGTTTAACGGGTACATTGGGTTGTACATTACTTTGGTTTGGTGTTAATCCAACCGTTTCAATTTTAGGTTTTGCAAATATTGTTTTATATGCATGGATTTATACCTCGATGAAAAGAAAATCAATTTTGAATACTTGGATTGGTGCTATAGTTGGAGCAATACCTCCTTTAATGGGATGGGCTGCTTCGTCTTCTTTAATGCATCCTGGAGCATGGTGTTTGGCTGGTTTGTTATATGCTTGGCAATTTCCTCATTTTAACGCGTTATCTCATAATATTGCTGATCAATATAAACTGGCAGGTTATGTAATGACAGCAGCAGAAAATCCAAAATTAAATGCTAGAGTAGCGTTACGTTATTCAATCTTGATGTTTCCACTTTGTTTTGGTTTAAGTTATTTTGGTGTTACAGATTGGGTTTTCCCATTTGATTCAGCAATAGCAAATGCATGGTTGACATATTTAGCTTTTCAATTTTGGAAACAACAACAAATAAATTATAAAGCTGATGTATCACCAACTAAAGAAGGAATTAATTTGGCAAATATTCATGCAAAAAAATTATTTTGGTGTTCAGTATGGCATCTTCCAGCAGTTTTGATTTTAGCCATGATTCATAAAAAGGATCAATGGAATAGAGTATTAATATATTTAGGTTTTAAAAATAGAAAAGACCTGGTCCCTGCATTTTGATAAATAGACAATAAATAATGATTAATTTTCAGCGCTACCTATTGTTTTTTCTCTCGAAAAAGATCAACTGAAAGATTCAAAATCAAAGTATACTCTAATTAGATACAATCATATGATTCAATGTCTATAAAAAAGTCAAATTTTAGTCTTGAAAAATTAAATTCAAAAACAGGCTCTAATAAGGTGTCGGCTAAAGATAAAAAATACTATCAGCAAATAGAGAAGGTACTTGTTTCTTTTGATTCACTAGAAGAATGGGCTGACTATATTGCATTTTTATCAAAGTTATTCAAAATATTACAATTGCCTTTAGAGTCGAATGATATAGGATCATTTTACGTTCCTTATTCAGAACAAGTATCTTATGTGCTATCATTATGTTTGTCATCTAAACTACCCAATGGAGTTCATCAAAAAGCTTTGAATATTTATGAGTTTTTAATAGATCACTTGCCTCTTGAGATAATCAATGCTGATATACTTATTTGGTTTCCAGGTCTTATGTCATTTTTAGCCTATGCATCAATTCTGGCAAAGCCTCACGTTTTGAAACTTTATAAGGAAGTGCTACTAAACAAGTTGAATATCGAATCATTGAGAAGAATTATAAACCCAGTGATACTTTGCTTATTAAGTGGTTTAGACGATGAGAATTCTGAAGTATTTAACGATGTTTTTAACTTATTAAGCGACTTTAAGACGAAGATCAATGATGATTCGAAATTTTGGCAAAATATTTTCCTTTGTATTATTGGTAATCCTGAAAAACGTTTAGGTGCTTTAAACTGGTGTATCAAAAAACTTCCTAGGTTTACTAGCTCAAAAGATAATCAAGGTAATCCTATACTTTCAAGAGAAGCACAATTATGTTTAACACCAGAGGCTGGTTTGTTGGTTAGAGCATTTGCATTAGCTATTGATCCCTTTAAAACTACAGACATAATTGTGGTAAGAGGATTTTTTGATTTACTTATATCCCATCTTTCATTAGATTGTGAAATATTCAAATCTAAGATCAGTAAGAAAGATAAGGAATTACTTATTATGTCATGTAGTAAACTTACTTTACAAAAAGATATGAGTTTAAACAGAAGATTATGGAATTATGTATTAGGTCCTGATCAACAAATGGAAACAAAATCTACAATGACTAAACTAGAATATTTTAAAAATCATGCTTCAAAAGAGCTAACCAATGGATTAATGTCACTTATTGACTCAAATGAAATGGGAAACTTGATTATGGCATTTAGAATTTCAATACCTTTAATGATGGATAAATGGGAAATTAGTGATATATTGACACCAAAGCTTTATACTCCTTTATTGGATTGTTTATATGAGAATAAAGAAAATAAGGAGTTTTTATCCATTGCTTTACCATTTTTTAACGCAATAGATCCATTTTACACTTGGACTAATATTTTTGATTTACTGTTGGACGATGATGAATTTAAATTAGACATTGCTAAATTTTCTTTGAAAGAATTTAATAACAATGAAGAAGATCTGAATATAATACATGCTCCGTTGGTAGTAATTGGGCTTCTTATAAATCTGAAAATCAGTTTCAAAAAATTGGAACTACTATTAATATTGATTAATTTAATTCCAAAAAAGTTTTACACTTATGGACTTCAAGAAGTTAAAATTGAAAAATCGATCATACTAAAAGATTTGAAAACTTTTTATTCAATGCAACAAGTTTACAAGAATTCAGAGCCTCCGTACTCCGGTAAAGTTTTGACAAGTTTGTTCACACAAGTTGTGCAAGATACATATCTCACTTATTTTTACAACAATGATTTTTCTATGCCATTAGGAAAGCTTATATCTCAAGTATGGACTCAATTGTCCATTGAGTCTCATTCAGAATGGCCCATAAAATCCTTTGTCAATTCATGTTTATCAAAAATGAATTCGAATAGTGACGAATCAAATTTGTCAGTTGCATTAGGAGTCATATCTTATATTAAGCAGTTTAATTATTTTTTGAATGATGTTCAACGAAAACAAATATTAAAAAAAGTGCTCACAAGTTTTTGGTTATCTTTGCTGTCTTCAAGTCCGACTAATTATAAAGTTGAAAGTGCTGAAGCTATTATGGAAATCAAAGATACTTTTCCAATATGGGAAGTAGAAGCTGGTCTCATTGAACTTTATTCAAAGACGCAAAATTCAGATTGTATTTCTTGTCTAAAATCATTATGGTATTATAACATCTCACAACTCCATAGTGAATTTATTTTGCAAAAACTTTTAATGAATTTGATAGATGATTATTCGGATGAGGATGAATTAAATAATTTGAACACTTCCAACTTTATTAAAGATATTATAAAAAATGATGGTGCTAAAAGATTTTGGAGTTTATTTGTCGACCCTATATTGCAAATGTTTCCAAAAATGAATAATTTCAAAATTAAACCAGAATATGATCTAGATCTATTTTCTTATTATTTGGAGAATCTTATAAAATTGATCAATATCGATGCGAAAATGATGAGAGAAAGTCTAGCTGCTGAAACTATTGTTCAAAGTCGTACAATTGTTGATGAAAATTTCACCGAAATTAGCTACAAATCATTGTTTTTGACATTAATTGACAAATTTTTGAAAGCGGACTTAGATGAAGAATCTGAAGAATCTAGCAATAAAGCTTACTACAAGTCAATTATTGCTTGTCTAAAATTATTGCAAAGTATTGTTACAGGCAACGAAAAAGATTTTGAAAAACTTTTCAGTGAATTAATCCTACATCCAATTAGATTTTTGAAATCAAGTGATGAGAAGCCTGAGTCTGAAGAAGTCTTGATGATCTTTTTGGATGTCATTTTTGACTTTTTAGAAAGAGCTAATGATACAAAACTAAATTTGAATTTATTGCATGTCGAAGATCAAAAAAAAGACCCATTATTAATTGGTCTTATAGATTTGGGAATCAAGAAATCTCAAACATCTGAGTTACTTCAAAAATGGATTTCTTTGCTAATAAGATCTTTATATTTGTTTGAGGAATCCGTCTCAAGTGTTTTCGTTAGACTAAACGATATTTTGATATCTAAAATAAACTCATTGTTTAATATATTAGTCACAAGGGAATTCAATGGTGTAGCACAAAATTTTGAAACTATGATGAATATTTTGTTTGATGGTTTAGAAGATTTGATTTCCATAAGTCATGGTTACTTGATTAGTTCTACACTCAAGAAATATGGTGATAGGCAAAGTAATGTAGAAAATGGTTTTATAAATACAATGATACAGGGGGTTTTCCAAATTGAGTCTCCATCATCTAAATCATATGAACAGAGCTCAATTTATTCATTTTCACTTGCATTTCATGATGCTGTTGCCACTTGCTATCAGATTTGGTCGTGGTCAGATACTAATCATCATATCTCAAATGATATTATTTTCTCAGAAAGGTCTTTAACACATTTACAACATAAATTGAGACTCAAGGCTAGAAGATTATTAGAATGTTTATTAAATCTTGAAAGACAGCAAGTCATAGAATCTTTCATTGCAATCAATGATTTAGATGCTAATAAAATTAAGTTATTAAATATTTTGGATGGCGGAAGATCACAACTTAGTATAACATCGCTATATAAGTCAATAATTACAAGTTGCAAATCAAAAGCACCAGAGTCTTTTCAAAAAGAATTAATAGCTAATATAGATGCCAACTCGATCATAGATTTTTTGATAGAATTATTAGAGCTAGTTGATTATGATGTAATCTTAGATGTCTGGGGTCAAACAAACAATTTCCTCAAAACAATTACTTCTGATATTGACAATTTTAATAATGTGTATATAAAATCTTTAAAAATTTGTCAAATAATATCATGGAAGTTAAGATTTTACAAAGAGAATGATTCAAGATTGAAAAAAGAATTGCCGGACTTATTTTTCAAACTTTTTCAACAATTAATATCTAATTTACCTAAAGTATATCAAAATAATAATGAACCGAATAGTATGGTTCTTGAAGTTTGTGAACTTTTTCCTGTCATTGGTAATATTGTTCAAGACGAAGAAAAAGTCACTTTAATTTTTAACTCCTTAATTTCAACTTTTATAACTCCAAAATTAAGACTGAAGAAAATTCTAGAACTTGACAAGACTGATCTTATTCTATTGGATCAAATGGGACAGTATACTTCAAGCAAAATGTGGACCAGCGTCATATCTGATGTTTTCTTTAGTGAGGGATTTTTTAGCATAAATTTTATTGATAATACAACATGGAATTCAATTTTTAGGTGTTGGATTGAGAAAAACAAAGATCACATGAATGATATTTTATCAAAAATAACTACAGTTTCTGGTTCATCAAGTAGCTTGTTTGTTTGGAACGAAATCTTAGATATTGAAATCAAAGTCGATAATTTGAAAAAAATTACATATTTGATTTTAATTGAACAAACAAATTTTTATTTAAATAATTTGGAAATTTTGTTTCTGAAAATCAATCAATTATTAAAAGGAAATTGTCCAGTTGTTATAAAACTGGCAATACTTACATTAATAAGATCTATCATTTTGAAGTTTAGCGAAATACATTTACTGTCCAAGTTTGATTTGATAGTTCATGAATTGATTTTGGTTTTTAAACCTCTTGCTGTTGGTTCAATCAAAGATCTTTTGTCGTTTGGCAAAGATGAATTAGAATATGTTTTGTCTGGTTGCAAATTATTGGACCAGTTACTTGTTTTTGGTCTTGATGAATTTAATCTTAGTAGGTGCTTATTTGTCAATACCGAATCAAATTTTGATAAAAATGAAAAAGTTCAAAATTTGACACCACTTATTGATCAAATACCTGGAAATCATGACCTCACGATTTTGAAAGATGATCCATTTACATTGGATCAAACAATGAATGAAATGAACCCATTATTGAAGGGGGTTAAAAAAATCAATCTGATTACTCAATTGAGATTATTTTTCAATTCTTTAAGTTTAATTAATTATGAAAGAACTTATAATTCAAATAATTTAAATTATGATGCATTTGTTAATGATACATTGCATGACCTAACTGTTTGAAAGAGGCCAAAATTATCATTTCCAATCAATTTCGTTGACTTTGCGAGCTTTTATGATGTTGTTTAATGATTCAATTCTAGTTTTAAAATTGAGAGCATCAAGATTTGATTATTATGTTCTTAAAGGTTTTTGTTTATGCAATTCTGAAACATTCGCCCGTGATTTGAGGTACTATAATTATATAAATCTGATTGAGTTGATGAATTTGTTGAACAATAAATATACATTCCACGAATTGAAGTTTCGTCAAATCTAAAATTTTTATGCCCTGAATTCTGCAAATATTTCATAGAGTCTCCAAAATCGATTCTTCTTGATAAAATTACTTGACTTTTTAAACAGAAGGATAGAAAAACTGTATAGGCTATAGATGAGTTCAATAGAGTCCGACAACAGAATATATACACATTTGCTTTCAAATTTATTAATACAAATAAAAAATGGTGCTTTAAAAGAAGAATGAATTGTATAATAATAAAATTGCACTCAGGGAACAGAAGCAAAAACTCTAAACTAATTTACTTACCAGCTCATAATTGATGTATACAAATGTAATAGTTTTGTCATGTTAAAATTCAGTTAAATTAATTCAAAAAGCAAATAAAGAAAATATTATTATTGATCAAATTATAATTTCAATTTTTAATTTCAATTTCAATATGTTATAAAAATGGAATCAAGTTATTGATTTAATTGAAAACTTTGATGAATTTAAACCAAAACTGAAATTTAATTTCACACCATCATCATCTGATCAACAACAACAACTACAATTACAATCATCAAATTCAAAAAAGGATAATTATAATAACAATTCTAATGGATTGTGCAAAAGATTACTGTTTGAAATATTTTGATCTAGTTTATATTGTATTTTAAAAATTAAAAAAATTAAAAAAATTAAAAAATAAAAAAAAAAAAAATTTAAGGGGAGTTACGAAGTTTTATGTGGTCAGATATTCTTTTAGGGTTATAATATCTGGTGGTACGGCTTTTATAATTAATATATTGTTTTATTGTTTTATCTTTAAGCTCTTCTGATATAATGTCTACTTTATCAGATCTGAGTTTGAAATTGGATCTTGGTTTTAAATTTAAGGGGTTGAGATTTTGTGTATTTTTTTCCGTGTATATTAAGATTAAATCTAAGTTATAACTACAAATCTTCTCTATATAATAAAGTATCAAATCATCAAGAAAAACAAAATACAATTGAAGTTAACAATTTTGTCGCTACGTTTTTTAAAACATGCATCTAGTTTTTTTTACGATATAAAAATAGTATAAATATACCAATTGGACAAAATTTACTTGATATTGTATTGGATCATGGAGAATATAGAATTCTATCCTATCATATCTACTGGGGCATTGCTTTAAACATCAATTAAATAAGTAAGAAGATTAAAGCATCAAGTTGAATCAAATGATCACGTTTTGATTAAATTATCAGGAGTTTAGATCTAGGTGATCGAATATCTATATTAAATTCAATATCTACTTTAATAAACAAATGTCATATACGATTTAATTCATAGTTTAAATTATATCGTTGTTATTGAAGACTTTACCTTTGACAAATTCCAAACCTTCTCCGTTATAGGAAGTTAAAGAACTAACTTCGACTTGGCCGTCCCCTTCAATTATACCGCCGTTTTGTTTGACCCATTTAGTACCTCGACTTAAATAGTGTTGTTTACAAGTGATCGGTGTATCATTTTTAGCGTCAATTGCATTTTTTAAAGGACTGAATTCTTCTTCTCTATTTACTTCAAGACAGCCAAATTTATTTAAATCAACTGATGGGAAGACGTCAAATATAAACTGCTCTAACTTAATACCATTAGGTTCTGACGGTTTTATGAATTCATTGGTAGTTGGATTGAAATTTGCAATTTTTTTTCTAGCAATATGGAAAGGCAAATAATTTTGTGAATTGATCCATTGAGGAATCTTTTTTTTAAGTAAGTCAACAGAATAATAATGATTGACGATATTTGCAGCCCTCAAAAATAATTTAGAATCATCAGTTGGATCTAATTTGGAACTTAATTCCGGTGAAATTTCTGAATATTCAATTACCATTGGTTTTTTCAATTTATTATTTAAAACAATCAATCCAACAGACTCTTTTGCATCCCTTTTCCTAACAACTTTAGTGGCTAAGTCAAACTTCTTATCAATTGCAAAACCAATGAAGACAGGATCAGCAATTTGAACTAGACAATTATCAACGCAATACATGTGAATGTGCTCAATTTTCTTATCTATTAAATCGTCAAGTATACCATTGCAGCTCAATGCCTTGTATAACCCACCATTTCCATCAGGAGATTCACAAATAGAATTTTTTGAATTTAATAAAATTTTAGATCCATCTAAATTGAAACAAGGCAATGTACCTTGATTAAAGAAAACCACTTGAGATTTACTTAAGCCAAAAAAATCATTTTTGTTGAAAAAATCTTCAGTTGATATTCTTGTTGGTTCACTTGTCATGATATACCAGTTGATGACTGGTTTGTTCTCGAGTTTCTTGATTTGTTGAGTTAATCTTTCAATTTTCAAAATTTTTTCAGCTTGAATTTGAAACAATGACTTTTTCGATGGTAAATTAATATCATAGCAACCTTTTGGGTCAGCTGAGCCTAATCTTGTACCTTGGCCACCAGCCATCAAAATAACAGCAACTTGATTTTTACTTATGGCATCGAAACCCAAATTTTCCCAATGATTTAAAATACTTTTTGATAATTCCAATTTTGAGGCTGTTTGTTCTTTTGGCAATTGAGTAAAAGTTTCAGATTTAGAATCGGAATCATTCAAATTATCATTTGAAAATTTTATTGCATCTTGAACTGTAGAGATTAGTTTTGAAGGATTGTCAATTTTATGTAGTTGATTAATTAATTCATCTTGTTGTTCTATATTCAATGAATCAAAATATTTAAACAAATGTGATTGATTAGCGTTTTGAAATTCTTCTATAAGAGTTTGATTCGATGAAACTGTCATTGAATTAAAATGAAAATGCAATTATGAAAAATTTAGTTACTAGTGAGGTGATAACTTGTAAAAAATTTATTAAAAATTAGTTGAATTGATCTAGTTAATAGATTGAAATTGATATGATTGGCTTCAACTTTTAATGCTTTTCAAAATATCCAATTAATTGTTGAAAATACACTTTTCCAAGTTAAAATGAATATGAAAGAATGTCTATAAACAAATTTAATTAAAGTAAATCAAATCAAATAAAAAATTATTTTTAGAACAAATTTATAAACAGAAAAAAGAATTAAAAAAAAAAAAAAAATCAGATTTAGCCAAATTAAGATAATTATGAAATTGTCTATACACACTACTAATGTCTTTTGAAGATATTATACTATCAATCCATTGACGCTAATGTATTTCAGAGATAATTCAATTTGATATTTTATACTTGTCACGAAAAGAATCTGCCAATCCTAGCTGAACCACATATCAATTGTTTATTTGTAGAGAGCGATTGAGTCAAAATATTTCTGAGCAGAGAAGATGTTGTATATTTACATACAGCTGACAAACAAGTAATCAATGGAATAATTGAAATCGTCTTATTGTAATGATAAGCACAAATACAGAGTCATGTCAAGGATTGAGTTGAAAACACAATATGCTGCGTATTTTGCTGCTTATTCTTTTATAATGTTATATCTAATTGATTGACTCGTTTTCTTATACATTTTCAAAATCCGCCATATTGGGTCAACTATACGAAAATATTAGCATTATAGAATTGTATGCTCAATTCTAGTCTGCTTTATAATCGTATGCCAAAACATCTTCTTTCTTAATATTTTATTATAAATATCAATTGATTCTCTTAACTTTATTCTTATATCAACATTATCCATTGTCAATCAAAAGATCAAATTAATTTATTTAAATATAAAAAAAGTCCAAAGATTCAATGTATAGGTATAGTAATCGCTGATATTGCATTACAATATAGTCATTAAACAGCAGTAGAAAGTTTACAACAATGGTGTAAAAGATCAGGACTTTACTTAAAATTCAAGAACTATATAATTGAGCTTTTGAAATGTGACTAATTAAATACAATTTTTAATGAGATTGATTCATAGTAATATTCTTTTGTTATGTTAAAACAACCTTCATTTTTGTTTTGGACATAAATTGACGTCTTTTCAATTTGCAGTATAACCTGATATCTAGAATTATTTGAATTCGTATTTTTTATTTCAAGTTGATTGGCCAATAATGATCTTCATACAAATTTCTTTGCTTCTTTGTCTTTAGGAAGCTCTTGAAAAGGACTGGAATAAAATTGAAAAACAGACGCGCGTATTGGTCCATTCTTTAATAACTAAAAGCTCCTTCATTCTTTTGCAATGTAAATTTCCATTCAGTTCGTTAAATCTTTTACTAGAATAGCATTTTTTTATCCTGGCTAGACTGTGATACGTTCTTTGTTTTTGGTAGTTTTCTTTAAAAAGCATATCACGAATTTATCAAGATTCTAATAGTATACAAATTTAGCAACAAAGAAGTAATTCAGGAAAGTACTATAAACGCGTTTTCAAAATAGCGAATTTTTGTTCAATTTTCTAGCTTATCGATAATCAAAATAAAACTAGCATTTATATTCAAAATATTCATATAAATGACGCTCCAGTAAATTTTCATCAAACTTGAATAGATGATTGTGATTTTCTTAGAAAGACAAAACTCAAAAAAATCATCAAAGCATCTTGAGTATAAATTAGTTATACATTGCCAGTAACTCTGTGCAATAATATTAATTCATCTAAATATAAATAATTAATTTTTACAAAATACGATTACCCGATCGAGAATAATTAAAAATAAACCTATGTCACCTGCATATAATTTATAACTGCAAAGAAAGCGAAAAAGAAAAATCAAAACAAGATAAAGGAAACAAATCAAACAAGACAAAAGAAACCAACTAATAACAAAAATAACATCAATATAACAAAATAGAAAAGGGCCTAGGAATTTCTAAAATTTTGTTGTTTTTAATCGATCTTTTTTTCGTACCAAGAATCACCATTAAAGTTAGCCACTCGCTTTAAAATTAATACTTCACTAATCCTTTCTTTAAGAAAGTCAATTGATATTATTTATATTCAATAATTGGTTAATTCATAAAAATTCGCAAGTTCATTTTTCAAATAATTCATTATTGCAATGTCTTTAATAAACAAAGGAAATGATTTATCTCAATCGTCTGACAATGATAAAAATCCCTTCAAACGTGGTAATGATTCGGTTGACTTATTATTAAAAGAGATAACTTTTGAATTAGATCAGCGTGAAATGGAACACAATCAATCTAATAAGGTCAATCTTGAGAAATCTAATTTTAATTCTTTTGAACTGAAAGTATTTTCACCAACTAAGCCATTGAATTACCCAAAATTGTCTTCCAAATCTTCAAATGATACTAATTCAAGCTCCGATACTTATACAAGTGATCAAGAAACTAAAGATATTAATAAATTGATTGAATCAAATTTTGAATTTAATAGCCCTTACACTCAAACCTCAGTTGAGAAGTTCGTTCACAAGAATACAAAACATAGTGCTTCTAATTACGAGGAGGAAATTACTAATTCTAAGAATCATAATATATTTGATACCGATTATAAATATGATGATACTAATACAGCTGATGATGATGAATTTTCGTTTCAGACCCCAAAAACTTCAACAATCGATTTGTTATACCCTAAAAAATCCCAGCTGCAGGAACAACAGCATTTACAACTATATAATGATTCAGCACCTAATAGATCAATAATGAAGACATGTACCAAACCAGCATCGCCCAAAAAGAATGTTGCATTCACTCAATCTAATCCCGAAATTCACCATTATAATGACTCGTCAATAGAATCCGAAGAAAGTCAGATGACAGAAGGATCTGTTGCTGAGATTGTATCAATCCATCATAATTGGCAAATGCCTAAATTGAATCTTGGCTTTGACGAACAAATGCCTCTGGAATCTTCATCACCTCCACCTCCTGTACCACCACCTCATACTTCAAAATCAAAATTTTCTGACTTAATTAACAATGCTTCCAAAATGAGTGACGAAAATGAAAATTTAAATGACAAATTAAACAAAAACAATCTAAGTAATTTATCTTTAAGTGAAAAATTGGATTTGTATTTAAATAAAGAATGTAAAACAAGCTATTCAGAAATGGATACACACTTAAATCAGCTAAACGCATCTTATCGAGAAAAAATAACAGACGATATTCATGATTTGTCATTTCTGTTACAAACTCCAAATTTTAACATAGAGAATCCATTAAATTCACTCACTAAAGACAGTGAACATCATGAATTAAGATCATCAGGTAGCTCTTCGTCTTCATTACAAAGTTTAAGGGATGACAACAGACAACTTTCAAGTGTACCAGGATCACCTAAAAAATTGAATCGTGGATTGGAACTTAATGACGGAATAAAAGGATTAAGCGATGATGTTGTTGAGAAGTTACTACCAAAAGATGAGTCAAATGAAGATTTATTAGACATAACTAGGAGTATCAAAAAGGAACCTACCCATGAATTTCAAAAAAATTTTGATGCATCTAATGATAACACAGAACAATCGATATTAAATTTATTAAATAATCAGTCTACTTCACAATCTGAAACAAATAGAATTGTAAAAAAAGAAAATTTCAATTCATCAAATGATCAGATTGTCAAAGTGGTTGTTACAAAGCTAAAAATTGAAGACGAGTCACCTTTATTTCATAATGATCCTCTTCTGCAATTAAGTCCAGATACTAAATTAGGTTTCACAAATTTGACCCCACAAGAGGAAGTAGATCAGTTACTACTAAAATCCATATCTGCCAGAGAAGAAGATTCTGACTTTTCTCAAAACTCAACAAAATTATCGTTGAAGTTTCATGTTGATAGTGACTGGAAATTGGAAGATAGCCACGATGGAGACAAAGAAGATAATGAAATTGATTACTCAAGAGCAGATAGGTCATCCGAATTAGATTATTCATTCGTGGAGCCAAAAATCTTATCAACATCAAAAGCTGAGGATGAGAGCCATAGGTCTGACTTGCAAGATAATGTTTTAGCAAATTCTTCAAATATCATAGCAGCTGATGTCACATTACCTCCTGTTGAAACAAACAATTATTCATCTTTTGAGGATATTACAAAAAACTTGGAGCATTCTACCTATTCAAGTTTTGAGCAGTCTTTATCCGCAGAGCACGATAAAGAAGACAATTCAAAAAGGCCAACAAATTTTCTATCTATATGGCATAAGCAAGAAATATTGAAAAAGAAATATAATCATACAGTGCCTACATCGCAAGTTTTGCTCCATGAAGAAGATCAGAATCATGATAAATTACATGTTCCTCGAGTCTTTAATCAAAATCAAAAAAAGTTCAAAGAAGTTAATGTCACTTCACGAAAAGTTGTAAATGTTGAAGATATAGATATTTCACAATTTTTGCCAGAATTATCCCAAGATTCAGGATTTGAAAATTTACACTTTTTCAATCATTCAATAACACAACCCAAAACTGAATCAAGCTCAAATACTCGAAAAATTTTGTCAAATATTGATGATAACCCGAATTTACATGAGTCATCATATTCAAAGGACCCACAAAAATTACACTTTAAGAGAGCTTCTGTACATCGAGTAAACGAGATTCAACCATTGTCAACAAACAAAAAGTCAAGGTTTCGAGTACCAACATTTGAAATCAAAAGGTCCAATTCAATTTTGTCACCCAAGAACATGTATAATGACATCTTTGACGATGTAATTCCTCCCACTATAAAAGCAGATGGTATGAAAACATTACCAAGTATGGATAAAGATGATGTAAAACGTATTTTAAATGCCAAGAAAGGTATAACCCAAGAGGAATATAAAAATGTCAAATTCAACAATTTAATTTTCAAGAAAAATTCAGTCATAAATGAGCCGGAGAGTTTTTTTGATGAATTACAACAAGCTGCATCACTACATGATATGGCTACAGATGAATTCAGCCCAAACCCAAAAAGTAAAATCAATCTGGATGGAACAAACTCTACTATTATTGGGGAGAACTTGATGGCTTCACACGAGAATTCAACTAATTCAGATGCAATAAGTTCAAAAAGTTCCATTAAGAAACATCAGGTAAGAAACATAAGTCTACCTGAACCAAATCTAGATTTGAACACAAATAAAGAGAAAGATTCATCATCCGAAGTTATCAGAGAAGATATTTCAATTGTAAATGATCCACCAATCGTACACCAAAATAATTATGTTAAATCGGTGAATGATCCTTCCATTAAGAGTAAATCTCCAATGATTGATGCAAAAGAAGATTTAAAATCACAAAGTAAACAAATGCTTGATAAAGCGTTACCATTTGAAGGTAGTTTGATCAACAATAAGCTTAGGCAATCCAATTCAACCAGTGATTCACCACAAAAGATCATTAATGACCAACAGAACATTATAAGTACAGTCTCAGTACCATCTGAATATACAGAAAATAAACTGCATGAAAGAGCAAGACTGGATCCAAAAATTCTCGAGGAAAACTTGCCTCAACATATCATGCAAGAGAGAGGAAGATTATTTTTTCGAATCATTGGTTTAAAAAATGTACAATTGCCTGATATCAAAGAGCATAGAGGAAAATGCTCAATTGTGTTAGATAATGGAGTTCATTGCATTAAAACTCCAGCTTATGAGTTAAATACAAGTAGATTAGAAATCAACAAAGAATTTGAATTAACTGTAGGTGAAAATTTAGAATTCATACTTACCATGAAAATGGATTATGAAAAACCAAGAGGAACTTTAGTTGAAGTAAAAGAAAGAAAATTTGTTAGATCAAAAAATAGGTTTAGTAGATTATTTGGCTCAAAAGATTTAATCACAACTACAAAATTTGTACCTCAAGATGTAAAAGATTCTTGGGCTAATAAATTTGCTGTTGATGGATCGTTTGCTAGATGTTATATTGATTTATCTCAATTTGAGAATAAAATAACGGGACAATCATTAAACTTTGACTTAAATTGTTTCAATGAATGGGAATCAAACCATTATCAAAATCAAAAACAACACTTGAATCAAGTTCAAGCCTACAAAATTGCACAATTAGAAGTAAAAATGCTATTTATCCCAAGATCTGACCCATTCGAAGTATTACCAACCAGTATTAAAGCAGCCAATGAATATTTAGATCAATTATTGGAAGAAAATTCAATGTATTTCGAAGGTTATTTACATCAAGAAGGTGGTGATTGTCAAACTTGGAAACGTCGATTTTTCAAATTGTATGGTAATTCTTTGATTGCACACAGTGAACTTAATCACAAAACTAGAGCCAAAATTAATTTATCTAAAGTAATAGATATTACTTATTCTGATAAAGAAAATCATGAGTCATTTGGAAAAGATAATATTAGAAAGTTTTCAGATATTTTGTTGGTTGAGAATTCGTTCAAAATCAAGTTCTTGAATGGAGAGTTCATTGAATTTGGAGCCCCAAATAAACGAGAACTCGATTCATGGATTCAAATCTTGGAGTCTATAGTTCATAGAAATAGATTTAGGAAACAACCTTGGGTCAAATTAATGACAAATGTTATGATGAAAAATGATAAAGTTTAAACCTAATATTGCAAAAGAAATACAAACCATATTTTTTAAAAACTTTCCTTTGTTCTTTATTTGAAAATTCACTTCTAAAATAAATCTCTCTACATTTTTTGTTTACAGTAAATGATTTTATTTCTCAAGTATTATGACGGAAGAAAAAAAATAAAAAGTCTACAATCTAAAACAGAATTAATATCATAATGGCTAACTCAGATGATGAAGACAGATTTTTATATGGCTCTGAAGATGAAGATCAACCAGCTACAAAAAAACAGAAGGTCAATCAAGAAGTAAATGATACAAATAGTGGTAAAGTTGATGAGAAAGAGAAAATAGAAGATAACGAAGAAGAACTGGAAGAAGAAAGCTCAGATGATGATATTGATATAATTATAGGGGATAATCAAGCAAAAAAAACTACGTCAAATCAAGTGCCTGGGAATGATATCTTATCTGAAGTGGCTGATCCGGAATCTGAAATACAAGATAAAGCTAATCAAAGATCAACAGTAACTGAAAATTCATCAACCATAGATATAAATACCAACCCCGAATATGAGGGAAAGCCTTTAACGCAATTAGACATAGAGACTTTGAAATTGAAACCATGGAGAGCTCCTGGAGCAAACATATCTGATTATTTTAATTTTGGATTTGATGAAATTACATGGACGGCTTATTGTCACAAACAAGATAAGTTAAGAGGCGAATTTAATCCACAGAAAGTAATGGCTAATATAATGAAAGGACCAGGTCAATTGCCATCTTCGTCAATTCAACAATCTGGAAATACGACTTATAAACCAATCAATAATAAGAATAATTCGACAATGCCAATACCTCCTCAATTCCAAAACATGTCATTTAACTTTGGAAAAATGCCATCAAACATGCCTCAGTTCCCAATGGGTAATTTACCACCTGGAATGTCATATCCCCCACCTCCTCCACCTCCTCATCAAAATTCTCAAAATCAAAGAAGATGATAAATTTATTTAAAGATTCGTTATTTATTAAAATTGAAAATATATAGTATTATTCTTCGTCACTTTCTTCTTCTTCAGCTTCTTGTAACCATTTGATAAATGGTTTTGCAGATTTTCTAACTTTTTTAGAAACTTCTTTTGGAACATATTTTTTGGAAACTTTTGAACCCCATTTAATCAAAACTTCTTCGCTTATTAAATCTTTATCATAAAAGGAATGTAAAACTTTTGGTATTTGTGGTATCAAATTTGGTTTTTCTAAACCAAAAAATCTTTCTAAACCACCTAATAATGCTTGTTCGAATTCTTCATCATTGTTAATTAACTTAGCTAATAATCCTACATGAGGTTCAATTTGTTCTATTATGTCTTCATCAAATAGAACTTGCCCTAAAACTTGTAAAGTTTCTGGATATTCACCGATTTCTAATTCAACAATTTTTTTATAAATTTCAACATCTGATGGCAAATCATTTTTAGAATCTTTTGATTCATTGAGTAACCATTCACCAAACTCATCAAATTTATTGTCCTTGATAGACAAACCCTCCAATTCTCTAGCTCTTCTAGCAATAGCTTCCTGTGACATATCGACTGCCCAATCATCATCTTTGACTTCAACTTGTTGTAATTGAGCAGCCTCTGCGTTGATTTTTTTAGATAATGCATCATCGTCATCAAAATTGTCACCATTATTCTCTGTATTATAATTGTCTTGATTTTCTTGAGCTAATTCTGAGATTGTTTTACCACCTCCAACAACATTAGCTTGTGCTGTTGCTGATTTTTTACCCTTTTTAGAATCAGGAGGATTTTTGACAATGTAGGAGTATAATTTATGTTTTGGATCAATCATAGTGACTTTACCACAAGCTTTACAATCTCTCTCTAAAGTATCCTTTCCTTTTAAAACAATCTCAGTCTCTGGATTTTTACATGAACCGCATAAAACAAATTTATTGATAAATCCATCTAAAGAATCTTGTAACTCATTTGAATCATGAACACCATTGACCAAAAATCTTTCTAATTGAGTTTGAGCACCTAATTCGTAACCAAAGAACTTGACCAAGTAAGATGGTGGTCTATTTAATGCTCTTGCGACTTCTGCTAAATTCATAATAGCAGTTTTTATACCATTACCTCTACCTTCGGTTTTGGACTGAATCGGAGGCATTTTATAACGATAAAAAGGATCGGTATTATCCCTACATATATTTATAAATGACATATTGATAGACTATTCCACGATTTAAATTATTTGAAACAAATATTGTAAGATAAAAAATAGTTATTAGTCCTTGCCATTAAATTAGACAAATTTTTGAAAATTTTTTTCTAGCTATGAAAATCAATGTGATCGCTACCAATTATAAGCTATTTTGAAGAATTTGACTAAGATGAAGATTAAAGAATTAAAACTAAAAATGATGTAAGAATACTCTATTTAATGTATTCAAGTCTATATATGCGTACTTATTTAATTGAATTGTAAGCAATATGTCCCAATGCTAATTACATGTATAAATTTTTAGTTATGGTTGGAGTTCCTGGATTTGAGTTATAACCCATAGCAGCTGATGTAAGAGACAATTGTTCCAACTGATGCATAACATCAAGTTCATTCGATACAAATTGTTGTTGTTGTTGTAGCAATTGTTGTTGTTGTTGTTGTTGTTGTTGTTGTTGAACCAAAGCTGCATGCTGAGCGTACATTTGCTTCATGTGAATGTGGGGTTCAATATAAGCGTTTTGAGAAAATGGTTGATTAGCTGTATGATATTGATATGGCTGTGGTGGCAATTGATGATTATCAAAATATGGTAACTGATAAGGATTTTTATTTTGTTTGTAGCCACTTACATTTTTATTATCGATAGGACTAGCATTTGTTGCATAATGCTTTTTGTAACCTCCAGTTCTATTCATTTTACCAGTGGAAAACCCAATCTCGTCCATCAATTTTTTGTAGTTGTGATAATTCGAAATATTGGATTCCATCAAAATTCTTTTTATTCTTGGTATATGAATTGAAACATAGTCCGTAAAGATTGGATTACTCAATATTTTGTAAATAAAAAGCGGTCCTACTGAACTCATTGAGTCGTTTTCCTGTAAGATATACCTTAAATTATCTTCATCTTCAAATATTTTATTTATTAACGTCTTTTTGGATTCTTGATCAATTCTGTTACTTAAAATTTTCAAAATCGTTAAGTTTGCTAGCTTATGAACACAAAGAACTTTTAATTTGGGTAATAATTTCGACATTAATAATTCTATTTTTGAATCACAATCGTTGAAAGTATCCAAATACCAAGTTATTAATAAAGACCCATTTGAATTGACCACCAACTCATTTGAATATTGAACAATTAGGCTCGCTACTAGCAAGATTTGTTCATTGGTCACGGAACTATTGATTGGATCGTTGTTAGTCTCTAATATTGTCCTAATGCATCTTGAGCCAAATCTGCCAAAAGATATTTCCAAGAAATTATCAATAATTGCTTCAAAAACAAAATCATTGAAAGGTGAACCAAAATTAATACAGCCTTGTATAACGTAATTACCAAACTGATCATTAAATAATTTGACTGAATAAGGTTTCAAACTTTGTCCAATTAAGTTCATTTGTTGATAGCTCGAATTACATAGCTTAATGATTTTTTGAACTGCCCAAGTTCCGTTTTTATGAATACTTAATTGAGTGATATAAGGTGCAATTTCTTTAACCATCATAAATTTTATCAAACGTGATTTCACCAACGAAAATAACTTTTGCACAATCGTGTTACCCAAATAATCATAACACAATTCTGGTAATTCATCTAGCATCGCTAAAGCCAAACCTTCTGATTCTAAATCAGATAAACTTTCCTTCAGGTTATCTGTCTGTTGGGATGAGGAATTCAATTCAGTACTTTCTAAAATTTTTCTCAACTCTCTTAAAAATGGAGAATCAAATTGCCTAGAAGGTATGGGATCAGGTAATGGTCCAAAACCTGGTTGATATTTATCATTTGAGTTATTCAAGCATTTTTTTAAAATTGAATCTATTTTCTTGGAATCATAGTTTGACGATAGCCTATTAATTGATAATATCAAATTCTCTTGCGTAGATTTTATATCAGTCAAGACAGATTCTTTTCCTGAGTTTGTCAAGTAATCATTTTCTGGTACTTGTTGCAGTTGGCTTGGATGATGTGATTGTTGTTCTGACTGTTGTCGCTCATGTAAATTATTCAACTTTGCAAACGCAACATAGATTGTACTCCCAGGTGTGATTTCAAAATGGTTGAAAATAGCTTTTAAAGTCATTGCTGTATCAATGGTAGAACATTCAACTAATGATAGTTTAGACGTAGATGTTGTGGTAGTTTTGATATCTATAATATCATTAATCATTGCTTTTTGATTCAAAGAACTAATTATAAGCGATAACAACTTATTAGAATCCATGAATAACGGCAAGTTATCGAATAATAAATAATTTGTAGGACCCAAGTTCAGATTTTCAAAATTAGTAGTAATTATCGATCGAGTGAAGTCATATTCATCAAACAATCTGGTGTTTAAATGCTTACCTGAATGTTGTACATTTTGTTGTTTGGTTATTTGTAAAAACTGTTGTTGTATTAAGTCTGGTCTTTGAATAGAAGACAAATTATCATGTATAACAGGCGGTGTTGACCCACTATATGTTTGCGACCTCAATCTTGGTGCTTTACGATTATTCATCATTATATTATCCGAGAATTCGCCAAGATCATTTAAATCATTTAACATAGGGCCAAAAGGTGAATTTGAAATTTTAGATTTCGATAGTTTTGAACCTTCATCATCAAAAATCACGGCATCACTAGGTAGTATACTTGATTGGTTTACGGCTTTTACGTTTAGGTTGGGAATTGCTGACGTGGTAGTATAAGATCTATTTCTTGATTGAATTGCTTGTTTTGGTTGACTTTCACCAACCACTGAAGGGTTTAATAAAGGACTCAAGAATGAACTTGATTGAAATGTATCATCCTGATGTGTATGATTGGTATTATATTGTAAATCATCATTCCAAATCGAATTAGTCGAAAATAAAGACCCTGATCTATTTCTTCTCGAGGCTGGAGTGAGTAAATTAGTTGAGACATCATTTGATTGTTGTTGAGCAGATGGTAAAAGTGTTGGAAGCGTTGGAGATGAAGAATTTGGAGATGAAAGTAAGCCTAAGGACATTGAACTTGATGTTGGTAATCTAAGTGAATCAAAATTATTTGCTTCAATATGACTTGGAGAATTATTTAGTGAACCATTGCTATAAGAGCTATTGGGGTTGATATTGTATGCATTGTCGAAGTTGTTCAAAATCGATGATTGTAAAGTTTGCGACCTAGTTCTTCCTTTGTTTCTGGTAGAGCTTGTTGACAAATCAAAGCTTGGCAACGGAGTAGATGATTCATGAATTGATATTGCTGGAGACTTGAAAATTGAAGGTGCAAAGTTTTTAGAATCATTCAATCCATTACTATTGAAATGATTACCATGTTGATAGAAATTGACGTCATTTTCATGGTTATTGTAGTCGTTGTTATTACTATCACTATTAATGTCGTTGTTTTTATTCTTATCTTTAGTTGTTGAAAAATTTTCCATATTTCATTGGTATTGGTTGTAATAATTTAATCTCTCATATACTAATAAATGTTACTGAATTAAAAAAATAAAAGTCCACAGGTCAAAAATTGAAAAAAAAAAAAATACAGTTGACTTAAAAACAGAAAATAAAAAAATAGGGGAGCTCTATCGATTCAATGAAAAACACTGTCAAGGTAAAATAAACCACTACAATGACCAGATGGATACATCACACGTTCATCTTATTCTTTTTTTTTTTTGATTCAGGAACAAGTCAATTTCATTTATAAAGATTATTAGTGATTTTTATTTCCTACATTCATTCTTTTTGATCGGAACTTAAGGGGTTTTCTTTCTGTACACTTGTAATACACTCAATTTTTGATAAACGTAATTATAGAAGGCATCTCGTTTGGTATAATCTTATAAGCCCTTGGGACGCTTCTGATGGTTTGTCCAGGAGTAATCGAAAAATTACAGGGATAGATAGATATGATGAATATTTGTCAATACCATCACAGTATTTTTTTTCTTAATTCTTTTTGCAACCAGAAAAAGATTAGTCAAAATATATATTATGTGTTCAAAAAGCAAACCACTTTGATAAAATTCGATATTTGAAAGTTAATTTAAGTCTATTCAATAAATTAAGTGTTGGACATTCGAGTTCAACCACAATCAAATAGTCAGATACATTTATGAATTATTACGTATTCATGGATAATCTACACAAGGTGTCTGATCAACATCATCATGATATGTCTCGTCGATAATTGTTTACAATAGTCGCCCATTAAGCAGATGAAGGCAAATGATTCTATTTTAACTAAGATACTAAGATGCCTTTCTCAATAGGGCCATGACATAACATGATCACATTTTTTCAATATTATCCAATATGCTAAGATATGAATGTTTTTATTTTCTATTACTAAGATTAGTTTAATTTAAGATCAAACTCGTGGTGGTCAACGTGCAAATAAGACTGATACCACGTATTATATCAATTTTGGAGCAAGAAATAATGTTTCAAAGCAAGGAAATCGTTGAAAGAAACAACAATCTTTACAATCAATCAAAAAACAGCTACAAAAGGGTTTTTCATTAATAATTTTGGGCGTGGTCTAAGAAGAAAAAAAAAATCTCAAAATTAAATAACAGAAAAACTCGAATAAACAAATTTTAAATTGATTTAATCGAATTGATTAATTGATCTTACCGTCTTTATGCCAATTATTTAAGCTCTTGGGACATGAATCATTTAGCAAATTATATACAAGCTTTTACAAAAGCTATAAAGACCAAAAATAGCGAATTATTGAAATCATGTATCACAATAAATCCAGGTAGAGAGGAAGCAGAACTAAGATCGAAATTCAATGAACCAAATGAGATAGACTTATATGACATTGGTGATGATAAAGAAAGATTCAAACCAATTATATCGGATCATTTGAAAGTTATAAAGGCTGTTTATGTGACAAAGTCATTAGGTTTAACATTTGAATATTTAAATCTTTTGATATTGGATTTAATCAAAGCCAGTGAGTTGGAGAGTAACTGGATAATGCCAGCATTGATATCAAGCTTTAATGAATTGATTCAAGTCTATAAAGTTCAGCAAATTCGGGAACCAGAGGATATAAATTCAATTATGGATCTGGATATTGATTTTGTTGGTGGGCAGCAATCAATCAAAAAATCCAATTTGGAAACTTTAATAAATACCTTGCGTAAAGGATTTCAAGTAAGTTTTAACGACAAGAATATTGATCTCGATGAAAGCAAACGAAATTGTATATATTTCTTTTTGGCTTATTTTATGAAATATTGTTTTAAAATGGGAAAAATAGATTTTGCTAAAATGATACTAAAAGCTATAAATGGAGCTAAACATCCATTACCTAATATAGAAGATGATCATCAATCGATAGAAACCAAAAAATACGGAGTGACTTATTTGTATTATCAATCATTAATTTTATTAGATGATCAAAAGTATTTAGAAAGTGAACTCCTATTGAAAAAAGCTTTGATGATACTTCATAAAAGTTACAAAGTTATAAAGTGTAAACAACTTCAACAGATTTATTTAATTTATTTACCTTTGAGATTATATAATCATGGAAAATTGCCAAATAGACTGATTTATTTAAGATATCCCATATTAAGAATATTATACTATGATAATATTTTCAGATCAATTAAGCAAGGTAATTTACATGCATTTGATTTACTGATCAAAAAATTTAGAAATGTGTTATTGAAACATCATTTATACGTATTAATCGAATCGCTAAAACTGATGGTTTATTTGAAACTTATCAAAAATACATTTAGATGGACCAAAGAACTTCAACTGGCCGATGTTAGTAGAGGACTGTACAGTGCTTTTCAATTAGCAATGGAATATTCTGCAATTAAAGAGGAAGAACGTGAAAAAGTTGAGTTTTCGAAGCATAATTATAAGATAAATACTATGGAAGTAGAATGTATATTTGCTAATTTGATTTCAAAAAATAAAATCAAAGCTTATTTAAGTCATAATCAAAAATGTGTTGTATTTTCAAAAGAGAATCCTTTTCCATAATTGGTTGTATAAATGAATGTATGAAAAATTTATCCAAACAAACCACTCTCAAAATATGTTAAAACGATTCGTTTGTTAAAGCTTTTAATTTATCTAGTATCAAGCTTTATCTTTTTTAAATTCACCATGGTTTAACTGGTTGTGTCAATAAACTTGAGAGCGCTTAAATCTCACCTGAATCTTTGTTGTAAAAATCGATTGGGAATTAATAAAAAAAGGCTTTCTATTACGGAAAATACATTTGTATTAACATTAAATTTTTGATGAGGATAGAATTTTTGTCAAAGAAAGTTTTCAACATTAAAACTCTAGTCGAATTGGTGATCATGTCTAGACATATAAATAAATTTCAGTTTTTTGCAAAATTCAGTGAAATTTTTGCTTTTCTAAGATTGTTACGATGATTCAAAAATAAATCATGGATAAGGATTCTGTCTTCAAACTAACTTAAAGTTTAAAACAAATAAAGCTATTGCAATTCTGATTAAATTGGGTTTACCTTTCAATCTCTATCAACTTAATTTTTAAGATAAACAGCAAAAAGCTTCGCGTTAAAGTAAGAAGAAATAACTTAATTAATCTACATCCTTTGATTAAATACTAAAGCAAGATGAGGAGTCGTCTGCTAGTTTAACTATTTTATTCTATAATAACAAAGTTGTTATGATTTCTCATAGAATCCACTTCTTGGTATATAAGGGGAATAAGTAAAGATCCGATGTTTCGAAAACCAGATAAATTAAATCGCAATAGCATCCCAGTCAAAAGAATCCTTTCAACAATATATCATATACTTATATAGTTTCGAATCTATGATAAAAATGATAAATGCAAAGTTACTACAGAAAAAAAAATTGATAATAATAAAATTAATAATTAAAATACTCACAAACAAGAAAAAATATACAATCATTAAATTCGAAGGAATTATTTATACAGTATAAAAGTTTCATCAATCTGATTATAAAACGTCTTATTATTGAATAAACTATTTCATTTTATTGACAGACTAGTAATCGACATATATCCTTCAATGAGTTCTCCGACAAGTTTTGAGGATTTTGAACTACCGGAAGTAGGAAATAGAATGAATACAGATGAAAGCATTGAGAAGCAGTCAGTATTCAACAATTCGGCTTCTCAGAACAATAATCATCAGGAAAACCTTAGTCAATGTCTCAATAATTATCAAGATAACGATTTTATGATGGATAATGATAATAGTGATTATGAAGAATTGAGAAAAACAATTGTGAAGCGGAGGCTATCCAGTATAAAACGCCCACATCAACCATATTTTGATATCAATCAATCCATCAATAAAAGATCATTGCTAAGATTGCCAACTGAAATATTACTACAAATTTTTCATTATTTGGAAAGAAAAGATTGGTACTCATTATTAACGACCTGTAAAGAAATTGCAAATTTGATTATTGAAATGTTATGGTTTAGACCAAATATGCAAAATGATTCATCTTTTAATAAAATCAAAGCAGTAATGGCTATCGATAAAACAAAAACACACTGGGATTACAGACAATATATAAAACGATTGAATTTATCATTTATGACCAAGTTAGTCGATGATGATTTATTAGATTTATTTATAGGATGTCCAAAATTGGAAAGATTGACATTAGTTAATTGTGCAAGATTGAGTAAAAATCCCATAACAAAGGTTTTACAAGGTTGTGAAAGACTACAATCAATTGATTTGACTGGGGTCACAGATATACAAGATGATATAATTGATGCATTAGCTAAGAATTGTTCTAGATTGCAAGGTTTGTATGCACCAGGTTGTGGTAACGTAAGTGAAAAATCAATTATTTATTTATTGAAATCTTGTCCAATGTTGAAAAGAGTAAAATTTAACTCAAGTGATAAGATAACTGATGATAGTTTATTAGTTATGTATGAAAATTGTAAATCACTAGTTGAAATTGATTTACATGGATGTGAAGAAATTACAGACAAGTATTTGAAATCAATATTTTCAGATTTCACTCAATTGAGAGAATTTAGAATAAGTAATGCATCAGGTATTACAGATAAATTATTCGAACTAATACCTGAAGGATATATATTAGAAAAATTGAGAATTATCGATATAACCGGCTGCAACGCAATCACAGATAAATTAGTTGAAAAATTAGTGGTATGTGCTCCTAAGTTAAGAAATGTTGTCTTATCCAAATGCATGCAAATAACAGATGCTTCTTTGAGAGCTTTAAGTCAACTTGGTAGAAGCTTGCATTATATACATTTAGGGCATTGTGGATTGATAACAGATTATGGTGTTGCTGCATTGGTTAGATACTGCCATAGAATTCAATATATTGATTTAGCATGCTGCTCACAATTGACAGATTGGACATTGGTTGAGTTAGCGAATTTACCAAAATTAAGAAGAATTGGATTAGTTAAATGTTCAATGATTACAGATTCAGGAATCTTAGAACTTGTTAGAAGACGAGGTGAACAAGATTGTCTAGAAAGAGTACATTTATCGTATTGTACAAATTTGAATGTTGGACCTATTTATTTGTTATTAAAAAATTGTCCAAAATTGACTCATTTATCTTTGACTGGAATATCAGCGTTTTTGAGAGGAGAAATTACTCAATATTGTAGAGACCCACCACCAGATTTTAACGAGCATCAAAAAAGCTTGTTTTGTGTATTTAGTGGACATGGTGTTAATCAATTAAGAAATTACTTAAATCAAGTGATGGAAGCTAGAACGTTTCAAATGGATCAAAATGAAATGCATGTATTGTTTGATGCAAGAAGAAGAAGATTTGCAAATGGTGAAGGTGCCGAAAATGTGATTGATAATGAAAATACAATTAATGATCGTGAAAGAAGAAATGATAATAATGATAATAATGATAATGACAACGAGAATAATAATAACACTGGTTGGGAAAGAAGAGGTGTTGCAATGGGATCAGGTTCTCCAGTAACCTTATTAAATCAAGGAATGCCTGGATTGAATCTTGAGTTAACTGATGGAAATCAGGATATGGTCATCAATAGGGAAATATTTAGAGAGCTAAATGAAGGTAATCTAAGACCAGAGGAATTGAGACAACATTTTGCAAGAATTATTAGAGAACACCAGCATAGAAGAATGTTAAATGGACATAATAGAGTAAGAGTTCAGGATATTCAAACTGGTAACATAAATCTGATACAAGAAAGAAATAGAGATAATGTCAACTTCAATAATACTAATCCTGATCCACAAAATGCCCCTCAAATTGAGCAACCACCGGTATTTTTAGATGAAAATCGTTTACTTTATCCTAATCAACATCGACAACAACAACAGAATTTAGCTAATATTAACGATGATGAGGATATTGAGATGGAGTCAGCTGAGTTGTTCCCTGGGCAATAAAGATCTTATACTAATTATATAATTATAGCTTAATAAATTTACGTACTAATGAAGGTAAAATTATAAAAGGAAAGATTTCCTAACTGTTTATAATTGTACCCCTTAAGTTTTGTATCTAAATTAAAAGTGATATTGAATATTTCTGTAGCCCTGTATGTTATCACGTGAAAGATATGATCTAAGAAATGTTTTGTCGCGCTCAGTGGTACCATTTAGTTTCCGCCCATGAGCGACTTACAGATTTTTTGTTGCGCGCCAATTAGTATCATTTTTTACTCCAATTATAAGAAATTTGATGCGACATCTTAACCTAATATGATAAGTAGTGCGATATTACACAACTTTTCATGAAAGTATTTTAATATTATTGTGAAAAAAAGTTTTCTTACTTTTAACTCAGTTAATCTTTTTATACAACTAATCAATAAAATGTATGTGAAAATCATCCAAATGACAAGATATATTGTGTTGTCCAATGAATCAGCTATTGTGAATTTTAAATGACCAAATTGAAAACATGTTTAATATGAAAGCAGAACAGGCAAGACCAAATAAGAAGTTATAAAAGTCTTATTATAAGTGGAATCACTAATAGTTTAATCATTGATTTGCTCATTAATAATTGAAACACAATACTATTTAATCAAAACATGAGATACTAACTTTGAATTCAGGACTAAAAGAACTAAGAAGGTTGGTATTACTGGTAAATTCGGTGTTAGATACGGTTCTTCATTAAGAAGACAAACCAAAAAATTAGAAGTTCAACAACATGCTAAATACGATTGTTCATTCTGTGGTAAAAGAACTGTCCAAAGAGGTGCTGCTGGTATCTGGAAATGTAAAGCTTGTAAAAAAACAGTTGCTGGTGGTGCTTACTCAGTATCAACTGCTGCAGCTGCCACAGTTAGATCAACTATACGTCGTTTAAGAGAATTAGCTGAAGCTTAAGTTAAAATAGATTTAAGTTTGTTTAATATATAAAATTATTATCGGTCACTTGATTTTCATTATGAATAGCTAAAGAGAGATAAATTATTATTGTAGATACTGTTTAATTGTAAATTCAAAACTTAGTAAGTTCATACTCTTTTATTAAATCATAATATGGACCTTTTGAGAATTGAAAATATAAGGTTGTTTGGAGAAGAAAAAAGATATAAACATTTTAATCAATTGATTCAAGATTCAACTAATCATCTAATTCAGTTAATTTCTAATTAAGACTAATTTAAATAACTTATAATGAAAATTTATGCTCAAAGCTTCTTTTAATTATGTCCTTTGAATCCTTCGATTTTCCTAAAATATATCATTTTCCACCGTTATATACTAAACAACCTAATCAAACTATACTCAATCAACAACTAGAATCATGGACCAATATAATTATTCAATATTGCGAATTCTACAAAATTACAAGTTTGACTAATGAGGGTTTTCCAAGACACTCGCAACTTTTAAATGATATCCATTTACCAAGCATCTTTGAAAATGATTCGATCAATAGATCCTGTAATTTAGAATTCAAACATTTGATCATTCAACATATAATTCACTCAAAAAAAGGAGACTACATAAATCCAAAAAATCCAGAGTTGGGCATTTATATTTATTGGAGATCCTTGGTGTCATGGAGTGATATACTATATCGATATATCGATAGAACAGGTCAAAGAGGAACAATTGTAACCATCTATGAATTAACAAAATCAGAAGATATAACAAAGGAGAACACTGATTTTGATGAAGAAAGTTTTTTACCAAAAGAGTTGATGAATTTAGATGAAGGTTTTTTAATTAAAGTAATAAAAGATGTCCTCATAAAGCAAGGCAAAGCACAATTGTTAATCAATGATGATAACGAAATTGGAGGAGTCAAAATTGTTTGATTTCAAAATAATAAATTGATTATGTAGTATCAATAATGTAATTTTAAGTTGTAATTTTAATGGGGTGTGTACTGGTATAGCTGATATAACTACTTTAGGAAATCGACATGAATCTCATCTTGTAATAAATTTTTCTCGATCAGATAGTAGTCTCACTTTTCTTTCTCTTCTTCTTCTTCTTCTTCCCGCTTAAATCATTTCATTTAAGAGGGCACAGTTCATTCAAAAGGTTTACTTTGATTGTTAGTTACATTGATTAACGATCTTGAATTGAATTAGTAGTTATTAGACCGTGTTATCTTCTATTTACACTAGTTGTTTTAAATCAAAGGGAAAAAAAAACCAAAACATTTATAATAATTGCCCATCTCTTTAAATCTGGAATATGAAATTTGTTGTTGTATCCGGTGGTGTCATCTCAGGTATTGGTAAGGGTGTTTTAGCATCTTCAACTGGATTATTATTCAAAACTTTGGGTTTAAGAGTAACTTCTATCAAAATTGATCCTTATATGAATATTGATGCTGGTACAATGTCACCATTAGAACATGGAGAATGTTTTGTCTTGAATGATGGTGGGGAAGTTGATTTAGATTTAGGAAATTATGAAAGGTATCTTAATATAACTTTAACTAAAAATCATAATATCACAACAGGAAAAATTTATTCACACGTTATTGAAAAGGAAAGAAATGGTGATTATTTAGGTAAAACAGTTCAAGTAGTTCCTCATATAACAAACGCTATACAAGAATGGATTGAACGTGTTTCAAGAATACCAGTTGATGAAAGTGGTTTAGAGCCACAAGTTTGTATTATTGAATTAGGAGGTACTGTTGGAGATATTGAAAGTGCTCCATTTGTTGAAGCTTTGAGACAATTTCAATTTAGAGTAGGATCCGAAAATTTTGCTTTAATACATGTTTCTTTGGTGCCTGTTATTCATGGTGAGCAAAAAACTAAACCTACTCAAGCTGCGATTAAAGATTTGAGATCTTTAGGTTTAACACCAGATATGATTGCATGTAGATGTCAAGAAGAATTACAACATCAAACAATTGAGAAGATCGGGATGTTTTGTCATGTTGGACCAGAGCAAGTTATTGCAGTTCATGACGTCAATTCTACTTATCATGTTCCTTTATTATTAAAACAGCAAAAAATGATGAAATATTTGACCAAAAAGCTTAATATTGGAGACATACCACAAATAGAGTTAGAAAAAGGTGAAAAATTATTAAATAAATGGAGACAATTAACATCGCAACATGATAAATCTTTTGAAACTGTTACAATTGCATTAGTTGGTAAGTATACTCATTTACATGATTCATATTTATCAGTCATTAAAGCATTAGAGCATTCATCAATGAGATGTAATAGAAGATTGAAAATTGAATGGGTTGAGTCAACAAATTTGGAAGAAGAAATGAAAGCAAAAAATTTATCAGAATATCACAAAGCATGGCATTATGTTTGTCAGGCAGATGGGATTTTAATACCAGGTGGGTTTGGATCAAGAGGTATTGAAGGTATGATTTCTGCAGCAAAGTATGCAAGAGAAAATAATATACCTTATTTGGGTGTTTGTTTAGGTTTACAAATAGCAGTCATTGAATTTGTAAGAAACAAATTAGGAATTACAAATTCTACATCAATGGAATTTAATAACAATGTTAAAGAAGAAGAAGCATCTATTGTTTATATGCCAGATATTGATCAAATTAAATTAGGTGGTACAATGAGATTAGGAATTCACGAAACTAAATTTATTGAAGATTCCAATTGGTCAATTACAAAAAAATTATATGGTAACTCACAAGCAGTTTATGAAAGACATAGACATAGATATGAAGTCAATCCTTTGTTAATTGATGAAATTGAATCAAAAGGATTGAAATTCATTGGTAAAGATGAAAGTGAGAAAAGAATGGAAATCATTGAATTAAAAGATCATAAATTTTTCATTGGAACTCAATACCATCCGGAATACTTATCAAAAGTTTTAGATCCAAGTAGACCATTTTTAGGATTAGTTGCAGCTTCAGCGGGTATATTAGATGATGTTTTGAATAGAGATGATTTGAATTACAAAGGTGAATTTTGATAAGGTTGACTTGTGACTAATTGATGTAAAAATACATTTGTAGCAATAATATTTAGATTGTAGAACTTGATAAGCGACGTGTATAGTATTAGTACTTTATAAAAAACATTACGTAATCTTTTCTCTCTTTTCCTTTTTTCTGGAGTATAAATTGACCAATTTTTTTCTATCAATTACTTCCTTATATTTGTTGCTATCTAAATTTATTTAAGTAGGTCAATTATATTAATTTAAAATGTCAAAACAATTAATCAATTTTTCATCTTCATCTGGTTGTAACTGTGGAACAGATTGTAAATGTGCTTCACAATCTGAATGCAAATGTGATAGTTCTAAGAAATAGGCTTGCAAGATACACTTTAGTCATTTGAATTGACAGATGGGTTAGGGTTGTAAAAAAGATAAGAAATCTAATAGTGTATATTATTCAAATATATAAAGTAAATTCCTCCAGTGAATCAAATTAAATTAAATCAAATCATCTACTGCAACAAATTGAATTGTTTCAATTTATTTACTATTTTTGGCTTTAGTTTTTCATTTGTTCTTAAGTATTCCTGGATTTCTTCATTTAATTTATTCGAACTTTTTACTAGTCTATGATTATTATAATAGTTTGAAGAACTAGTTACTACTTCGAATAGTCCAATCCAAGATTTCTTGTAATTTTCATTGATTTCAATACTGTATAAGAAATTATTTCTTGCTTCCGTTAATAATGCTGCGAATTCAGTTAATCTCTCAATCTCTTTATCATTCTTATTTGAGTTATTTTGATTATAATTGACACCGTCATTACCTGCATGCCCCATTGATTCCTGTGGACGTTGTTGTATCTGCAAGAATTGATAATAATTGAGTAAACCAATTTTATAATATATAGGGTATGCTAAGGTATCTTGTAATACAATTTCTTTTAAACAAAATACAGCTTTCTTATAATCACCAATTTTACAATATTCGGTGGATAATTCTGACCAAGTAATCAAATCGCTTGGTTGTAAGCCCAAATAGTATATCAAATTTGATATATATTTTGTCGAGTCATGTTTATCGTTGGGTTCATTACTTTTACTTCTTCTACTTGATGTAGTTAATCTTCTGGATAACTTCAATTCATTTGGATTTTCAGTCAATAATTCGCTTGATTTTTTTAAATCTTTTAAACCTTCATAATAAATACTTTGTAATATTCGAATACGTTGTGATCCTTTACCATTTCCAAATTGATCAGTGATTCTATCTAAAGTTACTTTTGCATCTTGAAAATTCTTCAATGATACACCGAGATAAACATTCAATTCATATAAGTTAAACAAATCAATGGAGTCTAGTTTATTTGTGTGTTGGATTAAAAATTCATTTAATTCATCATAAGTTACAAGTAATTGTTCAGGCGTGAATTGAGTAAACTTCCCTGATGATGCTATGAGTAATAATTTTTTTTGAAGTAATAAATAGTCAACTGGCTCGACTTTGTGCATTCTTTTTGGTTTAGTTAATAATTAATAATTAAATGATAATCAATCGAAGCACGATTTTGATAAACGAGATTAAATATTTTCTTCGAATTTTTTTTTTAAATGTTATCATTAAATAATCAATGTCAAATGAATTATGTCATGAGTGCACCAATCTACTAAAGTCAAGTGGTTTATTGTCACACGAATATGGTATTTCCAAGCTACATGTAACTCTGAAGAAAGAGAAAGCAAATATTCAATTGTTGGAATCGAAATATTTTAAATTATATAAAGAATTAAATTACAAATCAAACAAATTAATGTATTTGACTGAAATTAAGAGAATTTCAACTGCATCTCAACAAGAAATTGATGAAGAAGTGAATCAAATTAAATCAGAGTTTAACATCACCGATAGCGAAGAGTTGTATGAATTTTTAATGATTCAGAATTCGGAAATTAAAACTGATAAACTTTTAAATAATTATTTTTTAATTACAGCACCCATATTAAAATCAATTCATCAAAAAAATTTAAATATATCTGAGAAGAACATTTTAAATTTGTTAGCAGATCTTTATGACGAGAAAGATGGCCTAGTATTTAAAACATTGAATAAAAGATTCAAACCAGTAATGGAAAATGATAATTTTAATATTATCAATCATGATATCTTACCATTAATCGAAAAAAGTAAACAAATGAATCAACAACTTATTGATTTGAATAAACAATACATGAGCTTTAAGGAATCAAAATTGTCAACTAATGAAGTGGTGAATACAAGCGTTAGGTCAAAATACATAAAGTTGATACGAAAATGGAAATATTTAAAACTATTAACATCAGTTCTACCGTTAATCATCACTAGTTTGCCCATAAATTGGTATGATGATGATGATTGTTTGGAAATAATGAAACAAGCAGATAAACTCAATGAAAAATTGGAAACTTATCAATCAATACTACACGAGGGAAATTTGAGTAGCTATACAGATGAAGAATTAAAAACTATTGAGTTTTGACTTAAATCATTAAATCTATACTTGGAATAATCTTCTATTTACAACATCCCAATTAATATGATCCCATACTTGATCTAAGAACTTCTTCTTACCATTAATTCCGTAATCATTAATATACATCATATCCCAATAATTTATTGATAGTATAGGTAATGTGTAATCTGATTCATTGTTTTCAACCTTTTCTTTTGTGTTTTCTAGTAATTTATATGTGTTTTCATCAATACCGCCATTCAAATCTAAAGTTTGATTTTTACCATGAAAAAATGGGGTTCCATCATTTGAACAATTCAAAAATTTGAGTGATTTATCTTTTGATTCGACAAGAAATAAGGAACCTTGTCCATGAGAATTCATGATGATATTATTCATTTCATTTTTCAAAGCTTCTAAAGAATCAATATCTTGATGAATTAATTTTTCTAATAAGAATCTCAGTGGTTTTGTTTCTTTTGCAATATTTTGATTAGTTAATTGATGGAAGAAAAAGTGATTATTAAATGCCATTGACGCAAAATGGAAAACATGTTGTTTTGTTGATTGTTTTGCAGTATTCAACAATATTTGAAAAGGGTGTTTTGTTTGATTTTCCGTTCCACTAGTCAATATTGTTAAATTTGTTAATAAATAGTTTTGATAATTTATCCATGCTTCCTGATATCCTTGAGAAGAAAGTAAATTAGATAACCCTTGCTCTTTCCATTGATCGTGCAAATCTAGTTTAGGTACAGTATGAATGGATCGAATTTTTATTATCCCCCTATTCAACTTATTTACTTGTTTCAACATTGATATTTTTGAAAATTTTTTTAACTCCATATGGTGCGCGACCAAATGTTTTTTTAAGGAAAGAAGAGCGCTATGAGTGAAAAATCGAATCAATTTATATTAAGCAAGAGACGACATAAAATATTAACAAATGTTCGTTTCGACTATTTTGAGTATTGTGGGTATATTTTGAGATACCCAATTTGAATCTCTAAGTAGCTTTTTTGGGTCCATTGAATTAGATTTACATTTTTTGTATAATTGATGGTAGTCTAGCTCCTGTTCTTTATATTCCCTGATAATTTGATTGGTTTGAAAATCTACAAATAATCTGGTATCCCTAATTCGAAATATAACATTATCTATTCGAAGGAAGAAGCGGCACAATAATAATAAACAGGTTGGCATCACTCTTATTTTTGTGGAATAAATTGATATACCATTGTCTGCTAATTCATCTTCATACAATACACCTTCATCGAAGAACAAAATAGGGTCAGGGGCCATTAGTTTTTTGATGGGAATTTCCAAATCATCACTTGTGGAGAAATTAATATTTTTTATGGTACCTTTGTATTTTGGTGAATACGTCCAATCAAATGGTTTGAACGTATCCAAACTTTCAGTAAATTCACTCAAATCTTTTTTATTCAAACTCTCAGACTTATTGATCGACTTTTGTGACTTTCTACTTTGAAGCCATTCTTTATGATAACTTACTTTGAATTCACAATCTTCATCCAAAGAATCTAATGCATCTAGACCATTAAAAACAACTTCTTCTTTGCTAATTTTGTTGTATATTCGAATTGAATTATTTCCAAAAATCATCTCCGGTAAGGGAAAAGTGAATCTTGTGTCAGATAAAGTGTCCAACTCTTGACTATTTAATATTGGTTTTTTAATTGTAAATACCTCCCAATCATCTATTGATATAGATGGTGTTTGTTCAATAGGAATTGATGACAAAGGAGTTGTTTGGCTATAACTCTGAGGTTCTATACATTTTTGCTTCTCATAAGGGACTGAAAATTTTGGGATGGGGATGTTTGTAGTAGTTAATTCTTGTTTTTGATGATTTTTAGGAAATCTTCCTTGAGTATGCATTTGAACCATTCTCCTCGCTGTATCTATACACCTTGCATTTGGTCCTTTTATATCTGATGAGTCAGTGAGTGATTCTACTTCTTTCGGGCCAGGGTTCTGGCTTTTCTTGTGATCGCTAGTATCTTTAAACATCCTTTATAACGATGCGGAATGTTAAATTTCAATATTTTTCGCTTCATTTTCGGCTTTTGCGTTCGGATTAATTGATTTAATAAGTGATTAATGAAAAAAAGAGAATAGTTGTAAATAGAATTCAATTAGTAGAATGCAAAAAATGGAGAAGTTGATGAAACCTTGTTCACAATTGAAATTTTTTGATGTTTTTAATTTACAAAAGAAAATATACATTTAAGTTGAAAATTCGGAATTATTCCATTCCGTTTCTTGGATTCTTTAACAACTTTATTCGAATCATGACTCAAACCATCATATCTGATTTGAAATATTTTTTATAAATAGATTTAGCTGAATGAATAGTAGACTTAAACAATAATTCAAGATGTCACGTTTGTAGTCACATGATCACGCACACATACAATTCAGTCAAGCCAAAACCGCAATAAAACACAAACCTTGTACGAGAAATTACGCCCCCATACCCCCAAATCTTAAACGATTACATAACAAAAATATGATTATCGGGGAAGGAGTGTACATAAATTGTATATATCATTGCTAACCATTTATATAAATCAATTTCAAATCTCAAACTTTCATCTATTTTTTCTATTAGACTATTACTCAACAAATGCTTGAATCTAATTTTGAGTTCAAACATACGGTGGATGATGCTAGTATTTTGAAGAAGATTTATTTTTTATGTGGTACTCAATGGAGTGGACCAGCTGGACCTGAAAAATTCAGTGAAATTTGTACTGAAAATCATTTAAATTATCTTAAAAATGGTGGTATAATTGAAACTTTTTATATCCAAGACACTTCAAAGGATAATAAAATTGTTGCATCAACGATAATCAAACATACTAAGTCGTTTTTAAAACCTGCTGATAAATCGCATGCAATCTCATCAATACCTGATCCAACTTTGTTCGGTGTTAAAAATATAATTGGTTTATTAGTCAGTTTTGTCTTTACAGATGAAGATTATAGAAAAAAAGGTTTAGCAAAAGAATGTGTTTCAAAAGCAATTGAAACAACAGAAAATAATATAATTCAAAATCATTTGAACAAAAGCGATGAAAAAGTTATTGATAACTTCAAAAAAATGTGTATTGATGACTCAACTGGTAATGTTGACTCCAACTTGGCAAACTATTACTTGAGTAAAGAATATGTTTGGTATTTATATTCTGGTGTTGAGACTTATTATGAAAGGTTTGGATTTAAATCCTATCCATTGGATTTCTATAAGATTCCAATAAAGCTGTTATCTGAAGGTCAAGAAACAGTCATAAAGCAATTAATTGAAAATCTGCAAAAAAGAAGTAGTATTTCATCCGAATCTTCGTCAAGCATAAATCACATAATAGGTAAACGTTTGAAATTAATTTTGGGTGATGATAAGAATGATCAAGATATTATAAAATTTATTCTTCAAACTAAAGAAATTGAAATTTTAACTGAGTTAAATAAATTGATATTTCATCTGGATTTACAAGGTGATAGAAGATCATCGACATCATTGAATAATCTTTCAAATATATTGTCAATGTCAAGACTAGGATCAAATAATGCATTATCTTCGTTGAATGAGTCACATGAAAAACCTAATAATAAAGGGACTAGAAAATCTTCAGCTCAAAATCAAACTATTCCAAAGTTTTCTGTCAAGCCAGACTCTTTACACTCTAATTGGAATAATTTTATGGAAAATAATTTTGCTCCAACCGAAAAAGCCAAGATATTTGCAAACATGAAGGGAGCTATTGTTACAAATGACTTGCAACAAAAATCTTACTATGTATTATGGTATTGTTTGAAAGGACAATTTTTCATTGTTGCAATGGGTGAAATTCAATTTGAAAATGAATACTCATCATCGAATAGAAGAAGAGGTTCTTCATTATCGGGAATAAATGAATTGGGCGGCTATAATTTTCAAGATTTGGATATTTTAATTAGTACAGCTCTTTACATTGCAAAAAATAGAGATGATAAATTTGAAAATATTTATTTCTCCTTGAATGATTTACCTGATGAAATTCCCGATCCAGTTATACAAGACTTTTTCTTGAATTATTTGCCATTTTCTTCTTATGCCCTGGAAGAACATCACAAAACTAAAAAGAAAGAGAATGACAAGCATGAAACCACAAACAGATGTGAAATTATAAGCAATGCGGGCCAAAAATTGGGAGTTTTACCAATGTTACGAAAATTCGGAAGCAGTAGTTTCGAATTTGATTTAGATTGGGTATCAAATGGTATGTGGTGTTGGGGTTGAAACATAGATAAATTTAGAATACTATCATAAATATATTAAATCATTTAGACTTCTTTTTTTTTTTCTACCGCATCTTTAAATCTAAAATAGAAGTTTACTATTTTTGAATAAATCGATTCATCATAACAAAAGCTAACATTAGCAAGAATAATGATTATTTGTATGTCTTGAACAAAACTGACTTATATTTATCATTAATTTTAATTGGAATTTTTATCAAAATATATGAGTTACCTCAAAAATCAACAAGACTCCAATAGTTTTTCTAGTTTGGAGTTCACTGAGAATAATAATCAAAATCAATCATTAGATAATTTAGTCAAAATTGCAAGTAATATGTCAAATAATTTTAATTATAGTTTAATAAATCAAGATACTAGAAATTCTGGTGAGTCAAGTGAAACAATTCACTCTAATATAACCACACCCTCAAATCTGGACATGAAATCAAAAACTCCTCCCATCATTGATCAATCTAATAATAAACCAATGAAATCTAAAAAAATGGCCTGTGTGGAATGTAGGCAACAAAAATCTAGATGTGATGCTTATGAAAAACAACCTGCTCCCTGTACTAGATGCTTTAAGAAAGGTCTAAAGTGTGATTTGAAGTCGGATTATAAACGTACCTATAAAAGAGCTCGTATTGCTCAAATAGAGAAAGAATTTTCTGAATTGAAAAAATCATTGCATGATCAACAAGCTGCTGAATTACTAGCAAAATTTCCATCATTATCAAATTCTAGTACCATAAACGATATACCGACAAATTCAGGGCTAAAGGATTTGAATGAATATAGAAGGTTTTCAGCTGAGAATCACAAGAATAATAATTCATCACAATTCAACAAGAATAATTTCATTGATTTTGGACCCAACTTTCAACAAGAGAAGAATGCACAGTCTAATTATTTACATAATTCTCATAAAATTTCAAATTTGAATGATTCTAATGCCACATCAAACAAACATTCACAAGAGAGTTTTTCGAATAAAGGACTTAAAAACTTTACTGAGCAAAAAGATCTCGATCAATTGTTATGGTGCGAAGAGAAAACCTTAGATACAATCACATTATCATCCGAAACCATTGGCTCGTTATTCTTAGAATATGTAGAGAATTACCACATAATTCTTCCTGTTGTTGATATCTCGAAAGGTCCCGAGAGAATTTATAAATTGTGTCCTGCATTATTTTGGGTGATTATGTTTGTATCGCTAAGAAGATTTAAACAGGCTTCATCTGATCATTTATTAATTCAGCTTTCACCAATGGTAAAAAGTATTTTAGCCGAAATAATGATCTCCCCAATCACACGATATAATCCTACAGAAGAAGACGAACCAATATTTAATGTATCTTCTGTCTATTCGGTTCAAGCATTTTTGTTGTATTCATACTGGCCACCTATAACTTCATCTTTAAGTGCGGATTCATCGTACAATACTGTTGGAACTGCTTTTTTTCAAGCCATCCGTATAGGATTGCATTCTCCATTGTCTAACAATACTGTTAAAAATTTTAATCAAAATCAGAAAGACAACAATAAACTGCAAAATAAGACTCCACAACAAATATCCATGATTACGGAACAAATTAAAACATGGGTCGTTTGTAATATAGCATCACAGAATATTGCTACAGCATTTGGTTTTCCAGCTTGTGTACAATTTGAATCATCTATTTGGTCTTATAATCGATCAGATAGTGAAATTAAAATACCCCAAGTATTACAAGTGATGATGGAAATTGCACACTTTGAAGATCAAATGTCAAAATCATTAAATTCGAATCCACTGGACCCGTCTGGATTAATAGACGCAAATGAACGATTACCGCTATTGAAATTGCTATCTAAAAGGTTGGACGAGCTTGAAATCAAATTAGATTCTCAATTATCTGAACACGATAAAAGATTCAGAAAATTTGAAATTTTTTCAACAAGAATTCATTTATTAAGTTATTATTTTATGGATTCTACCAAAATATCTCAATTTGAACTACAAAATGGTTTAATAAAACTTTTCAATGCATCAATTATTTTAGTTGATCACACTCAAACTTGTCAATTGAATGATAAAAAATTCATCAAGTATTTGCCTGGTGTACATTTACTCAATTTATGGCAAGCAGCATGTATTATTGGAAAATTAATTCATTCTGATTTGAAGAATTTTATCAATGTGCAATTAGGAAAGCAAAATTATGAATATGTAATTAACTTAACGGCCAAAGCTTCTATTTTAAAGCATGATATGGCTTTTAGATCAAGTGGAATAACCAAAAATATGTGGCAATTATTTGTGACATTAGACAAGATGAAAATGAATAACTTGAGTATTGATATTAGAAATAGAATGTCAGCTTCGGTATTTTTTGATTGCTTAAATCTTTTAAGAACTCAAGTTGGAATGACCAAATTGAATATTAAAACTGATGATAATAATCCTGTTGATGATGATTTCGACGAAGGGGAAATTGATGAAAATGTAATAAGCTCGGAAGACGAAATCAAAGAAAATAAAAGTAACCTAGGTAATGATGATGAAAATACTTCAAGTCGAAAATCAACACCCGCTAGTACAACTTCTAGTGGTAAAACTCGAAAAACTAGAACGTTGTCAAATACTATAGATGCTGAATCAAAAGCAAGAAGAATTATTCGAACAATACCATTGGATCCAGAACCTATCTCAATCAACAACAAAAGAAGTTCAATCTTTAAAGTTGTGAATTCATCAAACGATTCTTCACCTCATTTCAAGTCTGACTCTGCTTCACCAACCAACATGAAAGTGGACCAAAATTTAGCTCCAAAAGACAAGTTTTCAGATGATGAATTGATCACTCAAAGAAATCAGAATTTTACTCTGCAGCAACAAAAACCACAACATTCTTATACTTACCCTCAATTTGCATACAAACAAAGTGTACCATCATCAGTGAATTTTCAACAAAATCAAAATCTAAATTCAACAAATCAAATATCACAATTTGCAAATTTACAATTCAATGAGTCTCCAGGTCAAATGGCTTTGGAAAATTTAGAAATGAGTCAGTTTGATCACGAAATGTTATGGAAAGACGTTGATAGTGTGATGAATGATTTTGGTTTTCATATATAAATTCTACCTTTCTATCTTTCTTTCTCTGTCTTTTTATGTCTATCTTTCTATCTTTTTAAAGACATTCTTGAAAATATAGATGTGTCGTGTAAACATGGATTCAATTTTTTTAATTTTTTTTTTTTTTTCTGAAAATTTTTTAACATTTTAAAGGAATAATATAGATATTTCTTCAATTAAATTATGTCCTACGACGATATTGAGAATGCTACTCCTGATATTGTAATAGGAAGCACCATTGATATTCCAGAAGATGAGTACGAAAACGAAAGTGAAAATGAGTTACAACAAAATGATGATATAATACAAGATCAATCTGTAAAAGGCAAAAAGTCTGTTGCATTCGCAGGATTGAATGATGAATCTGAAGAAGCTGAAGAGTTAGCCAGAAAAGAATTTGAAGAAGGTGGAGGTTTGCCAGAACAACCAGAAAATCCAAACTTTAGTGAATTAACACCATTATCACCGGAAATTATAAATAGACAAGCAACAATCAATATTGGAACTATTGGACATGTTGCTCATGGTAAGTCTACTGTAGTTAAAGCCATATCGGGTATTCAAACTGTTCGTTTTAAGGATGAATTAGAAAGAAATATTACTATCAAGTTAGGTTATGCAAATGCCAAAATTTACAAATGTGACAATGAAGATTGTCCAGAACCAGATTGTTATAGATCATTTAAGTCTGACAAAGAAGTGCATCCAAAATGTCAACGTTTAGGATGCTCAGGTCGCTACAACTTGCTCAGGCACGTTTCATTTGTTGATTGTCCAGGACATGATATTTTAATGAGTACTATGTTGTCAGGTGCTGCAGTGATGGATGCTGCATTGCTTTTAGTAGCAGCTAATGAAAGCTGTCCTCAACCACAAACTTCAGAACATTTAGCAGCAATCGAAATTATGAAATTAAAACATGTAATTATTTTGCAAAATAAAGTTGATTTATTAAGAGAAGACTCAGCTTTAGAACATCAAAAATCAATAGTTCAATTCATTAGGGGAACCATCGCCGATGGTGCACCAATAGTTCCAATTTCAGCCCAATTGAAATATAATATTGATGCAGTAAATCAATTTATTGTAAATTCAATTCCTGTTCCAATGAGAGATTTCCAAGCTTCACCTAAATTGATAGTTATTAGATCTTTTGATGTGAACAAACCAGGTGCTGAGATAGATGATTTGAAGGGTGGGGTTGCTGGTGGATCTATTTTAACTGGTGTTTTCAAAATAGGTGATGAAATAGAAATTAGACCTGGTATTGTAACAAAAGACGAACAAGGAAAGATTCAATGTAAACCTATATTTTCAAATATCATTTCTTTGTTGGCAGAACATAATGATTTAAAATTTGCTGTACCAGGTGGTCTTATTGGTATTGGAACAAAAGTTGATCCAACTTTATGTAGAGGTGATAGATTGGTTGGTCAAGTTGTTGGAGCAAAAGGAAATTTACCATCGATATATAGCGATATTGAAATCAATTATTTCTTATTAAGAAGATTATTAGGAGTTAAAACTGAAGGTCAAAAACAAGGTGCTAAGGTTCGTAAATTAGAAGCAGGTGAAGTTATAATGGTAAATATTGGTTCTACGGCAACTGGTGCACGTGTGGTAGCTGTTAAAGCAGATATGGCTCGTTTACAATTAACATCACCAGCTTGTACTGAAGTTAATGAAAAAATTGCCTTATCAAGACGTATTGAAAAACATTGGCGTTTAATAGGTTGGGCAACAATCAAAAAAGGTACAACATTGGAACCAATAATTTAAAACAGATATAAGTTCAAAGTTTTGCTTTCGAGGAAGAATGTTGTATCTAATGTGCATTTTATATATAGTTACGTAAATCTATATTTTATACTCATAAGTAATTTTTGTTGTCTTTCACTGAAATCTACTCAAAAATTTGGGAATAGAGTCTGCATCCATTAAGCGATATAAATGATCGCTGATTTGACTGAAAATTTCTATGATCTTTTTCAAATTCTCTTCTGGTTTGCAATCACTTGATATATTGCCTTCTTCTATTTGAACTTCTGAATCATTATTAATGTCTTCTGTTGGCGTTTTCAAGTAAAATGAATTGTCAATTTCATCTGCTCCACTAACTGATTTATTTTTTTGCCTTGTCATCAATTTGCTCACTTTAATTCTTAAATTATGTTCAATATTGACCATAAAAGGAGCTTCATTACTCAAAAAAGTATTGAATATTTGATAGGCATTTGACATACAAGAATTACGTAAACTTTTCTCATTATTTTCGTCATTTTTAGAATCTTGTTGAATTAGTTCTTTCCAAATTTCAGCTTTTTTCTCAAATTGTTTTAGAGTAATATAAGCATCCAAATTTTCCGAACAAAAATCTTTTTCCAAATGTTTTCTAAATTGAAATCTAAAACCTGGATCATGAACAATTTCACTCAATGTTAATTTTGATAATTGAATATTTAAGATGGTATCTGTTTGATTTCCTGAAGTATTTCTTTCAAATTCATTCGAGGTTTTGCCCCATTGACATGTGTTCAAACCAAGTTTGGTTAATTTATAATACTGATCTTTTTTGAAATTTTGGATCGAAGTTGATTTCAAAATTGGTTTAAATAATTTCATTTTGAGTAAAACATCTGAAATCTCCAATGCACGTTTAGGGTTTGTGATATCAGTACAGTCGATTAACCATTGACAAACAGCTTTTCCACTCATGCAATAGTCTGCAGTTACAAATTTGTCATTATCGATTTGAAATATTTTATTTTTTAACAATCTTACACCTACTGATGATGTATAATATTGAACATGAGCATCAGATTCAGGATTAGTAAAGTAACGATGGTGATATGGACTAATTTCATCATTCGAATTTTTTGGTCCAATAATGCTATTGATTTTCTTTGGCATATTGGATTCAGTATATGAATTTTTGTACTCTAAAAAATTAAAAGAATTTTGATCCTGTAAATGAGAACTATCTAAGTTTGGTTGTTGATTCTCGTAGTTTTTCATTGCATGAAAATCTTGTAAATGAGATTTTGTTATTGAATCTGGTTTATTTGATGAATTCCAAACATTTGGTTTTGGTCCCATTAAGGATGCAAATAACACATGAAGAAAGTATTCAGAATATAAAATTTTATCAGTTAAAGGATCTTTTTCAAATGTAAATAATTGCATTGAGTTGTAATTTTGATGTTTGACAATTTCGGGTAATTTTGTTACTGTAATTCCTAATCTTTCACAAAATGATTGAACGATTGCAACTCCTTTTGGTGTTGGTTGTAAAACGACATTTGATTTTGGTTCACTTCTTGTACGATCTGCTGGAGAATGTAAAAATCTAGATTTATAAAAATGATTCATTAAAGATAAAGAAATATCCGGTTTAAAATTATATGAAATGCAGGTAATAGTTTTGGATAATTCAACTGTCAAATTCAAATCTTTCATGTGGTCGATAGCAGTTTCTAGATAAAATGAAAAAGGATACTTTTTTGAAGTTGAATTGAGTTTTAACTTATTTGATTTTGTCGACAATGGTGTTGATTTTTTTGTTAAGGATAAATTTGATGAATTTGAAATTACAGAAGAATTCGAATGATTTGTTGTCAAATTTAAGTTGATTATCAACATTGCAAATATATCCTTTATATCTTTTTCATAAATATTACCACTTGCCGTTCGGTTGAATTTATTCGAAATTGTTTCGTGTAAAATACATGTTGAAATGGGAGGAGATGATGAATCTAAAGATGAATTGTCCATTGAGTATTATATGAAAGGATGAATTGTCATAAAACAAAGAATACAAAAGTAAGTGATAAATTACATTTTGATTTGATTTAATAATACATTTATAAATGAAAATATAAAAATAATTAATTTTTTTTTATTTTTATTTTTATTTTTATTTATTATTTTTTTTATTTTTTTAATTTATTTTTTTTATTTCGTATCTAATTTATTTCGTTTAAAATTTTATATCATAAGTTATATATCAATTGAAATAGATTGATATCTCAGCATCTGGTCAAATTTTAGTTGATAATTTTAACTAAGGTTAAGCCGTGAGAGAAAGATAAAGAGAGAGAATGAAAGAAATAATAAAAAGGAAATTAAAATGATAAATTAAATTACATCTAATTAATTAGATCTAAATTATTAAAAAATGTTTCAGATTGCAATTTTTGGAAATGACAATGCAAAATAAAATAAATTTAAATTTAAATTGATATTTTTTATTTGATCTTTTTTAATCTATTATACATATTTATTTTTACTTTTAACCATTAATATATTGGAATTTCTTATTGATTCAATCAATTTACTTATGATAATACTTAATTAAACTCACAGTTTCCGGTTTCTTCTCTCAAATTCAAATAATTAAATTTAAAGTTAAATTAAATATCTGGAATATATTGTATGTAATCATATATTCGTAAGAAAACTGTTCTTGTTAAACGTGATAATTAATAAATTAAACAAAACACAAAATAAAATGAACATGATTTTAAAATTTCAAACATATAAAAATATTTCCGTTTTAGTATTGCAATCGAAAACTACTAATTAATATTAAATTATTAATTTATTTCGTATATCAATTTCAAAGAAGTGATCAAACAACTTAGTTCGCAATTTGTATCATCGGCTTATATTTGGATGGTTTCATCATTATATAAATAAATCATTGATATGTCAAACAATGTTTAAAGTGACTATAAGTATTAGATATAATCCGACAAAATACGACAAAAAACCTTCAAAACAAAAGTAGGGGGAAAAAAATGCAGAAAAAAAAAATTATTGATCTTAAATGAATTTTGATAATACCTTTGAACAAGATTTTCAGAATGAATTCCAACCTTTAAGAGTATTACCTACTTCTAAATCAAATCATGACTCATCCAATGTAATTCCATCATCACCAATTACTCACCATAGCTCAGCATATGGAAACAATAATATTGTGAATAAAGCCACTATTGAAAAAATGAATTTGAATACACCTCCAAGCAATAATAACATTAATATCATACTGACTAATCAAAAACATAGGGTATCGAAAAAGCAGAAAAATGTCTCAAAAAACAAATTTGAAAAATTGAATCATCTTCAATTGAAGAATTACTATTTAGAACATAAAATGTCAGAAGACAGTCGTAATTCCAATGATTGCGAAGAAGATAATTTACTGATAAACTTGACAAGCGAGGGTGGCTCAAATATAGAAAATTCTGATATAAATCAAATCCACTTTGAAAATGATATTGTTGAATCTAATGTAAAAAATACAGATTTTACCAAAAATCCTAGTAATCTTCTGTTTAATTTGAACAAAACTTTTAATAAAGAAGATGTTGAACGAATTAAATGTCAAATTTTATCCCAATTGAATGGTAATTTTAAAAATTTGAAAAATAGCTCATTAAAATTAAAATATCAGGAAATATATTCATTAATGGAGAAAACAGTAAAAGATAAGGAAAGTCATTCAGTTTTGCTAATAGGTCATAGAGCTAGTGGTAAAACTGCTATGGTGGAAAATGTCATCAAAGAACTCAACCTCGACTACAAAGATGAATTCGTATATATTTACCTCAATTCATTAGTACATTCTGATGATAACTCAGCTTTACGAGAGATTGCAAGGCAGTTAGATCTAAAAGTTTCAGAAGTTGATGACTCTACAGATTTTGATAATGTTAGAGATGAGAAAGATGCAACAGTGTTTGAAAAAAAATCCATAAATGATACATTTTCGAATATCATGAAAGTATTAAATAAATCTGATGAAAGACAAGAAAGATTACCATTAATTTTTGTAATTGACGAATTTGATAGTTTTATAGTCAACAACAGACAGATGTTACTTTATAACCTTTTGGATTTGTCTCAAGATAGCACAGCTCCAATTTGTGTGGTTGGGTTAACAACAAGAATGACCACGAGAGAATCGTTAGAGAAACGTGTAAGTAGTAGATTTTCTCAAAGAATAATTTCCATAAATCATGATCTAGAGTTAGAACAATTTTGGAATAATATGAAATCAAATTTGAAAGTATTCAATGTACCAAAAAATTTAAAAGATGAGTCTTTTATTCAATTTTGGAACAATAGCTTGGATCAATCGTATAATATGCAAGATAGTCCTTTGAAAAATTTAATTGATCAAAATTTTTATTCGATAAAAAATTTTAAGGAGCTAAATAATGTGTTCAAATACTTGGTATCTAAAATCTCAGAGAATCAGCCTTTTCTTAACTTTGAAAGTTTGAGTCAATATAATTCAATATTTAATTCGAGTCGTTTACAAAATTTACTTGATTCATTTTCAAATACAGAAATGGTATTAATCATTGCAGCCGCAAGATGGGTTAAAAAATTTGAGTCGAATGCTATTAATTTCAATCTAGCATTTGGCGAGTATAAAGAAATGCTCAAATGTTACAATTTAAGTAGACAAAATCACTCAACTTTAGAAAATACTCCAAGAAATATAAAAGTTAATCAAAAAGTTTGGTCTCATAATGTTGTAATTCAAAGTTGGAAAAATTTGTATAATATGGGTATATTGATGGATCAAGCTAATCCCAAAAATGATCTCAATGTGTCGAAGAATTTCACAATGAATAGAAATTTTGTGCTTGAGGAAAACAAATTGGTGCTGGTTGACATAACGTTGGATGAACTAAATTATTATTTGAAAGATCAAACTCTTTATAAAACTTTAGCTAGATTGTGAATTTTGAATTTGATCAAGTTTTTGAAAAGTATGATACTTATAATAGGAATTCATAATGATAAATTATTACAAAGTTTAGATGCCTACTGAAAAACTTCTTATCTATTTTAACATCTCTAGTTTACTAATTTATGCTCGGTTAAAGCTAATAATCTATACATAAAGTGGAAAAGAACTTTCAAGTCTGAGGTACTTTACTTAATGTAAAAAAATTGAAAAGTTTAAATACAAAAACGCAAGAAAAAAAATCAAGCATTAAATTCTTCTCCACGAAGTGAATCGACTTTGGTATTTTAAATCAAGGAATTTTTTATTGCATCAATTATAATCATCTAAGGTATCAATTTAAGTTTTATCATAATGTCAGGCTATGAACATTTACCCGAACTGGTATTGAATCTTTTGAATTCAAGTAGATTTATTCATTTAGCAACCTGTCTAGATAACAAGCCTCACGTATCATTAATGAATTATACTTTTTATCATCAAAATGATGTTGATATGATTATCATTTCAACGCCCAAGAAAACAACAAAGTATACGAATTTGGTGTCAAATTCAAATGTATCGATTTTAATTCATGACTGGATATCAGCTAAAAGTACACCCGAATCTGCGAATGAAAGCACATCCTCAAGACGTAATTCACTTTTTGAATTACTTGCAAATTTCAACAAAAACGAAATCAGTAGAGTTTCAGTTATGTTAGATGGTTCAGCAAAAGTGCTCGATAAAATAAAAGATAAGTCTAAATTTGATTTTTATAAATCATTACATTTAAACAATAGCAAAATCGATCAAAATCAAGCAAAAAATTATATTGAAAGTGAAGACAATGCATTGGTTTTGATTGAAATTACTGGCTGTAAAGTCACAGATACAGATAACAATGTGGAAGAATACTAGTTATTTTAAATGGATCATAGAGCAACTCAAATCCATGATTCAGAGAAGGATGTATCTTATGTATTTAATGAAGCTTAAATAGTAAAGTTGAATATGAATTGAATCCAATTTTGTGTAAGAAATTTCTCCAGTCCATCTCTTTTCTGTATAACCAGAGAAAAAAATACTTGAAGCCGAAGAGAATTAAAAAAATACACTTATCATGGCTAAAAAAAGTGTGGTAAATGATTCCATAGATCAAAAGATTTACAGATTGATTCATGATTTATTAAACTTAAAAACTGAGGAAAATAAAAGAAGATTAAATGAAGATGATTTACATGATTCATCTAAATTTATCGAGTCAGCTAATAATTTGACAATATCACAAATCATCACCTATGTTCAACTGAATGACTTTCAACTAAAACGAATGAAACGAAACAATCTTGAAAAATTAGTAGGTACAGTTTTAAAATTAATTAGAGACGATGAGATGTTAGAATTAGAAAATTCAGAGAAGGATTTCTTGAACAATCAAGAACACGTCGAATCAAATGAACCTCATGAAAATGGCTACATGGAAGTGAATGATTCCAATGAATTGAACAAGTCTGTTGTATCCTTATGGAAAGTGGATGACACGAAAAATAAAGAAGACTTAGAAGATGAAACAATAATCAAAGGATCTAAAAGGAAATTAAAAGATTCACTGAAAGTTTCTTTGAAAAAACAAAAGAAAAAAGTAGACTACTCTACTCCCAATACCGATTTGTCTTCTTTAGGAGGATTAGAGCATATAACTACTCAATTACTCGAAATAATTGGGCTTCCCATACTACATCCAGAAATTTATCAAAATACAGGGGTGGAACCTCCACGTGGAGTTCTACTATATGGTCCTCCAGGCTGTGGTAAAACCACCATTGCAAATGCTTTAGCTGGTGAATTGAAAGTACCATTCATCAATATATCATCACCTTCTGTTGTTTCGGGAATGTCAGGTGAATCCGAAAAAAAACTACGTGAATTATTTGAGGAAGCAAAATCTTTAGCTCCATGTTTAATATTCATGGATGAAATTGATGCAATAACTCCAAAGAGAGATGGTGGTGCACAACGAGAAATGGAAAGAAGGATAGTTGCACAATTGCTAACTTTAATGGATGAACTAACTTTAGACAAGACAGACGGAAAACCAGTTATCGTAATGGGTGCCACCAATAGGCCAGATTCTTTGGATTCGGCTTTACGTCGAGCTGGTAGATTTGACAGAGAAGTTTGTTTAAATGTTCCCAATGAAGAGCAAAGAATTTCTATCTTAAAAGCAATGACTAAAAATATCAAGTTGGAAGATAGCAGCAATTTTAATTATAGAGAATTGTCAAAATTGACCCCTGGTTACGTTGGTGCGGATTTAAAGAGTTTAGTAACTGCAGCAGGAATTGCAGCTATAAAAAGGATATTTGAATCATTAAGTGAGTTTGAAGAAGAATTTAAAAGCAATGCAATCAATGAGGATTTTATGGAAGTGGATTTTAGCGAAACAAATGAACGAAATTTAATTAAAAGCTTTACTGAAAAAACTGAGACAGAACAATTATCAACTATCAAAAAATTTTTACTTAAGCATCCTGATCCTTTGAATAAAGATCAATTAAATTCATTATCCATTTTATATCAAGACTTTCTTGATGCTTTACCAACAGTTCAACCGTCATCAAAACGAGAAGGTTTTGCTACCGTCCCGGATGTTACTTGGAAAGACGTTGGAGCTTTGAAAACCACAAGAATGGAATTACATATGTGTATAGTCCAACCGATCAAAAAACCTGAATTGTATTTAAAAGTCGGTATTGCTGCTCCTGCTGGTGTATTATTATGGGGTCCACCTGGTTGTGGTAAAACATTATTAGCTAAAGCAGTTGCAAATGAATCAAAAGCAAATTTTATATCTATAAAGGGTCCAGAACTTTTGAACAAGTATGTGGGTGAGTCAGAGAAGGCTGTGAGACAGGTTTTCCAACGTGCTAGAGCATCTGTTCCTTGTATCATATTTTTTGATGAATTAGATGCTTTGGTTCCAAGAAGAGACAGTTCTTTGTCAGAATCAAGTTCTAGAGTTGTAAATACACTTTTGACTGAATTGGATGGCTTAAACAATAGAAAGGGTGTTTTTGTTATTGGGGCCACTAACAGACCAGATATGATAGATCCTGCTATGTTAAGACCTGGAAGATTGGATAAAACATTGTATATTGAATTGCCATCCCCACAAGAAAGAGAAGAGATACTACGAGCTATTGTGCAAGCAAACAAAAGTCCTATTTCAAACGAAGTTGATATTGCAAATTTGGCCAAGGACATAAGATGTAGAAATTTTTCTGGGGCTGATTTGGCATCGTTGGTCAAAGAAGCTGGTATAACTGCTTTGAAAAGAAAGTTTTTCCATAGCACTCAAGTTGAACAATTAGATGAATCAGGTTTCTATGATGAAGATGCTCTTGAGGAGATTCATATACAAGCCGATGATTTTAATACAGCTTTAAGCAAAATACGACCAAGTGTTTCAGACAAAGACAGAATTAAATATGAAAGATTAAATAAAAAACTAGGTTGGAATATAATTGATAGTCAAGAAAATGAAGAAAATAAAACTATAGCTGATCATTGAATTACTAGAAATATATAATGTAATCTCTTGCTTGCTCAACATATTTTAATTGAAACATATAAATTAGTCTAACTTTAGCATTAAACAATAGATTGAGACAGAAAAGTTTAATAATCTGCCACATAAGGCGAATAAAACTTTAATCAGTACAATCAAAGTATGAATACTGATCAATATTGAAAATGACTTTAAATCTTCCGCATGAGATTCAAATTCATCTGAGTAACTTTTCAATCTCAATCGATAGCTCTAGATATTGTAATTATTCTTTGTAGATCATCATCATTCAAATTGTAAGACATAACAATCGAATCCAAGATAGTTTTAAAATAAGCCAGTATTCTTGTTTCGAACAATGTTGCGAATGAACCATAAAATTTTCGCTAATTTATAAATTGTACTTTTGCGTTCAAAAATTGTAATAAAATCATCATTTTATAATTACCAAACCAATCATAAATTTAAATCAAGGAGTTTAACCATATGAATGATTATAATGGAAATTTTACATAAGATTTTATTTCTATTTTTTAAAAAAGGTGAGATATACTTTTAGATAATATCACCATCGGAAGATTACCCAATTCAGACATGTCAATTGAGATATACATAATCTACGGACATATACATTACGAGCTTGTGAATTAAAAAAAATTTTTATTAATGCATGTTTAAAAACACAAATTTTGATAATTCATTGTGAATGCCAAAACAAGTAATTTTTTTTGTAACCAAATTAAACATATAATATCATCTGTATTCATCACTCTAAAATTTAATCGATGTTTTGATCATTGGATGTGTTAAATGAATGATGGAAATGCAAATAAAGAAAAGTATAAATACAAGTCCTAATTCCAGTGATTTTATAATCATCAAAGAAATCAAATTCAAAAATGGCTGCTCAACAAACTAACAACTCTGCTTCCAAAGCTAATGCTGATAAAGATGATGTTATCAAAAAGGTCAAAAATGGCTGGATTGGTTCAAATTGTACTATCATGTAGGTAAATTGATTTTGATCAAAGGTTTTAGTTGGATTGATTGATAAAAATTTGGAAATTTTGTATTATCACAAATTTAGTTTACTATATTTAAATACATATTGTTTTTAATATTCAAAATTGACTAATCATGATTTTCATCCATATGCTTTATTTGGTTATTATCCTCTACTGATGCATCTATGATGATTATCATATATACCAATTGAAGCTGATTAAAACAGTTTAAGCTCTATTATTAGTGAACAAATAGAAACGTACCCAAATTTGTTTTAATCTCTAATTAATAACTGGATTAAATGACCTACTATCTCTGGTGGTTGGACTTCTTCTTTTAGGGTTATAGTTTTAAACACCAATAATCGAGACAAAATAAGCTATTTCTTATCTTTCGTTGTTAGCTCACGTAGAATTAAATCATCACAGTTTCTGGTAACTAACTATAGATTCAATTTGAGAATCAGTTATTAGATCAAATTGTTCATCGAATTTACCACCTTTCATATTGTATTGAAGAAAAACTCTATATGCAGTCCTTCTTGCTTATCATTTCGTAATTTTACCCCAAGGCCAAAAAAAGATTTTTCACCAATAAAAGATTCACCATCAATTCATTACTAAACAAAATATTGTGATTCTCCTAATAAGGATGGATGTATAGGTCAATTAAATCAGTATTGCTAACGTATATAACATCAGAGCTATAAATGGAATGAAAATCAAAATTTAGATCAAGTCTATATAATACTTGATGGCTTAATAAAATGATCTATTGGGCTTAACTGAATGAAAATTCAATGTTGATGAAGACTAAATTCATTTTCCATTACTACATAAAAGGTTCCATTTATTTATCCATCAAATTTTAATATGTTTAATATTTTGATCAGAATAAGCAGAGACTGAATTTAATCAAAATTGATTCAATTATCTCAACATTTGAGATTCCAATTTGAATGATAATTGATTGATGTGATTTTTTGCATACGAATATAGTAAATTGATATGTATTGATATATACTTGGGATGGAATTTTGTTATTTAAGTCAAAGGATATTCAACATCAATTATCGAAATTAACAACTAAGGAATTCTCATGCATTGATTCTAAATTCTATTTGGCTATTGTTATCAACTGTTCATTTTCAATCTTTCAAGGCACATTTAACATAAAACTTGGCTTAGGTAGAACCAATTGCATTGCACTAGATATCCTAAATCATATAGAATCTTGTTTTGATTGCCTAAGTAAGGAAGATAGAAATCTCAGTGAGTTATTTAATCAATCTTGTTACCAGTAAGACCCATTCAATTGACTAATTTTAATGAAGTACAAGTTGTGATGTGATGCACACTTGAAGAAGATTAGAAAACGGAATTCAATGAGCTTCAGCAGCTTTATCATCTAATCAAACAAAAACTGAATCTATTCCAACTATGAATCCAACTACACTCATCTTCATTAACTATTGTATAATTAATATCATTTTAATTTCAGTATAATTGTTGAATCATCAACTTGAATCAAGAATTCAAACTTTCAAACCGATATATTTAATTGGTCGTTCTAACAGAATAATTCTCAGTCAAATACTGTTGATAAATTTTGTTTCTCATCAATGAAAATCAAAACTAAAATGGAATTGTTTTGTTATGGTATACCAAGAAATTTTGCAACCACCAGAATCTTCAATCAATGGTGATATAGTCGATCAAATCGTGATTTCACGGTGATATTATGTTTGAAATCGTTCTTTGGAAGATCTAGAAGACAAATTAGGATCAATATTAAGATTTCCATTGATGAAACGATTCATTTGATATAATTTTAGAACTTAAAACTTCAAATTCATATGAATAGAAAGTTAGTTATGCAACCACAAATGTCAGAATCAACTATAAAAGTTGATTATTTGCATAAATAAATTTCTTTTCCTTATTATCACTTTTTATTCAACAACTCAAATTATTAATAAAACTTATATTATCAACAACTTTAGTAATGCCAAGTATTAATCAAATTAATTATCAAATTCATGAAAGAATTTATTTAATTAAAACTCAAATTCAAACAGATATTAGAAGATCATTGTATCATATTCTTCTTAGTAGAGGTCATCATCATCATAGTAGAGGTCATCATCATCATCATCATCATCAACAAGTAGAAGAACAACAAGAAGAAGAAGAAGAAGAAGAAGAAGCACAACAAGAAGAACAACAACAACAACAACAACAAGCACAATATTATAATAAATATGTAAAAAAAACTCTACAAGATAATAATCTAAAATCTATTTTAAAAACATCAGCTAATTATGTAAAACCTGAGTATGTTAAAAAACAAGTAATGTTTAATTCAATAATAGATTACTATGAATCAAGTTTATTCAATGAAATAGGATCTAATAATCAGGAAAATTCTGGTAATTCATATGGTAAAACTGTCAGATCTGAAGGTAATCATTTTACAAGTATGTCACATAATAATTCAACTAAAAATGGATCTAGTGAAATTATAAATAAATTAAGTACTATATTTAATCCAGAAATTGAAGAGACCCCAACTGTAGAGACTGTCAGTGGAAAACACGTAAAATGTAATACAAGTAAATTTGAAAAGATTGAAAGTTCTGGTAATTCATATGGTAAAACTGTCAGATCTGAAGGTAATTATTTTACAGGTATGTCACATAATAACTCAACTAAAAATGGATCTAGTGATATCCAAAAAAAATTAAGTACTATATTTAATCCAGAAATTCAAGAGAATCCAACTGTAGAGACTGTCAGTGGAAAACACGTAAAATTTAACCCAATAATCGATTACTATACATATATTCCCCCCCCACACATCGAAGAGAGCACAATTGTTAACAATATTAAAAATAATTTGATTAGTTCCTGATACACAACAGCTTCAAATACGAATAGTACTATACCATTAAAAGAAGACATCTCAATTCCAGAAGACCAACGAATTGAATTTGCTCCAACTTCAACAACATCAGATAGTGAAATTATCTATTATTTTTGGCGAAAAACGTCCAAATGCCCAATTAGTGAGTACAATTGTTGATATTAGTTCAAGATTTGATATACAATCCACATACTTTAGTTACTATAAATTTATTTCACACCAATGATTACCTTTAGTTATTAATTTACGGTTACTACACCGTTATAGTAGAGACTTTAATCAAGATTTTTATCATCCATTCATGCAATTTAAACAACCTTATCGAAATTTAGATCTGGCCGATCGATGTTTTGGTAATCATTTTTACTGGCAACATCCAGCAAGTTAATCGCTCTGGCCAAGTGAGGACACTTGGTTTACTGGGTGGGGATATGTTAGGAAGATGATATTCTATCCTGTATAGAATTGGTAAAGATAAATTAATATCTTACGTTTATCTAATGCAACATTAGAGACTCCAATATCATCTGATTTATTAAAATTTAATGGTTCAAATGTAAATTATGAATTTCAGAATCGTCAATTAGTTTGGAATGTAATGACGGAATTTTTAGTATTTATATTACCTTTATCACAATTGAGAAAATTTAATAAATTAATTAAAAAAGTATTTGGTAAATCAGATCCATCATTTATTGAAATTAATAATAAACCAAGATTTACAAAATATTCAAATTTACCAATTAGTGAATGTGCAATATGTCATTATTTAAATCAACAAGCTTAATTAAATGGTGGTAGAGTCTTCCAAGTTTGGGACCAATTACAAATCCATATATTACAAATTGTGGTCATTTATATTCTTATGTTTGTTTAGCTACAAAATTTAATCAAATTAAATTAGGTTCTGAAGATTTACCATGTTTAAGATGTAGTTGTAAATTAGAATGGTTTGAAGAATATGGAATTGAAGATTTTAATAAAGATGCAATAATGTTGTATTGCTTATTGTATTTATAAAAGCTTAGCTTAACCCCCCGTTACTAGTTAATGTACCAATAATAATTCCATTAAAAGTGCAGGACGAGGTGAAGTTAAATCTGAATTATTTTAAAGGTAACAATATATTAGTTAACAACAATAAAGAAAGATTTAATGATTCGGTTTCAAATTCTGTAGGCTACGAAACAAGATTCTGAAAACATTATAATGAAACCAAAGAAAAATCTAATCTTGACATAATTAGATTATCAAATTTTATAATGCAGTTAAATGTATATTTCTCTAAATCAAATGACTCTTATTGTATCATTTCGAACTAAGTTGACTTGAGATAAAATTAAATATGACCACATGTATCAGCAAAAACAATATATGTGGAATTGTTGTTCAGGTTAAAGATGTTCCATGTATAAACTGATGTAGTACTAAAAATTTCTATATAAGGTAAGAGTTCTGGATTCATATATTGAAATCTCGTAATTTTTGATTCTTTTGCAACTAAATCAATTGACATAGACAATTTTTGTTTTCATCACAGTAAGAAAAAATTTTATCTGAAGATAAAATTTGCTACTTTTTTATCTTCTTCTTCTTTAGGGTGTTAAAGAAAGATTCAGATGTTTGTGCTGGGAGTTTTATAGTATTGAAGCTATAAATTGTTGAATCAACCTCATAAACGTAAACATTTGGTAGATAAAAATCACAATTTAAAATCCAAAGTGTAAATTTAAGAATTTAATTCAAGGAATCAATGTAAAATCATTCTTGGTATTGATTTTATGATCGGTTTCTGAATTGCATCAAAAACCAGTATTTCATTTACTCTATTTCCTTGATACGATATATGTCGAAGTATACTAAAGCTAAAGCCAAATATATAACGTAACAAACAACCCTGTATATCTAATGATATACGTTACCCACTATAGATCAAATATCAAAGATGAAATATCTATCTCCGTACTTAATGTCAATTGTTATTAGGATATAAACAGAATATATCAAAGTTCTACGATATAATATCACTTTATAGTCGAAATTTTATTCATTAAAAGCGTCGTTAAACACTAGCCAAAAATATAGAGGCTAATGAGTCCTTGTCCGATAAAGCTCTTACAACAAATCAGTAACTTTACTTTGACAACTACTTGATTTTGAACATCATTATTTGATTTCTGTTGTAATCACCATTTATTCAGATTATTTATTTTTCAATTACATAAGTTTGGTATTCACCTTGATTTTACAATTTCCTTTCAATTGGGCAAATATAATAACATTATTACCATTGAATGTATTTGTTCCATTAGCAGTGGATAATCAATGTCGTTACTCAAAGTTAATAATGAAGCACTAACTCGAAAAATGAACGATATAACAAAGCAATAGTGGCACTGATATGGATTTAAATCTAATTAAGTGTTTTTGAATGGTTTGCTTCATTTCCAATACCTCCATGGCTTTCATCAATTGTTAACTATACAAACATATCACGTGATAAACACGTGATAATGGCAAAATTTAATCACGTGATTTTGTATAATAGCTTAGTCTAACAATGGTGTTGGTCACCTAAATTTATTATTTTATATAATTCTTTTAATCAATAAAAAAATAAGCAAAAAAAATAGACAAAAAATAACAATATTGTAGAGTAGAAGCTTTTGAAATCGTTGGCGGATCAAAAAAATTTATTTTTTTTATTGAAAATTTATTTACCTTAACACATCAATACTTTACTTTAGGTAGCGTTATCTTTTGCAACAATTTTTCATGAAATACATTAGTATGCAATAGGTAGCGCTCTTATTTTTTGAAATTCATATAAGCACACAATGCGTTTTATTATTCAAAATTTTTTTATTGAAAAATACAATTTTCACGCTACCAAGTGATAGCGTTTTGCCTAAAATATGCTTTTATTTCAATGCAACAATTCTTGTTCTGTTTTTTTTGAAATAGTATTAGTAGCTATAGATTGATATTGTATTGCTTAGTTTAAACAAGGGTTGTTGTAATCATGGTAATATACGTTGTTGATAATCCTTTTAGAAAAGAGCAGATGTCGTTTTTATGGATGGTTATTACCATTATGTAGAAGAAGAAGAATAGGTTTAACAATAATTTTTGCAAGTCATGCTACATTATTTGGTAAATATTTATGTGCTGGTTCAATTGATTTTTATGAAAATTTAGCAAATTCCGACCTTGATGTTGAAGCTGGTAAAAGAGGTATATATCATCATTATTGTATTGTAGCAACTCATTCAGCTGATGTATTTACAACGGTTTCACGCATTATTACATATGGTTCAGAACATTCATTTCATCATTAATAAATTCATTATCTAAATACTTAATAAAAGAAATTTCAAAATTTTTATGCTATTAATAGGATAAAATTAAGTCAGTTTATCAAAGGACATTTTAATGGAAATTATGATTTTGCATTAAAATACATTATATTTTTTTATTGCTGGTAGATATGAATTTAGAAATAAAGGCTGTGATTTTTTCATTGAATCATTGGCAAAATTAGATCATAAATGAAAAGAATTTGGTTTTAAAGCGACAGTTGTTGCATTCGTTATTATGCCAGGTAATTCAATCTTATACTGTTGAATCTTTAAACGGTCGAGTAGTTATGAAACTATTAGAAACTACAATTGTAGAAGTTCGAAAAAAAGTGGATGAAAGATTATTTGAACATTATGCAAGATTTCCAAATAATTAATTGAATAACTAAGTACCATCTATTGATGAATTAATTAAACCTACTGATAGAGTTTTATTGTAAAGAAGAATTCATGCATCGAAAAAAGAAGGTCTATCACCCATTGAAACTCATAATATGATTGATAATTCAATAGATCCAATTTTAAATCAAATCAGAAGGGTTCAATTATTTAATAAACCAGAAGATAGAGTCAAAATAATTTTCCATCCTGAATTTTTAAATGCAAATAATCCAATTTTATCATTAGCTTATGATGAATTTGTTAGAGGTTGACATTCAGGTGTTATTGCATCATCTTATGATCCATGGGGTTATTTACCAGCTGAATGTACTGTAATGGGAATTCCTTCAATTAAATCTAATTTATCAGGATTTGGTTGTTATATGGAAGATTTAATTGAAAATGCAAGTGATTATAGTACTTACATTGTTGATCGTAAAATGAAATCAGTTGATAAAAGATTTAATCAATTGACTGATTATATGATTGAATTCACTGAAAAAACAAGAAGACAAAGAATTAATCAAAGAAATAGAACTGAAAAATTAAGTGATTTATTAGATTGGAAAAGACTGGGTTTAGAACACGTTAAAGCAAAACAATTATCTTTAAAAAGAGCATATCCTGATAAATACAAAAATCGTGCTAATCCGATTTCAAAATATTTCAAATTTAAAATTAACAAGACCATTATCAGTACCTGGTTCAACAAGATATAAAATTGGTTTAATGACCCCTGGTGATTTAGATTGACTACAAGAAGCTCAAGAAAGTTTCAATACCGATGATTATGTTGGATTCAAATTAGGTTTGGGAGCCGATGATAATAATGATGAAAAAAAAGATGAACATTTTCCATTAACATTGAGAGGTAACAGCGTAACCTCAAAAGAAGAATAGAAAAATTCCTCTCAAGATGAAACTTTAAATACTACAAATCAAGATTCAAAAAATTCTAATTGCTCAACTAGTGATCAACAACAAACAATTCAAAAAAACCCTTCACTGTCCTTTCAAGAATCATCACAAACTATCGATATAACTAATCAATAACCAGCTTCATTAGATTCTAATTCACAATCAAAAAAATCCAACAATCCAATCAATCAACAATCAATTAAAGATGATATTTTGGTAGAAGATGAATTAGATAATACTATTGGAGATGCATTTAATGGTTTTTTCAACATTGATCAATAAATGAATGAAGTAAGTAATGACAATAACAATAAATAACAACCAAAAACACTAAATAATAATAAAAATAATAATGATTCTAATAAAGAAGATGAATTGATGATATCACTGAGAATGCGTTTAAAAATATATCACAACATGATAAACAACTTGCAATGAATAAAAATAAACAACAATCACCAAATGATAAACAAGATATAGTTGGAGATGATGGATTAAATAATATAGTATCAAAATTATTTCAGACTATTTTTGATTAATCAAATTCAAGCTTAAATTTAAATTCAAAAAAATGATAATGATGAAATAGATGAAATAGTTTCACAATCATTTCAAACCATTTTTCGATCACATCCACCGCCTCAATTTCCAAAGAATGAAATTGATGACATGGAAGATTTAATCACTCGAGCATTCAAATCAGCAATGTCTTATAATAAATAAGTTTCAAAAAAATTTGTTCAAACTTTTGTTGATCAATTACAAAATAAAATTAACTCAAATTTAACTTCAACTTCAACTTCAAATAAAGAAAAATATATTAAAATATTAGCTGTTGAAATATTTCATCATGTACTGGATCATTTAAATGAAGATAAAATAAGGAAAATTTCTGACTCTCTTTCAAATACAAATTCATATTCCTAGTTTACCAAAATTAGATGATAGTATATATTCACATTTTCAAAATAATTCCAAACCTTCATCATCTTAAATTATTGATCCTAATGATGAAATTTAGAATAATTACAAATGAATGATATTTTCCAAAATGCGTTTAAAAGATGGCATTAGAAAATCTTTATGAATTAATATCAGATTTAAATATTGATGAAATTCCAAAACCACCATTACCACAAACACGTTGCATTTATTTTAACTCCTTTGTTGATTAATAAAAGATCAAAATCTATTATACCTAAATATTTCACAAGACCTAATTTTGATTCATTTTTATCTTTTATAACAACGACATTCTCAAACTTGATCTGATAATCTCTTTTTAAATTTGAATTTGATAAATCGTATTATTTCCTTGATGATATTCATGAGGTTTACCGCTTGAGCTATAAATTGATATTGTATTGCTTATTGTATTAATGAAAGCTTAGATTAACGGTTATAAGTAAGAGTGGATTCCCTTGTGATTGATTAATTGTTTGAGCGTCATTTATTTTGACTTAAACAAAGCTCGTTGTCATCATCGTAATATAGGTTGCTCGAAATCCTTTTACATTAGAATAATACTCTATTGATTAAAGACTTTACTTCTTATTATCAATTAGAGTTGTGCAATTCGATAAAGTAGTGAGGCATTACAATTTATGTGATTGGCTATCTATGTCTCATAATTTTTTGGTATTGGACCTCGAGTTAACCTCTTCTTGCCGCGGAGTTCATATTTTACATAGTGAAAAATAGAATAGACTTAACTTGGGACAGATCAAGGGTTGAAAATTACGTTTCACGTAATTTAAATATTCATACTATACATTGCACAATTTATTCTACGTTAAATTCAGTGCAATCTTGAAGCCGTTTTACTGTTTATCATATAGGCCGCTCGATTGGATGTAAATCGAAGAGGTGATTATTCTTGTAATATATTAGGAGTTGATATTTGATAATCTGCTGAATGAAGCTAGAACAATTATACATTGAATTTTAGAATTAAGAATAAAGTGAGTTACGAGACAGAATAGTTATAAGGGCTTAATTATTATTGATTGTATTATTGGAGATTGAAAAGTAAAACCACGAAATATTTGTAACTATTTGGAGTCTTATAGATGTCAATTTGAGAAGAAAGTTTGTGGAAGCTAAAAAGAGTCATCTTAGTATCAATCGAAGGTTGAATCTGAACGCTGAAAAGTGATAACTTGAGAAAAAGGTTATAATAGCAATGAAGCCTATAGAAGCTGATAAAGCATTTATGTCTGAAAGGTATGGTTTTGATTTTAGTATAGATATGACTGGATTTATCCAGTCTCAGAGAAATTTATATAAATTTTAATTAACTAATAAATATATTATTATCATGGATACAAATCTAGGAATTACATCTACTACTAATAGGAGCTAGGTGTCTCAAAAATATTGAATTCACAAATCAACATTAGCATGAAGGCAAAAGAAAGATGTTTATTGACCATTCTGATCTTAGCTGTGAAAATCACTTGTGCCCATGATATACCTAAAGTTTAATAATTAACATAAAAGTCAAAAAGCATCGTTTGATTTTCAAGGGAAGTTTTATAAAATTGGACTTAATTACGGGGTTTTAGGTTGGATGATTGAGAGAATAGAAGATATTGAACCAAAATCAATTGTAATTTTAAAAAATTGTTATACAAATGTTGGACCAAATTTAAGATTATTAAATAATAATATTACGACTCCATTAATTGATTCAAATAATTTAGAAATTTTAAGTTTAATCAGATTTGAATATTTACATGTTTTACCTTTTAAACATAAAGAAATGAATATTGCAAGATCAGATACTTATTGGAAACAATTAGTCTCAACTAGACCTATAGGTCATAGAGGTTTATGTAAAAATGAAAGTGATCGTAGATCTTTACAAATGGGTACCAATGCATTTATTAACTTTAAAACAATTTTTAGGATTAAATAAATCAAGAGAAAAATTAAAAAATTCATTAGATGATGAAATTTTAATTAGATCAAAACCAAGAAGTAAATCTTCTTATAATTTATCACCAAATATGGAAAAATCAAATTTTAATTTGGATTATCAAATTGATAAAGAATTTGAAAATCAAATTAATGAACGTATGAAATTAACTAAAACTTGGAAAAATAAAGGTTATAAAGGTAATAGTCGTGGTTTATCAAATGCATCAAATTTTGCAACTTTAAAAGAATTATTTGATAAAATTCCTGAAAATGTTGGATTTAATATTGAATTAAAATATCCAATGTTGGATGAAGCAGAACAAGAAAGTATGGGAGAAATTGCTATAGATTTAAATTTGTATTTAGATACAATTTTAAAAGTTATTTATGATGAAAATAAATCAACAAATCGTCATATTGTATTTTCAAGTTTTCATCCTGATGTTTGTTTATTATTATCATCAAAACAACCAACAATGCATATTTTATTTTTAACTGAAGCTGGTACTGCACCAATGGCTGATATTAGAGCAAGTTCATTACAAAATGCTATTAGATTTGCTAAAAAATGGAGTTTATTAGGTATTGTATCAGCATCTCAAACTTTAGTTAAATGTCCAAGATTAACTCAAGTTGTAAAAAGTTCAGGATTAGTTTGTGTTACTTATGGTGTTGAAAATAATGAACCTGAATTGGCAAAAATTCAAATGAGAGCTGGTGTAGATGCAGTTATTGTTGATAGTGTATTAGCTGTACGTGAAGGTTTAAGAAAAATAATGATATAAGAAAAGAATATGAAGATTTAAGTAGTAATTATTTCGATAGTATAGAAGTTGATAGAATATATAGATTAGAATTAGAAAAACCTGAAACTAAAGTCAATCTTCTCAATTTTTGAAGATTGTATAATAAGAAATTAAGTTGAATGTTATTTATGACCGTTAGGGAGTAAATTGAAAGAACAAGACAAACTTTAGCCCTTGAGTTTTTAATTCTTTTGAAATCGATTGAATCAAAAGTTTGGTTGGACATTTGATTAGTGAAAAAAGTAGAATATTTCGTCTACTTTTATTTATAATCAACTACAATTGGTTCTTCAATTTTTAAAATTTTTTTTTTGAGTTGTTTAATATCTTGTTATTTTGAACTGTTATAATATCATAGTTTCTCATATACCGGCTTATTGACACAAATGAAAAAAAAAGACTATATAAGGAGATCAAAATTCTCAGAAAAAAAATTTACCAATAATCATTTGAAAACATATTTTAGTATTTTGATTTAGAAGTTGCATCATTAGTTTCTAGTACTGTTATTTTTATTTATTGAAGAAGTTGCATTCTCATCAGTTTCCTTCTCATCAGTTTCTTCAGGAATAATTCTTAATTTGCTTATAATTTTGTTATTTGATTGAAGAATTTTATCCGTATAGGATTCAATTTATACGAAATTCAAAAGTCTTATTCAATTAAGCTATTGAGTTTTTTACTGTCTTGATATGATTAATCAATAATAACCAAGTTTATATCAAGTAATTGATTCATAAATTTGGTTAACGATCAAATCAATCAAAAAGTAGCATATTTTTTACCTTCATTTATATTTTTATTACAAATTGTTTAATTTTTGGAATTTAATCAATCTAACTTTGATCTTTGATCAATTAAGAGAATTGTAATATATATTATTAATTGTAATGCTGATTTTCTATAATTTTACTTCTATATTTTATTGTTTTACCGCTCATTAACACAAATGAAGAAAAAAACTTATAAAAGGAAATCAAAATTCTCAGGAAAAAAATTTACCAAAAATATTTCACCGACATCATTACATATCTCAAAGATTCATTATAAGGATGTAGTTTTATGAATTCATATGATATAATAATTTAACTTGTTGTTGACTGACTTTTTTGTGCTTCATTTTGTAATTTATACCAAAATTCAAAAGTCTTATTCAACTGATCTTATTTTCTTAATGTCAAGAAAGTCTACGTTTAATTCAACTATCTGTTTCAGTTGACATTGCATATTATATGTGATGGTTATTTTTGCTTAATTCAAAAATTCTAATTTATGTGCAAAAATAGAACTAAAACCGATATAATTTTATTCGTCTTTCGTCTGTACAGTTTATTTTTTTAGAACTAACAAATATATTTGTATTTGACTAATACGTACCTTGTAACCTGTTGTTTCGTATCTACTCGCCTTGCATTGTCGAGATGTAGAGATATAGTTTCAAGACATTTCTTAGTTTTTCTTTTTTTTTTTCCGAATATGCATTTATATTTATAGATCTATATATAATTTAGCAAATATGATTACATTGAACTTGTATTTGGTAGAAAAAACTTCAATATCATTAATAATTCTCTAATTGTTGATTTTAGAATTAGTTGTTGTTTCATTTAAAATATTACTTAATTAAAACGACATTTCCAAGTTTGGTTTACTTATGTCGCAAACTCTTGGTAAATAATCATGAATAGCAATCTTAAATTAATAGTTTTTATTAATAATTGTCCTTTGGAGTAAGTAATTTTGCGAATATATAAATCGATTTATATTCCCCTGATTTATAAAAATACATTTATATTTTCTTTTTTAAATTTAATTCATTTCCCAATTTTAATAAATTCAATTATATACATAACAAGATGTCAGATGCTGGTAGAAAGAACGTTTCAGACAAAATCACTGAAGGTTTAAAACCTGATTCAGAAAAATCCTATTTAGAACAAGGTAAGGAACAAGTTACAAATAAACTTGATAAATTTGCTGCCAATTCTACTCCAGACAATCAAAAATCATTTACTCAAACAGTTGCAGATGATGTTCAAAAGGGTCATGATGATGCAAAAACAGCAGTTAAGAAGGATACCGAAGCTACCCAAAGTCAAGGTCAAAGCTTAACTGAAACTGCTCAAGAATATCTTGATATTGCTAAAGAAAAAGCATCCGAAGCAGCTGAATATGTTTCTGGTGTTGTTAGTGGAGCTACTGAAGGAGCCAAAACTGGTGCTGAAAGCTCTAAAAAATAATCAAATCAAGATTTTGATTTTAGGTTTTTATAACTTTATAGTTTATTATCTAATTTTACATTTGATTACATTAACTTTGAAATACGTAGCAGTGTGTTTTATAAATTATTATCCTTTTTGCATTGTAGAAAGTTAAGTTTCAGATACTTTTAGATCAATTCATTTCTATAAATTTTTTTTTCGCAAGAATTTTGTCATTTAAAATAAATATTTCTTTTAGTTTAATATTGACATTATTCAAATTTGAAATGAGACTTAATACTTCAAAAGTTTTAAATGCATACAGTGATAGTGATGAAGATTTTAATGTTGATGAAGATGAAAATTTAAACAAAACAATTCATAACTTTAAACCTAAAATAGGTCAATTCTCATCGTCATCAAGAGAAAACATAAATGTCGACAGTTTGTTTCCTGAGGATCAACTTTCTGATGCTGAAGACCATGAAAAGGAGCAAAATTCAATAACAGATCTGCTTCAAGAGCAAGAAGAGCTTTCGAACAATGGAAATGAACAATCTTCTCAAGCAACTAAACTTGATAGAAAGCTTCGTAAGTTCTCGCTGAAAGAACTTGAAAAAGAACAAAAGAGATTGAAACGAACTGGTGTGTGTTATATATCAAAAATCCCACCATACATGAAACCAACCAAACTCAAATCGATTTTGTCAAAATTTGGAAAAATTGATAGATTATTTCTTAAACCTGAAGATTCAAGTGTATACCATAAGAGAGTTAAATACGGGGGAAACAAGAAAAAGAATTTTACAGAAGGTTGGATTGAATTTGTGAAAAAAGGTGATGCAAAACTTTGTGCTGCTACATTGAATGGTAATAAAATAGGTGGAAAAAAAACTTCATATTACTATGATGATATTTTGAATATAAAATATCTCTCGGGTTTTAAATGGTTAGATTTAACTCAACAAATAGCTAAAGAAAATGATGTGAGACAAGCGAAATTGGCAATGGACATATCTCAGCAAAACAAGTTGAACAAAGCATTCATAAATAATGCAGAAAAATCTAAACTAATATCTAACATACAGAAAAAAAGGAACCTTAAGAAGGCAGAGTCAACCGATGCTGAGGAAGAGAAAATAAGAAGAAACTTCAAACAAAGAAAAATTACAAGTACTAGGACCGAAGCTCCAGAGAAACACAAAAAGTATTCAGAATCTGATGAAAAGCTCTCATCCGTTTTATCCAAAATATTTTAAATTATTTAATAAATATAATCGACGCTAATGCAATACCCTAGAGTCTTTTCTGGATTTTGAAATTCTTGAATTTCTGTCCTTAAATCTTAAAAGAAAATCATATCTAGTCCTCAACTCTAATTTTGAGTTACATCCTAATTCATTCATTAGCAAAGAGCTATTCAATGCATCATTTCGCTCAATTTGTTTCAGTAAAACTATCTTCTTCAATTTGACCCATTTACTACGCGGCCACCAAAGCAGTTCTTGATTCTTTGTTATTTTTGCATTTTCTAGTCTATTGTCTTCTATTTCTGCGAGTGGCATTGATTTCTCATCAATAACTTCAGGAATTTGACTAGATAGATTTGGTTCTTCTTCCTCAAAAATATCATTTGCAAATTGCTCGGATTCAGGATTCGATATGTTATTTCGCAAAGACTCTCTCGTATCTCGAACTGATTGCAAAGTTTGATTTATTTTTTCAATTAAAACATTTTTTGGTGTCTTGTTACCTTTTAAAGATTCCAGATAATACGAATCTATGCGATTCCTCTCGGGAGTTTTCAAAGACAAGTTATCATTTAATGCATCTTTGAGTTGTATCAGTGGTTCGTTACTCAAATTTTCGAGGTCCAACTGCTTGAAATTAATGCAAGATGGTGAAGAATGTATAGGATTCAAACTGACTTTTGAAGCCCCATTTTTTTTTTGAAATTTTCTTAGATCACCTTTACGTAATACAAAGTTCAAATCCGCTTCGTTCTTCGGTATACTCATCAGCAACGAAATGTCTGTATCGGTTTCATCGAATTCTTCTTCAAAGTTCATTGTTGAAGTGGCAGGTTGAATCATTAGATATTTTCGTAAACAAATATTTTTCGTATTTCATAGTTTTTTTCTTGATTTTTTGGAATTGTGAATGATAAAAACGAAAGTTAACAAATAAGATTAATTGTTCAAACTAAACAAGATGATGAAAAAAGAACAGTTGAATTATTAGGTGGTAGTGGAAAATCTTTTTTACAAATTGCATTATTATCATCAATTTGAAAATAAAGAATTAGAGGACTAGATGAATTTGATGTTTATATTTATTAAATTAATCATAATATTAGTGTTAAATTATTACTTAAATAATTGAAACAATATCCAAAATAAATATTTTCATAACACCACTAAATATTAAAGACATGGTTGATCTAAATGATAAAAGTGTTAGATTTCATCAAATGTCAAATCCAAGAGATAATTGAAATAATTTGATATGAAAACATTTTTATGCTATACACAAGTAATCAATCAAATGTATTATTATTTTAAAGATTCTTGTAATTTTCATATAACTTCTTGTTGATTTTAATTTGTTTATCTCTTGAATTATGATTTTTTAATAAATCCAATGCAATGAAAATTTCAACTTCTGTATTTGAATATAGTAATATTTCTATATACTATTTGAGTACTTCTAATTTGATACGATTCTCATTGATATCTTGATGATTTTGGAATATTTCAATTGATAAATTTAGCATCTTTTCATCGTAACTCAAAACTTCAGAAATACATATTTAAAATCTTTTACTAAAACACGAATCTGAGAGAATACAGCTAATCAGTAATAGCAATGTATTATAAAAATTTTGTAAGTTCATTAAATATTTTTATTCATTTGATCAACTATATAATCTAAAATAAATGTATTTTCAACGATATTTCTAGTTCTACTCCAATGTCTTTCATTATAAGGGATAATGGAGTCAATTATATTTATTATCTTTTTATTTTGTGAAAGTTTGTTAATGTTAAATTTATTCAAAATAACTTGTAAAATTTTTTGACATGGATCAAAAAATTTGTAATTAATATTCCAACTTTTTAATCTTTCAAAAAGTAATAATAATTGTTCATCATTCAATTGTGATATGGTCTTTTCCAATTTAAAGGATCCAATTATAGACTCACTATCATGATTTGCTTCAATTGTGGTACTTATAATATTAAATAGTTTCATGGAATGATTTAATGATAAGGCTAACAAAAATGCATTTTCCCAGTCTTGATTTTTTATATAATTCGATAGATTCTGTTCTTCTTCAACTTTTTGTTTTGTTTCAAATTCTTTTAGTTTGATTTGTTCAATTGTATTATCTTTCCATATGTTTATTCTGCCTTCTCCATCTGCAGTTGTAAATTCTTCACCATTCAAATTTTTAACATCCATCGCCCATATTCTATTTTCATGATTATCAAAAGTTTTCAACAACTCTTGTGCTTTACAATCCCATAATTTTATTAAACCATCCGCACCACAAGATACAATTTGAGGATTATTTATAGAATTGATCCATGAAATTTTTTGAACTGAGTTTGTATGACCTTCTAATGTTTTTGAGCATTGAAAATTATCTAAAGACCATATCTTTATAGTTCTATCACCAGAACATGTAGCTATAAGCTTGTCATATTTACAAAATTGAACATGCCAAATACCACGTTTATGACCTTTCAATAAAGCTACAACTTCCCCATTTTCAAAATTCCATATTTTTCCTAATTTGTCGAATGAACCAGTTGCAAAAAATTCATCATTCGGTGATATATCAATTGAGTTTATATCTTTGTCGTGACCTCTTCTTGTGAAAATTGATGTTTTAATAATATTATTTGAAACGCTTGGAATTTTCCATTTTTTAATAGTTAAATCATTGGATCCTGTCAATACATAAATTGGGGAGTCTGTAGATTTATTAAAACTGATTGCATTTATTGAACCTTGATGACCATGAAATTTAGTATAAAATTCAAAGTCATTTATTTCATGATTCCATTTCCATACAATTGCTTCTTTGTCTTTAGAAGCAGTTGCAATCCACTTACCATCAATAGATACATCTAATGCATTTAATAAATCGGTATGGCCTTCATATATTTTTAATTCTAAGGGCCTTGATAAATTTACAATTCTTAAGGCTGGTGAATTTGTTGCCATTGCAATAAATTCTTTATTTGGACCACAATATTTTAAGTCGGCAATTATACCTTGATTACCAGTTATACGTCTAACAATGGAAACATCATCATTGATTAATTCTAATTCCACAAATGTTTGATCACTCAATACTAAAAAAAGCTTACTATCACTATCATCATCATCAATTTCCACCTTCATAACATCTATAATTAATATTTCCTCATTTGTTTTAAGTGGTGTTTTCAGTTTCATAATTAAATCTCCACTTCTTATATCCCAAACTTTTAAAACATTGTCAGATCCACCAGTATAAAAATATTCTCTACCTTTCAAACTAATGAATCCAGAAGCTTCAATTTGTTCATTAATTGGATAAGTAAAAATAGATTTGAAGTTATTAGTATTATAAATCATTACAAAAGAATCTCTACCACCACTTAAGAACAAACTTCCATCTTTATTGAAATCTAAACCTCTAACGGCAGTGTTGTGATCTTGTAGCAGATGAATACTTTTCCTCTTTATAAGATCCCAAATTTTAACATTCCCATTTATATCCCCACTTGCAACTTTCCATTTTTTCAAATCATTCAATTCTCCATATATTTTCAAAGAACAAATAGTCGTACCATGACCTTTTAAACTATGAGTTATATAATTATTTTCAACATCCCATATTGTAGTAATCCCATCTGATCCACCAAATGCAAAAATAGTTGAATACTCATCGACTGTTGATATATAGATTGGTGATGATAGTTTTTGACTTTTGATAAATGATTTGGTTGTTAGATCGAAAATTCTTAATTGGTGAGATAGAGAATTTATAGCTAATTTGGTTCCATCAGGCGTAATTTGTAAATTGGTTATAGTTTCCCCATCACCTTCAAGTTTATGTATAACTTCATTTGTTAATAAATCCGTAATTATTATATCTTCATTCAAAGGAGTTGCTAATATTTGACCATTTGACGATAAAGTAGCACTTGTCCCACCTATATAAATTGGATCTATCTCCTGATGTTTATAAGTAGTTTTTAGTTCCATCTATATGAATTGGGAAATTAAAGTAAAGTTGAATTGAGCAGAGATGATCTAAAAACGATTTCTTAAAATGTACAATACAAGAGAAAAAAAAAAAAAAAATTCAAAAAAAAAATACTCTATATTTTACGATCAAATTTATAACCAATTGATCCCCATTGATTTGGCTGTATTTTGCATATATAACTCTATATAATCTTCTAAACCTTTAACGTTATCGTCTTTTTTATAGATTATCTGTTTAAATATAATTAAATAAAAGATTAAGTTTGAAATCAAAAGATTAATTTTGATTCTAATTAAACTTATATAATTTATCAAATTATTAAACTCGTGATTTTCATTCATTAAACAATTTATAGCTTCATTAGTTAATAGATTAATTCTATTCACTGGTGAGCCCATTTGCTGATTTAAGTTTTGTATAATTCTCATTGTTCTTGCTAAAAATGGTAATTCATGAGGAAATTTTGATTCATCACCAATAAAATCTTTAAGTAAATTAGATATATCTCTCGTATCATTTAACGATGAATTTGAATTTGAAGTTGAAAAATTAATTGGTTTCATTTGAATAAAAGTTGCAAACAAATCAATTGATTTTATACCCCATTCTTCACCAATTTTCGAAATTCCATTGGAATTTAAATCAAAAATGTCCTTCCATAAAGCACAATATTGTAGTCTGAACTTATTGGGTAATGTAATGTATAATCCATGATCTAGTAAGACTAATTGTTGTTTCCCTTTTGAATCTCTATTGATTTTTAAATTTGCTGGATGTGGATCTGCATGAATAAAACCATATTTGAAGATTTGTTTATTGAATAAATTAATGTATTGGTTCATTAATAGTTTCAAGTCAAATCCTTGATCTATTAATTCATTTTTATTCACTAATGAAAACCCATCAATCCATTCAGCTATCAAAACTTGTCTTGTTGTTAAATCTGTATAAACATTTGGAATTTTAATATTGAAATGTTTCAAAGTTTTATCCTTTTCAATAATTTTTTTGATTTTAATTGAATTATCCATTTCATGAACAAAATCTGTTTCTTTAATTAATTGATTAGAAACGTAATCAGATAAGAAACTTAATGGTAAATTAAAAATTTTTTCATAAACTTTGGTTATAAATTTAAAAACTAATAAATCTACAATAATTTGTTTTTCAATATAATTATGTTGAATTTTTATGGCTACTTGTTGTTTATTATTTTTTAATTTCCCCTTATGTACCTGTGCAATTGAAGCACTTGCAATAGGTTCATGATCTATATATTCAAAAATTTCTGTTTCATAATTTGAACCAAAATTTTTTGTTAAAACAAAATCTATTGAATTCCAATCATCAACTGGAGCATCATCATATAATTTTGAGAATTTTTGTTGATAAACTAATGGAAACAATTGTCCTTGATTTGCAATTGCTTGACCTATTTTTATATATAGTCCTTTATTTTCAATTAATAATTTCAATAATGATTCTGAAGCAATTTCATGTAATTCTTGAGTCGATTGATAAGAACTTAAATTATATCCATATTGATATCCTATCCATAACAAGACATAAACAGCTTTAACTGATCTGGTTAATAATGAAGAATAGTAATATTTATCGATATAATATATAATAGTGCCTGTAGTACCAACGATCAATGCTGGATAAATGATTTTTTTGTTAGGTTTTGCAGTAAATCTAATAAATTTGTTCTGAGTTAAATTGTGTAAATGATGATTGGATATATATCGTTTATTCTGTGATGCTAGGTTCAGCTTTAATAGTCTATTTGTAATTCTGAACATTGATTTGTTGAATAGAAATCAATTTTGGTTGCAAATTTTGTTGATTTTAAATTTAGTCTTAGCAAATAAAAATAAAATTATCAAATAGAAAAAAACAAAAAAAAAAGATCAACATTTATTATTTTGCATTAAACTAATTCCAATTTCATTATGATTTACCGTACATTAATAAGAAATTCTATAACAAGATTATCTATAGCTAAATCATACTCAACTGCCACAACTACAACTCCATTGACTCCGGCAAAACCAAAAAAAATTGGTGCATTTAGAGGTGGATTTATTGGCTTTTTATTAGGTGTTACAACTACTGGAGTTGGATCATATTACTATTTATTAGAACAATACAAATTAGCTAATACCGTGGTTGTTGCTGATGTGCTTGCATTACAAAGTTCAATCTCAAATTTGGAACAACATATTAAATCATTAGAAGAAAGAAAATAAGATCAAAAATGAAGTTATGATATGATGATATATATATTTATATATATTGATACTTTGCTCAATTCTATATCCTATTTATTTAATTTAATGTAGTGATGTATGTCATATTATCTTCTTTACTATTTACACGATCTATAATGAATGATTGTTTAATCAATTAACTTAAGAAATTCCAATGAATCATTTAAAAAAAGTTTGAATTGATCTCTTGACATGTTATCACTTTCGCCAATTAAGATTTCAGCTTTTTTACCATAAAATTCTCCACCATCAATCATATTTAAAATCAAATTTCTTTTATTGAATTCAAAATTTATTTCAGTTTTATTAAGCATATAAATTAGTGTATAATTTACTTCTTCACCATTAATTAAAAAATCGATGTTATTTAATACTGACGACCTTGATTCAAACTTACCAAATTTTATGTTTGATTTTTCAATCAACAAATCTAAATTCGGTTGGTCCATCTTCAAATCATTGATTATTGATTTTGAAATTTGTAAATCTGATATTTGATCAGGTAAAAACAAATTTTGATTATTGATTGATTCAATTGAATAAACTTTTATTGAATCAAAATTTATTTTATTATTAAATTCGTTAAATTCGGCATGAATTTCAATTGGTAAATAACCAAAATAGTGGTCTTGATGCATATGATTTTCGTTATTTGAAGATGTTGGTTTGTGGGAATGATTTAACGAAGGCAAATAACGTAATTGTACTTTCTTTGTGTATGGTTGCAGATCACTTGAGTGTGATGAAGGTAACGATGTAGCTAAGTCGTTGATAAATGGAGAATCGTCGATAAATTTGAATAAAAAGTTATCCCGTGTTTTAGGCAAATGAGGAAAAGTACTTGTTGATGATATCTTTTCTTTTTGTAACATAATTGAACCAAATTGAATTGAAAATGATGAAGAAGGATTTGTCGACGTTGATTCTGCGAGCTTAGTGTTATTTAAATTGGAATATAATCTATCAATCTCAGAATCTGTTAAATTATTGGATACTAAATTTGAAAATGGTGATGATGATTCTGGTATATTGAAAGTGGAATCATTAGATAATTGAGTTCTCAATTCATTAAGCTGATCATCTTGAGATTTTGATTCAAAATTTTCACACAATTTACTAATATCGGGAAATTCATCGGTGTTCAAATCTTGGAACAAATCCAATTGGGTACGTAAATCATTTAGTGAATCATCTTTCAATTCTTGTCCATTGGCTGATTGTTTGTGTTTTACTAATTTATTCAAATCAAAGTTATCTTTCATATCTTCTTCATCTTTCATCAGGTTACTTTCTTCTTCTTTCAATCCAATATTTTCAAATAATTTCAAAAAGTCATTTTTATTTTCTTCATTAATGTTGAGATCTTTTCCATTTTCATCTATTATATCCAATTTGAATCTAAAATCTATCAAATCTAGATTCTTATTTGACTGATTGATTTCATGGTTACTCATTTTATCGAATTTATCAAATATCAAATCATTTGATTTGTTTGGTTTCAAATCATCTTTATATACTTTATACGATGCAATATTTCTTTGATCCCATGATGATTCATTTATCATAAAAGGTTGTAAAAATTTTGAGTAATTCATCAATAATTCTTTATTAAATAATTCTTCATTTATACGAGGATTATACTTCATAAATGACCAAAGTAATAATTTTTTAGCTCTCATGATGGAGCTGCTATCATTTCCATAAATTAAATAAATAAATTGATTATTTTCATCATTAGCTTGATTATCAATACTAATAAGTTTTTCAAAATGACAATTTGAATAATATTCAATTTGTTCTAAATTAATTTGTTTTATATTTATATTATATTCATTAATCAAATGAGTTAAGTTAATTTTTTCATTTTTTATTAACGACTTCATTAATAAAATTTCATCATGAAGTTTATAAATCTGATTGTTTGCTCCAGATAAGGAAATTTGATTAGAATTATTTGATAATTGATATTTGATCTGATTATTTTTTTCAAGCAAATTTAAGAATCTTTTCAGTTTTAATAATAATTTAAATTCCCATGATTGTAATTGAATGACTATATTCTCATGAATATCATTAATTTTTAAATTTTTAATTTGATTAATGTTCCAATTTTTTGTTAAAATTAATTCTATTAAGCTTTTTTTATTAATTTTTTTGAATGGTTTATCATCAATTGATTGTTTTAAACTCAAATATAATTTTAATTGATCTTTCGTAAATGAAGAACTTATTTGTGACACTAGATTATTAAACCTTTTTTTACTCATATTCAATTCAATTGGTTTATGAGATTCAATACTTTCAACAATCAAATCTTGATTATTATCATTAGTATGAGAAAGATTTTTGTTGGCATTATTGATGATAATTGGTTGGGAAACAGTATTCTCATTAGAATCTCGTTGAACAGTAATGTCACTTAATAATTTGACCATATTATTTTCATCATGATGATTATGGTTGTTCTCCGATATTGATTGATCTGATGATAGATTTTGTTGTACTAAATTTTTCGATTTTTTACTACGTTTCTTGTTCTTCCGTATATCATTATAATTTAAAAATATTCTTTTTGAATCATTTTGTAAATGAGATTTTTCAACCGTATCATTTATATTATTTGAATCAGTTTTTAAATCAGGTAATGTAAAATCTAATAATTTGAATTTATTTGTAGCAGAATTATTGATCGATCGTATTAATTTTAAATAATTCAGATTTCGATTTTGCAAATTTGACTTTATTAAATTATATCTTATCATTACTTTTGTTTATTCATGGATTAATTAAATTAGTTGTAATCATATAAATTTCCATCTCGTTAAATTTTATGATCGGGTGCTACCATATGCTGATAGTAATAAAATCTATAATTTAAATCTAAACATATTTAAGATCTATAGTTCAGTATTCAGTAAATGAGTACTCTTTAATATAAAATAATTGATGTTGAAGACACTTTTGGCTGTTCAAGTATGATTTGGTTTTAACCTGTTCACTGTTAAGACGCATTATTTTACGAATTTTTACAAATTTATCAAAGAAGGTATTTCAATGGTATTCTACAGTAAGAGATCACATAAGCTCGTCACAATTATTTGTTTGTTTACAAGTAATAACAAGACACTGAATTGATTAAGAGTTACTGTAAAGCGGACGTTAAATACCTATACACGTGATTAGAATCAAATAGCTTATAATCTAAATTCGATCAACGCTAATATTACTGTCATTCTTTAATAAATTATAAGAAATTGTATATCAAATAATTTGTAGTAATAAAAATTAATTTTTAATTTCCCCATAAACTTAGTAATTGTAAATACGATGTCGGTGTAAATTACTCAATTCTTTTATATTAATTTTTTGGGTGTGTCACACCCACGTTAAAAAAGTTCGCTTGAGATAGCCTCAGATTAAACTTACGATTAAAAATTTAGACGATTAGAAATTCTCGCTTATAATTAACCCTAAATAATTGTTATCTAATGATCATCACTCTTTAATATATATATCCATATAAAACTAAAACTTCAATTTTTATAACAAATTTTATATATTCCACTTCTTTTCTTAATTTATTTCATTTTACATTTTACAATCCTTTTTCTTTTATAATTATTACATTTCATTCTATTATTAATAATCATCTTATTTTATATTATTAATTATTCCATTTATTAAATGTCATTAATACGATTAATCAACACTAATAAACATATCAATTCTATCAAATTATTATCATCAATTTCACCATCTTTATCCAACAAATACCCTATTTTAAATCATACCAAATCTTCAAATTCATTTATTAGATATTTTCATGACACAACCAAATCAAATAATACAACTACTTCACCATCATCAAATACTTCAATCATTCCTCAATTACATGAAACAACATCTCCAAGTTCAGTCACTGAAACTCCTTTGACTCAACAACCAACTCCATCATCAATTGAATATTTATCTGATTTTAATAATTTAGAAATTATTTCTTTCTTAATGATTGGTTTATGTACTTTAAATAAATCAATTTTAAATTTATCAATTAAATTATTCCCATATGTTCCAATTTCAATTATTAAAAAATTAGTTTATAGAATTTATTGTGGTGGTGAAACAATTGATCAAGTTAAAAAAACTGGTTTAAGATTACATGATAGAGGTATTAATAACATGATGATTTCATTGACTATTGAAGATTGTGAAGGTGATAAAAGTAATAACACTGCTGATAATGGAATTGATTCAAATTTTATCATCGATGAAACTTCAAAATCAATTGAACAAATTTTAGTTCCTCATACTTTAGAAATGATTAATAAATCATCAAATTTAAATGATATTCCACCTGGTTATGTTGCTTTAAAACCAACTGGATTTGATAAAGATGCAGCACAAATTTTAAAATATTTCAATACAACTAAAGAAGTTGAATTTAATCAATTAGTTGATAAAATTTCTGAAGTTTGTCAAACAATTTATGATTCAAATGAAAAATTATTTAAAAAATATCCAAATAGAACTTCACCATTTGTTGTTGGTGTAATTGATGCTGAAAAATTCGAATTACAAGAAGGTGTTTATGAATTACAAAGAAGATTATATCAGAAATTTAATCCATTAAATAAACCAGTTAGTATTGTTGGTACTTTACAAATGTATTTAACTAATAGCTCAAACTTATTAACATTTGAAGAAAAATTGGCAACTAAAAATAATTATCGTTTAGGTTTAAAATTAGTTCGTGGAGCTTATTTACATTCTGAAAAAAATAGATCAACTGTAATTCATAAAAATAAACAAGATACTGATTCAAATTATAATCAAGGAATTTCATATTGTATTGATTCAATTTTAAATCAACAAAAAGATAATGAATCAATTATTGGTCATTTAGTTGTTGCATCACATAATTCTGATTCATTAAAATTAGCAAGTAATAAAATATTTAATCAATTAACAATTGGTAATAATAATAAATTAAATATTGTACTTGGTCAATTATTAGGTATGGCTGATTCAATTACTTATGATTTAATTAAAAACTTAAAAATTAATAATGTTATTAAATATGTTGCTTGGGGTCCACCTTTTGAAACAAAACAATATTTATTAAGAAGATTAGAAGAAAATGGTGATGCTGTCAAAAATGATAATGGTTGGCCTTTAGTTAAAGCTTCTTTTAATGTTTTATTTAAAAGATTATTAGGTAGAGCTTAGAATAGATATCTTTTCTAAAATTAGTATAATATTACATTTCTACATAGTTATCGTCAATGTTGTTGTTGTTGTTGTATCATCTCTAATATAGCCATTTATAACACATTGTACAACCCATTCCCAATTTACAAGTTTAAAATTAACTACCCTTTGATTTCTGCTTCTTCTTGATCCAGTCGATTGAAACAGTTGTTGTTTTTTCTTTAATTTTTCTTCAATTTGTTTACTCACTCCATTTTCATTCTCATATAGTATTACATTGTATAAATCTTTATTGTTACTTTGATCATGATTTATTGAATTTAGATAATCTGTTATATCTTTTAAGCTTGAATCATGATTTAAAAAATTTAAATCCTTTGCTCCAAAACAATGGAATATAAATTTACATGTATCTAATGATGAATCATTCTTCTTTTTATTTTTTTTGGAATTTATGATTAATATGTGAAATTTATTAAAAATTTGATTATTATTCGTTAATTGTTCATTTAAATATAATCCTTTTTCATAATTTAATCTAAATTTATAAATATCAATTGATTTAATACATTTCAAATCTTTTGATTCACCACTTGGTAATAAATAATTTGACCAATTATCGAAACTTTGTGTTTTCTCACACAAGTCAATTATAAATAAGTCAGATACTATTGGCCACCCTAAAGCCAATCCTTGTAAAAACTTTGCACTACGACAATAATTGTTTGATAAGATGGCAGCAAAATTCAAATTTTCTAAAAATTCAAATCCTTGAAGATATAAGTTCTTTGAATTTTTTTTATATTGAAAAAATTCATTTAAATCTTTTTGAATAATTAACCCTCCATTATCTTCAATTAATTGTTTAATGTAATCTTTTCTTTCTCCTAAAATATTTGTCAAACAAAATAATTTACCATTTAAAACTTGAGATTTCGATATCGATGAATTGGTCTGATTAGTTGATATTTTATTTTTAGTAGGACTTATTAATGTCATATCGGTTTCTAATCTTTTCAGGGATTTCATTTTCTTAGGTGTCGCAGGTAAAGAATTTGAATTTGTATCATTGTTATTGTTATAATTTTCAATTATTAATTTGAATTTTTGTTGATGTATTATCCAATCACTTAATTCCATAAAACATTCACTTAATGGAACACCAATTTCTTTTGAAGATTTTCGATTACTTCTTAAATAAACATAATTATAATCTCGTATACATTTAATAGAATTATTATAACCTTCAAATTGATTATTATTGGGTATTCTTGATAACCCTGTAACAGTATATTTAGTTTTATTATTTGATTTGATATGAATAAAATCACCAATTCTAATATCTAGATATTCCAAATCTTGATTTTTAATTTCATATTCCCCTTCTGAGAATTCCACATTGCAAGTTTCAAGGAAATTGGTTTTAACTTTCCCAGTATACATTTTAAGATTGAATAATGCCCAAACTGATGTTTTATTGACAATATCTGAATCAGTTAGTATATCAGATTGTTCTTCACGAAGTATAAAGGGTATCGAAGATGTGACTTGTGATTCAATAACATTATTTAATCGTCTTTTCTTTGGTAGTACTTGTTCAAATTCAGAATCTGAGTTCTCCTCAATTACTTTGGAAAAGTCTTTATTAATATTGTTATCTTCGATTTCTTCTATTTCAAAATCATTATTCATTTCAGGTTCATCAATTTTATCATCAATTTCTTCTATTTCAAAATCATTATTCATTTCAGGTTCATCAAGTTCAAAATCATGAATTTTTTTTGAATTTTCCATATCTATTTCATTGATATTTTCTGGTTCTTCAATTTCTGAAGCATCTAGTGAAAAATCTTTTGAATTATTAAGATCACATTTATCAGGTGAAGAAGGTGGAATAAATTGTCCTGCAACCGTTATATCTACCGAAGTGTTACCATCATCTTTTTTATCAATTGGATTTAATTTCATTTGATCATAATAATCACTATTATTAAAATTCAAAATTGAAATATTTTCAGGTGATGAAGCTGGTATTAAAGGAACACTATAATTTCTTTCAAGTTTTGGTTTTAAAGTATTTTTAATATAATTTAAATCAGTAGTGTTTCCTCTTTGTAATTGAACTCTTTTTTCATATCTAATTGCCTTTTGATTTGATTTAAGTTTTATTCGATGACTTAATAAACTATCATCATAACCATGTTTGAAATCTTCATCACCATTCTCATCAATATCTTCATCTGATTGAATCTCTAATATATTGCCATTAGTTACAATTACTTCATCTTCTACATTTTCAGCTTCAAAGTCCATTTCAACATCAGATTCTTGTTCTTTTACTGGAGAATTCTGTTCTTGAGTACGAATAACCTGCGTTCGTGAATAAATATCATTTTCCTTCGGTATTATTTGAGTATCATTATCATTTTGATAATTTTCTTTTACAATTTGATTTTTTATATTTTTATTGAAATTTGGAATTATTTGAGTATCAGGAATATCATTGACTTGAGGTATTTCATTATTATCACTAATTAGAACTTGAGTATTCAATAATTCTTGCCTTTTAGGTATGATTTGAGTATCTTGAACATAATTTCGATTAGGAATTATTTGAGTATCATTTGGTAAATTATTGTGGTTTTCACCAGGTATTTTTTGAGTATCTTGTGTTTCATTAATTAAAGTATCTTCAGCTTGATTCGAATCATACTCATCGAGTAGATTAAGATGTTGTTTATCATTTTTATAATCATTAATTTTTTGCTTATCGTTTTTTGAATCATTACCAAATATTAAACTTGATTCAAAATCATCATCTTCTGGTTTGTATGATAAAGAAGACTTGTTTTGAGATTCTTCTTTTGTTTTATCAATCTGAGTTGGTATATTATTCATATTATTTTCATTTTCAATTGATATTTTAATATATAATTTTTAATATCTTATTCGCGAATCAATTTGAGACATCAAGATTAAAGTCAATAAATCATAGCTGAGACTTCGTCATCTTATCAATACTAGAGGTAATGCTTTGGCTTACTAAACTCTTTGATCATTAAAGAACTTTTGGATCAGAGTGAACCTTATCTATTCAATAATTTAGAGTTTTGATTATAATTTTATTGTATTTTAATGATTCAACTATTGATCAAATGATATAGAACATTAGAGTAATGATAAATTTGAAAATAACTGTTCTTTGAAGTATTTATTGATCATCATAAAACATATACATTAAATTATCACTATAAACTATTAACATAATACAGAATAAATTAGATTATTACTTTAATTGAGATAAAATACTTTGTAATTCATTATTACTACTTATTTCATCAATTGACCCATTTATTTTATTTGCTATTGTTGTTGTCGTTGTTGTTGTTGATGATGAAACGTTGTAATTTTTTCTGGCTACATAGATTGCAAATAAACCTTTAACTAAATCTGATTTATAATCATTTAAATAATAAGGTAAATTTTGTTGATTAAAATCAATTGCCATTATATAAGCATCTTTAACAAAATTTGGTTTATCACTTAATACACCAACTCTTTTTTGATCATAAAAATAATTTAATAATTTATTATATTGTGGAATTTGATCATCATTCTTTGGTGTTAATTGAACAAATAATAAATCTCTAGTAATTAAAACTTTATTTAAATAATCATCAGCAGCTCTTTGATGTAATTTTCCCAAAATTTTATATTTATTATGAATTAAAATTTCTTTGATTGTTTTTATAGATGCTTCAATTGATGGTGAAGAAGTTGAATAAAAATTCCCATTTAAATCAATTGAAACAAAATTTTCAAAATAAATATTACCAGACCATAAAATTTGTTTATTTGAATCATGTTTATTTGATTCATCATCAGATAAATAATCAGGATTATATTTTTCTGAACTTTTTTCATTATCTTTTGATGATTTATTATTAACATCATCATCTATTTCATTTTCATCGTCAGATTCAGGAACAGTTGGATTAAAATTATTTATTACATTATGATTTTCACTAATTATATTAGAAGATTTTAAATCATTTGCAATATCAGAAGAAAATCTACGATGATCCACTTTTCTTGTACTTATACTATCATCCATTGTTAAGTCTTGTTGTTGATTTTCATTTTCTTTAATAATTTCACCTTTATGAGTTCTTCTTATAATTTGTGATTGATCATTTTCAACCAATACAATATTTTTAATATTTTCTTTATTTTGTAATTCAATTTTTGCAATATCTTCATTAATTTCTTGAGGAGTTTTTTTAACAACATCTTCTAATGTAATAATACCAGCAAATAAATCTTTTGTAAAATGTTTTTTAAGTAAAAATAAAACTCTTCTACTTTCATCAGTATAATTTTTATTACCAGTAAATTCTTTATGAATTATATCTTCAATTTCTAATGTTAATTTTAAAGCTTTTGCTTCTTTTTCTTCATCAGTTGCTTTTAAATCTTCTTTTGGATAAGATCTTTTGAAAAAATTGTAAAAAGCTTTTGCTGTACTAATTCTAACATCATTTTTCAATGCTTCAATTGGATTTGATAAATCATATTTTGATCTTGATTTTGATTTTGGTTTTGTTGGTTTTGGTTTTGATGTTGAAATTGTTGAACTATTTCTTCTTAAAGGTAAATTTGATTTACCATTACCTGAACATAAATCACAAAAATAATCTGTTTTTGGAGCTTTTTTCAAACCCATACAACTTAAATGTTGCCAAGTTTTACATTTTTCACATTCAATCATTTCACCTAATTCATCATTTTCTTCATCATAATTATCTTTTGTAGCTCCACAAGGTGTACATTGAACAACTTCATCATCATTAAAATCTTCATCTACATCACTTCCATAATATCCATTTCCATCATTATCATTGTTTGAATAATCATTATCAGTTTTGATTTTTTTAGTCTTATTTTGTTGATCAATTTCTTCTTCACTTAAATCTTGTAAATATTCATCTAATTCCCTTTTTGAGTGTTGACCTTTATTTGTTCTAGAAGAACGTCTTGTTTTCATTTTAAAGGCTTAATATATAAAGTTACCTCGACGAAAAGAACCTCAGAGCTAATTGTATAATATAATAGATACTCGATAGTTTAGACTAATTAATAATATATAACTGACTAAACAACTTTCTTAACTGGTAGATTGATTGATTGATTGATTGATTGATTACAGTAATATATGTTGATAATATAGTATTTGAATCAATTTTTAATTATAAAATTGAAATGGTAAAAATGTTTTGATTAAAAATAAAAATATTTTTTTTTTTTTATTTTTTTTTTATTTTTATTTTTTTCCTCATTTAAGAATTTATCAAATTTTGGCGTATAATTTTGATTTATAAAGAAACTTTTTGGTCCTATTCTACAAATCAATAGAATTGTATTAACGGTATGAACCAGTGAACCGGCTCATTGAAGAGAGCGAGGTGGCGTGTCAGATACTACTACAATTTCAAGGTTCTCTTTCGTGTTTTTTTACATTAAATATCTCTATAAAGTTCTATTTTATTCCATTCCAACCCATATATCACCATAATAATCGAATAAATTTTGTTCCAATTCACTAAATTCGATATATCTTCCTTGTATTGTATTATCAATTCCAGTTGATAAAGTTTTACCACCAACACTTGAATAAGCACACCATAAATATCTTGCACAATATTGTTGATCCATAGCCCAACCATTTATAGGTTCATTTTCATCATTATCTTTCTCTTTTAAATCTTTTGGTAATGGAGGTATAATAGCTTGTTTAATTCTTAAAGGATTATAATAAAAAGTTTTAAATTGTTCAATTGTTTTTAAAGAATTTTGAAATCTTCTTTTATAATTAAATTCAGTTATAAAATTTATTTGATCTGATTGATGACAATATCTAAAACCAGAATTTATCCATAATAAACTTAAACCATCTTCTTCATTTATATGACCAGGATGAGGTGAACATAATTCTTTTGATTTTTTCAATTGTGATTCATTTTCATTTGTAATTTCACCAATTGATGCAGCATTAAATTTATTAAAATGATAATTTTCATCACCATTAATTGCAAAACCTAACCAAAAAATTTCTTTATCACCATATAATTTTGATGAAATTGGATGGAAAAAATTTATATTTTGCATCATTAAAATTGAATTATAATGTCGATTTTTATCAATTAAAACTAATCCACTTTCCATATAATGTATTAAACCTTTAAATAATTCTCTTTGAATTGTATAATTTGTCATTAAAGGAATATTAAACATTAAATTATCTATAACTGATGGACCAATTTTACTGAAAAATTCACCATCTGATGGTGATCTTCTTTGTAAAACACCTCTATCTTTGAAAAAAAATGTACCAGTATTTTGATAACCATTTAAATTGAAAAAAAATTCTGGATTTTGCATCATTACAGTATCTGCATCAATTAAAATAAATTCATCAAATGAATTAAATAATGAAGCTAATAATTTATTCAGAAATCCTTTAAATTTAAACTTAAAATTATCTTGTATAACATTTGCAGTATTTATAAACCAAATTTCTTGCTTTGGTAATCCTTTTGAATCTTTATTAAAATAATCGTGAGGGAATTTATCTTGAATTTTATAAAACAGTTGAGGTAAATGACTAAAATCTTCTCTTGCAGCTGTAACTATTTTTTGTTTTGTTAAACTTGAAATATTATCAAAATAAATAATTTGTATTGGTAATTTATTATTTAAAGCTCTTAATAAATGTATTAGATTAACCGTATGATCCACATGTTTATCAGCAATTGATAAAACTATACCTTTCCCATTAGATAAGTTTTTATAATTTTTAAGATAACTTTTCAGATTTTTTAAAGATTTTGGTTGTGGTTGATTTTTTAAAAATTCAATCATCTTTGGAGGATTATAAAATAATTCACCAGTCCATCTTTCAAAAATTGGCATTTCAAATGATAACCAAGGATAAACTCTATGCTCAAATTCATTCCCGTTAATTTCCAAATTAATTAAATTTTCATCTTTGGTAAATTCAAATTTTGTTTTATTTTTAAAATTATTTTGGTTAATTAAAAATTGTTTATTTTCAATTTCATTTAAATTATTATCATTTAAAAAACATTTATTATAATTTCTAATAATAGTTAAATGATTAATTAATTTTTGTTTAATTGAATAATCATGATATTGAAGTTTAAAATAATTTATCAATTTTGAATCAAATTCTCTTTGAGATTGATATTCAATTTTTTTAGAATTTTGTTGTTGTTGTTGAAATTTTAATTTTAAATTTGAACCAAATTTAATTAAATAATTATCAAATTCTTTTGAATAATAATCAATATAAAAATTTTCATTTGGATTGAAAATCCAATTATGATTATTTATAAAAACATTTTTAAAAAATAATTGACATCTATCTTGAAAATTTAAATTTAAAATTGATTCAAATTCATGATTTTCAAATATTAAATCATAAATATTTGAATATGATTCATCTTGAATATCTAATGTTAAATTAGTTTTAAATTGATTATATCCTATTGTATCTTTAAAATATGTAAAATTTTGTTTTGAATTATTTTCATCAATATTGGAATTTTGTTCATATATATTTAAATTATCATAAATGTTATAGATTGAATAAGTATTATCAATATTGGTTTTAAATGATGAATAGTTGTAATTATAATCAAACCATATAAAAATTGAAATAATCCAAATTGATATAAATGTTGAATATATTAGACGTTTTGATTTGTATGTTTTTATTTTCATTTTAGGAACTTTGAATATGTTTATTATATCATTACTGAATTCAATTATGAGTAAAGATGAAGAAGTATAATATTGATGAAATTTAGAAATCAAAATAGTATGTTTAAATCTAAGAGGAGAATATTGAATATATAAATAAAACTAAAAAATTGTTGAATTTGGTAACTTACATTGTCCTATATAAAGAAGATCTGGGTTCAGAACTACTACAAAGTCAAACAATAACTCACATTCAAATTCACAGCCATGTTGTAAATGAAAAATACACGAAACAATTTAAACAATAATTATTGAATATTCAAATTTAATATCATTTACATTATGAGTTTGCTTATGAGTTATTATAGACATCTCCTTATAAAGTAGTAACTTTCACTCAATATATAAATTAGGAAATAAACTAAATTGTTTTAAGCCATAAATGAAGTAATATAAAATATTTTGAAATTTTATGTTACTGACACAAAATTGGAAAAATTATTTTTGATCTTATTTTTTTTGTACCCCTTAAAAATTAGAATTAATCCGATGATTCCCCAGGTCATAAAACATTTAAACTAGAATAAATTCATGTATACATTTGGATATGTACTCACAAAAAGAAGATTGATAAACTCTTATAGATCATTAGCTTGTCTTGGTACATTCTGTTATTGCTCAATTTTACAGTAGCTAAAATAATATATTAAGCCTTGTTTATAAAAAGTGGTATATACCACATTATTTTATTAATTATGTATGAAAAGATGTAACCCTTTTTATCACCAATTTTCAAATTCAACTACAAAAAATGTATTATTATAATATATAATATATATATATATAGTACCATTTAATTAAATATCATCATAGTCAGATGGAATTAAAGTCCTTTGATTAATGCCATTAAATCATTATCATCACCTAATAAATCTTCAACATCAGCTAATGTATTTTCACTAAATAAACCAGATTTAGTAGGTCTATAACCTTCATTAACTGCTTCCAATATACTTTGACGCCTTCGTTTTAGTTTTTCTTTACTGTTACTATTATTATTGTTATGTGGTTTTTTTACTGATGAATTTGAATATCGTCTTTTACTTAAAAATTCAGTTGGATTCGAACGATTATTTGATTGTGAATGATGATGATGATGATGATGATGATGATCATGTAATATTGATTTATTTCTAAATGCTCCTAATGGAATTTTCTTATGATTATTAAAATCTCTCCATATTTTTGCATCATTTTCATCATTATTATCTAATTCACTTATATTTAATAATTCATCTAATCCCATTTCAGCAGAATCATCTGATGTTGTAGGTACAAATATACTTTTTCTTGGAACATAATTTATTGGTGGTTGTTGATGTTGATGTTGATGTCTTTGTTGTTGATTTAATTGTATTTGATTAATTTTTTGTTTTGGTTGTAAAGATCTTGTTGATAATCCATCTATTATACCAAAAGGTTTACTATCTATTGTAACCCATGAACCTAATACAGGAGGTCTATAATCAGCAGTTTTAGATGATAATACTTCAGTTGCCTTTTTTGAACCTCCAACATGTTGTTGATTCCCACTACTTGCAATAGCTTTTGGAATATTTTCATCAATATCAGTAGACTCAGACAGATCATAATCATCATTTTCTCCTTCATAATCATCAATTGATTCATCAAAATAATTATGAGTACTACCTAAGAAATCATTACTTTTACGCTTTTGTTTAAAAGTATGATCATTATCAATTTGATTAAATAAATCATCAACAGCTTGTTTTTGATTTTGATGTTGTTGTTGTGAATTTTTTCTCTTTTTCTTTGATGATTTTTGATCATTTTGTTGTGATTGTTCAATTTCTTCATTTGATGAATCATTATCACTACTGAAAAAATAATTCCATAAATAAGTATCATCATCTTCATCCAGAGTTTTATGAAATTTTGAATTTTTATTCAATTTGTCTTTATTATTGTTACCCTTTTGTTGTTGTTCTTCATTATCACTTTTATCAAATAATGGTACATCAAAATCATTTAAATCCATATAATCATCTTCATCATAATCTGAATCACTTAATTCATTACTTTCATAAGTTTTAATTGGTTTCAGTTTATCTTCTCCAATACCTTTAAATGAATTATTAATTTTTTTGGAAGTTGAAAGATCAGAATCCAAATCAAAATAACTTTCATCTTCTTCATCTTCTTCATCAAATCCATTATTTTCAAATTCATTAACTAAATATTTTTCTTCTTCTTTTAAAAATGGATCATTTTCTTCATCATCTTCATCTTCATCATCATCTACATCATCATCTATATTTATCTCTTCTGAAATTATTGATGGTTGTTGTTGTTGTTGTTGTTGTTGGTGTTGTAATTGTTTTTGATTAACTGAATGTGATTGATAATCATGACTAGTTGATAAATCTGGTAAAAATTCATCAACATCATTTTCTGCTTGTAAAGTTGCTAATAACTCATTATCATCAATTTCATAATCATCTTCAGAATTTAATTCATCTTCATTAATTTTTGGTGCTTGCATTAATTGATTATCAAATTCAAATTCAAATGGTAAAGATGTACCTGATGTCATATTCAAAGAAGGTGATAAATCAACTTCCACACCAATATCTTCTTCTTCATCCTTTTCTTTTTCTTGATTTGATTTTGTTTCTTCCTCATCATCATCATCATCATCTTCTTCTTGTATTCGATTTTCATTAGTAAATTCAAAATTTAAATCTGGTAAAACAGCATTTGATTTTCTTCTACCAAATTTCATTGAATTTTTCCTTGTCTTGGGTAGCACATCTTTGTTTTCTTCATCAGATGAAGAAGAACTTTCAATTGCAGATGTTGAAGATAATTTTTTCTTACCTTTTAAACCTTTTAAAGCTCTTGCATTTTTTAAAGATTGAATTTTCTTTTGTGCTTGTAATTTAACAAAATCAACATCATCATCAGAATCATCGGAATCATCATCAGAATCATCATCGGAATCATCATCGTAATTATTATTTCGTTGATGATTGTCTTGTTTTTTATTGTTTAACAATGAATATAAACCAGTTAAATCATCATCTCCTTCAGACTCAGACTCAGATCCAGATCTGCTGTCGTTGTCACTGCTACTACTATTATCCTCATCACCATCATCTTCTTTTTGTTCTTGTTGATGTACCCATTTTTTCTTTGGTAATTTTTTACCAGCCAGGGTAGATTTTTTTGATTTACCTTTAAATGATTTTCTTGAGTTCAATTTAACTTCTACTTCAGTTAAAGAGCTATCTGAATCAGAATCAAATGCATAAATTTGATGTTTATTGGTTGATTGATCATCAGATGAGGAAGAAGATGAGTTGGCTATACTGAACTTTCTCTTCCCACCATAACTCATTGATGGGGAACTTTATATATAATCTTGGATACTATGAATTATTATGAATATTAAGTTTGAATAGTTAAAGTAAAGTGTTAATTAACTTGGTAAATAAATTTGATATAAATTTGATAATTTTAATCTGAAACTCTTCTCCTTTTTTTTTCCTCTTGTATCATTTTTCATTACACAAAATTTATATATATTTTATACGACAATAGAGATCAATTGAATCCACACTTTATTTTTATATATATATTACAATCTATATATTAATCAATGCTTTTTATCTGCTTCTGCTGCAGCTGTTAATCTTGAACTTAATTCAATTTGATCTTTTATAGCTTTTGTTAAATATTCAATCATAATTACATCTTGATTATGATCATTAAATAATTTACTCAATTGTTGTGTGTTTGTTAATAACTGTGGTTTATTTAAGATTGAATTACTTAATAATCTTAATAAATCAATATCTTCATCATTGTTTGTAGTGGTGGTTGATGTCTTTTCATTTATATAATTTAAAATAATTTCAATATTTGATTGTAAAATTTCCAATTGTTTTGATAAATATGATAAATTATCAATCTCAGATTGACTATTCTCTTCGTTGTTGATATTGTTTTTTTCTATTATTTGTTTTGTTAAATTATTAAATGCAATTTTTTCTGTTATTGTATTATTTATAATTTCATTTGGTAAAGGAGTGAAAATATATGAATTATTTATTGTTGTAGTTTTCCAACCAATTGATACATTAGTACTACCTAATTTTGAACCAACACTTGCTCCAATATATGTATTAATTTTTGGTACATTAATTTCATTTTTTTCATTTAAAAAATCTATATTTAAATATATTGCAGGATATGGAAAAGCTCTATCGGAACCTTTTGAATAAAAATCATGAATCAAACTTGTATTATCATCTATTTTATTACTTGAACCAAACCAACCTAATACAAATTCTTTTGGATGAGATTTTTTATATAATTGATAAATTGTTTTATGTATTGGTTCATCAATAGTTATAGAATCACCATTTTCATTTATAGGAACCATGAATGCATCTTTGATTTCAATTTCTAATCCATCTTCATTTCTTGATCCTAATAAAGTACCAATTATTCTTTTATTTAATATTTGTTTTGAAACAATTTCTAAAATGGTTAATAATGCAGATGAATGGATTTTGACTTGAACTGGTCCAGTGTTTGATGATGATGCTGCTGGTGCCAATACGTTAGGCCTAACCAAATGCATAAACTCAGTCATTATATTGGATTGATTATAGTATAAATATTGATTTGGTTGTAAATGTTTTTTAATGAGAGAGTGAGAAAAATTTTCAATCAAAACTTTTTATTATGAAAGAGGACTATATACAGGTTGGCTTAATATTGAATTCAAACTATCAACGTTCAATCGATTAAGAATCGATGGTGGTCTCATTTGCTGTACCATCGTTTGAAATTTCATGCCGTGTTATAACTTCTATTAGGTTTTTGAACCATTGTTTATGTTCAATTATTGGTGCAACTAAGTGATCAAGATTTCCAATCAATTAGAATCTCAATGATTTTGGAAAAGCATTCGAAGTACAGTCTTGATAGATTATCATTCATCTTTTGAGATGAACGGAAAGGGTATGAAGACTAGAAAACTAAAGATAATTGATTTTTACTAGGAAAAAACTCATCAAATGGTTGTTACTTTCTCTACAATTCAAATACTTGATACATTATGGTTATAATTATCAAGGTCACAATTTAATATCTCTCTTAATTATAGTTTGTTGGTAGAAATCAATTTAATCAAATTAATCTATAAATTTTTCAATAGAAAAAAGTGAATAATTATCAAATAATATTCTATCACTATTTGATTTTTAAAGTTATCAAATGGAATCAAATCAAAATCCCAATGATACATCTAATACAGAAACATTAACACCAACAACTACAACTACAACATCTGATATCACCAATAAAGAAAATATACATCTATCATCATCTTTAAAGAAATTGATTACAAGAGATGATAATATTTGGTTATATAATGAACAAGATTTTTTATTAAATTCACCATCAAGACAACAACATATATCATTACAATTAGAATTGAAACTAAGGGAGAGCATATATACATTTGTTGCATCATTAGGTACAAGATTAAGAGTCGATGGTAGAACAATTTTAGCTGCAGTTACATATTTACATCGTTATTATATGAGAGTTTCAATAACTTCATCAAAATATTATGTTGCACTGGCTGCACTTTGTATTGCATGTAAATTATATGATAATTATCGTCCACCCGATAAAATTAGTTTATTAAGTTGTCAAATTAGAAATTCAATGAATCATGCAAATAATCCATCAAATCCTTTAATTCAAATTGATGAACAATCAGAAATTTATTGGAAATGGAAAGATCAAATATTAATTAGAGAAGAATTATTATTAAAAAAATTAGGTTTTGATTTAAATTTAATTTTACCTTATATGTTTAAAGATATTTTTATATCATTAAATGGTGATATTAAAAATAAATTTATTGAAATGAAAATTGATATTTTTAAACAAACAAATATGATGGTTGATGTATTGAGTAGTATTCCAACTATATTATGTTATAATATGAAATGTATTTTTAGTACATGTTTAATAATAACAACAATTGAAGGTCATAAAAATATTGATTCAGATTTAAAAATTCCTAATAAATTTCTTAATAATTATTTAAATATTACAAGTGAAGAATGTATTAAATGTTTTAGATTTATAAGAAGTTTATTAACTGTTTCACAAACTAATGATGAAGTACAAAGTAATATTAAAATTGCAAAAAGAATAAATGAAATAAGTACTGAATATTTTGTAAATTTTATAGAGAATCAATGAACAAAACATTGCAATTCAAACAATTGACTGATATTGTCAAATTTCAATTGGAGTATTGACTGATCTCTAAATTCTGTTTTCTCTGTGAATTTAAAGCCAATATTGGTATAATTGTAAGCGTATAAATTCTTACCTGAGCAAATAATCACAAAATGGAGAAAAAAAGATAATCAGTTTTTTATTTTCAATCCAATTTAAAGATTCATTTGCAACAACTTCAACTGATAAATCTGTATATGAATCAATATGGACTTTGACTTTGATATATTTAGAGATCTAAATACACCTTTAATAGAAATATTCCAACGAAATCAATTACAACAACAAAACAATCACCACCAACAAGAACATTTAAACAACTTACATCAAAATTTCACCAACAATCAAACTAGAAATAGAGACGAAGGTCAAATAAGGCGAAGAAATCAGTTTATATACATAAAATGGTATTTCAACTATATACCTTTAATATTTTTAAATTATCAACTAATTTGGAATAATTTGACAAGAACAAATATTTCTAAATTTTTAATTACAAGTTTTAAAATTGTCTTTCTATTATCATTTAAGTTGATTAGATTTGGAACTTTTTTGATTGCATTTGGAGCTTATTTCCATGGTTTAATAATGAGATTCTTTGCATTTTGTGATATAATTACATTTTCCAATAATAATTTCCTATATGATTTAATCACATATGTATTTAAAGATTCAGATTCAATAATTCAAGATAATTATAAAGTTTTAAACCATAATGGTGATATAATGTATTTTTTAGATTATTCAGAAAGTGAATCATATTCATATTTGAAAATTATATATTTAACAGTTTATAATATTTTTGCAAGAATGATTCAAACTCATTGTTTTAAAAATGTTGATACAAATGATAATTTAAAATGTGAATTAATTACAAATAGTTTAATTTTTAAAATTTCAAAAGTGTTGGAACTTAATTTTAAAAATACATCAAATTTTACAATTAAATTTTTAACAATTTTTTTTTATTTAAGTTATGCAATGATTGGTAATTTAATTTGTTTGAATATTATGATGTTTTTCATGTATAATTTGTTTAATAGATTAGTTGGTTATAAGGACTTTTTAATTAGTTTTAAAGATATTTTTTTCAAAACATTTAAAATGTTGATATAGGGTAATTACATAGAGAATACGATATATCAATTGAGAGTGGTCTTTCTGTAACTGATACTAGATGTAGTAAAATTTGATTTTTTGGTTCTAAGTTGCGAATGATTAGTCAATCCATGGAAAATATTATAAAAATATCCACCTACAAACTGATGTTATCAGTCGAATAAGAGTTTTCTTAGTGAATAATCTTGCATCTTAGATTCTTAGTTTTCAAAAATCGAATTATATTATAATTGAGAAAATTTCTTGTATTTTTTTGCAATAATTTGAAGGAAGACACAGAAATGTCAATTGATTGGTCCAGATAATCTAATGGACATGAAATTATAATTTAAGAGAAGTATTCCAAACTTTTGATAGATTTACTTTGTTAGTCTAATCTGAATTCAAGTTTCATTCTATCAAATTTCAAATTGGTTTACAAATATTATGCATCACTTAAGTCAAAGTTCAATAAGTGCTCAAGCCATATCAGGCTCTACTATTGATAATATACATTTTCTAACTCCCTTTCATTTCTCTTGATTAATATATAAATTGGCGGGTATTTAAAAAATAATATTATCGCGATTTCGGCTAAATTAGCAGACTTTTTTTTTTCTTTCAATATAAATATGTTTGAATTCCCTTCCCCCACAATTTTTATTCAATTTGTTTGATCTTCAATTCATAATTCTTTTTATTATGTCACAATCTTCTACTATGAAAGCTGTTGTTTTCCATGACAAATTCGATGTTCAAGTTGAAAATAGACCAATTCCAACAATTCAAAATGATACTGATGTTATATTAAAAGTTCATTATTCAGGTTTATGTGGTACTGATTTACATTCATATCGAGGCCATATTCCAGGTCCTAAGAATACAATCATTGGACATGAATTCATTGGAGAAATTCATGAAATTGGTTCAAAAATTTCAAAATTTCAAATTGGTGATGAAGTTTTAAGTAATTTTACAATTCAATGTGGTGAATGTTGGTATTGTAAAAATGGTTATAGTGGACAATGTAAAATTACAAATACATTTGGTAAAATTGGTTTAGATGGTGGACAAGCTGAATTTGTTAGAGTTCCATATGCAGAACAAACATTGATTAAAAAACCAAAAACCAAAACAGATTCAATTGTTGATGATTCAATTTATGTTTTAATGGCTGATATTTTTGTAACTGGTTATTATGGAGTTAAAAAAATTTATGATTTTTTATCAATAAATCCAACATCATCAATTAAATCCCAAGATTTTAAAAAATGTCATATTTTACAATTAGGTGCTGGACCAGTTGGATTATGTGGTACAAGAATTTTAAAATATTTTGGTTTTGAAAATATAATTGTTTTAGATAATGTACCTTCAAGATTAGAACAAGCAAAAAAATTAGGTGCATCAAAAGTTATAAATTTTGAATTAGAACCAAATGAATTATCGAAATATATTGAACAAGAAACAAATGAAGGTATTGGATTTGATGCAATTTTAGAAGTTGTTGGTGCAAAACAAGCACAAAAGACAGCTTTTGATTCAGTTAGAAGAAATGGATTTATAAGTAGTTTAGGTATGGGTCATGAATCTTTACCTTTTAATTCATTAGATTGTTATTTAAAAAATGTTAATATATCATTTGGTAGATGTCATTCAGCTTCATTATTTCCTGAATCTTTAGAAATTTTTGAAATTGTTAAAAATGATTTTAAAGAATTTATTGATTATAAAACTTCAATTGATAATGCAAAAGAAGCATTTGATATATTTGATAAACATAAAGTTAATAAAGTTGTATTTGATTTCACAAAAAAGTAAACTAAATTAATAAATAAATAAATAGATTAAACATAATACATTTTTTTTGTTTTCTTTTTTTTGACTCTTGAAACCGTTTTATTTTTTTGGTTTGAATACTTTTTGATAATTTAAATCATGGTTAAACAAAAGAATAATGATAAGTCGTCAATGGTCCAACCTCCTTCAACTTCACAATCACAACAGGGATCAATACTGACAACGGATCGGAATGATTTTATACAAAATCCAGCAACGGGTCTCAATTATTTATCGAATGAATCAAATATACGTAATTCAAATATAGATTCAAGATTACCAATTATAAATTTCCCAAATTCAAATTATATACAACAACAACAACAACAACCGATACCACAAGCTCTTCCTTCAATATCAAATTATACAAATCAAAATACAAATATTGATGATAGTCCTAATTCAATTGGTACTAATCAATTATTACCACCACCACCACCACCACCCATATCAAAAACTAAACAATCTAAATCACGGATGAGAGTTTCAAGAGCTTGTGATCGATGTAGAACTCATAAGATAAAATGTACTGGTACAAATCCATGTTCTACATGTCTTCGACAAAAGAAAGAATGTACATTTTCTTCAACAAATAATAATTCAAATTCATCAACAACATTACAAAATGATTCATTACAACCTTCAAAAAGACAAAGAATTTCATTACCTTTACAAACTGAACCATTTGGTTTACCACAAGTTAATAAAAATAATTCAAATCTGGAACAATATATAAATCATTTAGAAAATAGAATTCAATATTTAGAAAGTTTATTAACAGAAAATTCAAATTCAATGTTTAAAATTCCAAAATCTCAAGAACCAGAAATTGATTCAATTATGAATACAATTTTTTCAACATCATCAAAATGGAGATTTTCAAGAAGACATCAAAATTTATTAATTGTTGAATTATGTAAATCAATGTATTCAAATTTAAGTGAAGAACTGAAAAAATTAGTTACAATACCAAGAACTCAATATTTTGGTTGGAATATGCTGGGTGTTAATTATATAAAACTGGAATCATTACCAGATAAACCAGATATTGATTTAAATTTAATTAATCCAATTGAATTAATTAATTTTTTCTTTATTGAAATTAATCCATTATTTGCAATTTTACATGAAACTGTATTTAGAGAACAATTTGAAGCATATATGAAAATAAAAGAACAAGAAGAAAATAATAATGGCAATAATGATTCATCAAAATCAAATCAAACAAAATTATTTAGTGCAATTTTATATTTAATACTTGCATTATCAATTAGATTTATTGAATTTCAAAAAATTAAAGGACCCAATATTGAAAAATTAAAATTTGAAGAAAAATTATTTAAATATGGTTATAAAGTTGTTTCAATTTTAAGTTTTGAATGGGAATCATTTGAATTAATTCAAAGTTGGTTATTAATTTCATTATATTTAAGAATTACTCATAGACAAACATCATGTAATCATGCATTAAATCAAGCAATTATTATGACAAAATCAATGGGATTAGGATTTGATGAAGAAAATCCAAAAATTTTAATATCAACAAATTATGAAAGATTAAAAGCAAAAAGAATTTTTTGGTGTGTATTTACATTTGATAGAATATTTGGTTTACAAACTGGTAGATATTGTGGTATACGAGATGAAGATTTTAGTAGAAAATTTCCAAATTTTAATTATTTTAATGAAACTAATGAAAAAGATGATTGGTTAACATTACCAGCTTTAGGTTTAATTTTAATTTCAAGAATTTCAAATTTTATTCATACTTTACCAAATGATAATCCTCATTTAATTAAATATCAACAAATTAATACTGAATTAGTTAAATTAAATGATTGGTTTAATGAAATTGGTTTTAGAAATGATTTATTATATAAAGTTCAAGATAATAACTCAATTAGTAATATAAGTTCATTAATTAAATCACAAGTTAAATTACATTATTATGATTTAGTTATGTGTATTCATGGTAAAGTATTATTTAATTATATTGGTAAAAGAATTGCAAGTCATGGTTTAAAAGTTGAATTAGTTATTGATGCATGTTTTGGTGTAATTGATGTTTTAGATAAAACAAATAAAGCAGGATTATTATATACACCATGGTATTCAAATTTATTATTATTATTTAATATTGGTGTAAATTCAATTACAATATTAAATGGTGGAGTATTTATTGAAAAATCAAGAATTATATTAAAAAATTCAATTAGATTATTAAATATTTTAAAAAAATCTTCAATTAGAAATGATCAAAATAAATTAATATTTAGAGAAAGATTTAAAATGGTTAAAGAATGTACTTGGGCTTTAAAAATGGCAAATAAAATTTTAACTTTAAGATTACAAGAAGATATAAATGCATTAAATAATATTGGTATTGATCATGGTTCATCTGATGTTAATTTACAAACTTTTTCACAATTGGGTAGATTAGAAATTGAACAACAAAAAGAATTACAATCAAAAGTACAAAAGAAACAACAACAACAACAACAACAACAACAACAACAACAACAACAAAAGAAACAAAAGCAAAAGAAGCAAAAGGCTAAAAATGGAAATGATGTTACTGATAATGGAGGAATGAAAGGAACGAATGAATTCAATAAAGTATTTGAAAAACAATTATATAGAAATGAAGAAGAAGAAGAAGAAGAAGAAGAAGAAGACGACGAAGTAGAAGAGGATGACGAGGAATTAGATAATGAAGAGGAAGAAGAAGAAGGAGAAGAGTTTAATGATGATAATGATGATGAATTGGAAAGACAAATACTAGAAAATAATAAATTTAATGCTTTTGATCAAAGGAGAAATGTTGGTAATGATATTGATACACCAATATCTAATATATCTTCATCTGATTTAAACCATGTAAATTCAACCCAAAATCATAATAATGTAAATACAAATAATAATATAATTAATGATTATGATCAAGGTGAGATTGATAATTTGATTGGAAATATTCAATGGTTTGATCAATGGATAGATTTCAATTATAATATATAATTATTAAGGTTGTAACCAATGAAAAATGCCAATGTTTTAACCCAAAAATACTAAAATCATGAACATTAAGATCAAAGCAAAGTCTAATGTATTTTAGTATAATGCTAAATGTACAGAATCGGTATAAATTTCAATAGAATATTATGGTGGGGTGATGAAATCTGTCAAAATGAGAAATTTAACCGAGATTGAAACATGAAAAAAAAAAATAAATAAAATAAAACGATGTTACATTTTAATAAGAACATTTTACAATCAATTTTACAACATTGGGGTTTTATTTGTCTGTTGTCTCCCCAGCTTTCTAAATTATTCTTTTGATCTTTTATAATTGTAATGCATTATTGATTAATTTATTAATCAGTTCTTTCCTTAATCTAAAACTAATGTGGAGTGGAGTGAAGTGGAGGAAAATACATAACATAAATTTGTAACTAAATCTAGAATTAATAAACCATTTGAAAGATTATAACACCACAGTTAATGTTGAAAACGCCTTTACTCTTTTACTGCATGAATTTATTTAAAACCGATGGATATTAATACCCCATGGGCTTTACAAGCTGTTGTTATTACAACCTTCCTAATCTCTGACTTTTATAATTAATAATAATTTTTGATAAGAGAATTTATTTATTTTACTAGAGTTCGGGATTTATAGGAACACACAGATTTCTTAGTTTCCATTGATTTGAATTAGTTTATTGACATTACAACTATTAAAAAAATGTTTGTTGAAATTAAGTTCAATGAATATTCAAGATAAACGTGGATATTAATTAATGCAATTATTTGAAAGATATTCAACTGCTCCTGCTGCATTTTTAAAGAAAGTTAAAATTTTAATTTATTATTTTCATTTTTTTTTTTTTTGCTTTGATTTATTATTAGATCTTATCTTTTCAATACTTAAATATGTGATGACACTTTGCTTTGGTTTAATGTCTTGCCTCTTCTTACTGAACATTGAATATTGGACTACTTACATGAATTACGGATGAATATAATAATATTCAAAGCAAACTTTTTGATATTACATCATTTTAGGAGAAATAATTTTGTGCTGAGATTTCGGATTATCTTCTAAAAAATAAAATAAAAAATATTAAAAAAAAAAGAAATTCAGCTTGTCCTGTCTATCTATTTGACGAAAGAATTATATATTAGAACTCTAATGAATACTGAATTGTGTTAATAGTATTCATATGTAAGTAGGATGATTAGCTTGAATGACAGGGGTTTATATGGAGATATTTGTTTTACTCATCGGGTGTATATGGATGTCAGATTATGCTTTGTTCGATTGGTTTCATTTACCCCAATTTTTTTTCTTAACAATGTTTTTCTTTGTTTGACATACAATACTTGGACATCACCATACTGATCCTAAATTAATTTTTAATAGTAGATCCTGTGAGCAAATGAAAAACAAACAATATTGACATACGAGAATTAGCATATAACATGGTAGTTAAGCACTGGGGAAGCAAATTTACAAAATTATAATTATTATAATACAGATTGATCTACATTACACCCTTTTTCAATAACCCTTTTTTTTTCATCTCATTTCAATTGATGTATATATGTTATTGATATGATTGATAATTCTCCATCTCGTAATAAACACATATAACAAATTTTATTACTTTCCTTTCTCCAATCTTATTCTTTTTTTAATCTTGCTTATAAATCTATTTTATTTTATTTTTTTTTTTTTTTTAAATTTCCTTCTTCCTTATTTCTTTACTGGCTAAATATAAGTAAGTAAAGCCAAACTAAATACAAATGCATTGATCTCTCCATTTTACTTTCTTTTTCATAAATTATATAAATAGTATAGGCTTAAAATTAAACACTATTAGTTCTTTACATTCTTCAACATGAACTTTAAACAAGCTTTTTCGCATTACACTATTAACTTTTCTTACATAATGTAAGATATTGAATGCTAAGAAAATTAATCAAACGATGGACAACGGTTTACAAACTGTTTGAATTGTAACCAATCTATACTAAAATCAGATGAGTTTATATAAGTGGAGGAGTGTAATGTGGGTAAAAATAAATGTTGAGTGTAAAGAATTTCGGAAAATCTTGATGCATAAATTACACAAAACCCAAACAGAAAACTTTTCTTTTTTTTTTTTTTTTTTTTTTTTTTTTTTTTTTTTTTTTTTTTTTTTTTATTTTTTTTTTTTATTTTTTATTTTCTCCATATAAAATTTTATATACTTTTAGATTTCTCTTTCTTCATATACTATTTTCATCAAATTATATTCAACAACAAATAAAGTTCATTTTCCTTATTTTGTTTTATTATCATGCCACCAAAGGAGAAAAAGAATAAGGAAGATAGACCTTATAAGTGTACATTTTGTGAAAAGGCGTTTCATCGATTAGAACATCAAACAAGACATATTAGAACTCATACTGGTGAAAAACCTCATGCTTGTACTTTTCCTGGTTGTACCAAAAGATTTAGTAGATCTGATGAATTAACTAGACATTTAAGAATTCATAATAATCCAACTTCAAGAAAAAGAAAGAATAATAATAATAATAATAATAATAATCTTCAACAACAATCAATAAATCATAATGAAATTAATAATAATTCAGTTGTTTCTAGTTCTGAACCTATTCCAATTATACATCAACAAATTCCACCTGGTTATACTCCAGTTCCAATCTCAATAGATCGTAATGGTAATCATCATATTTATCATCATCATCAACCATACCCAGTATATTTCGTACCTCAAAATGGAAGTTATATACAACCAATCATTCAACAACAACCACAACAACAATATCCATTACCAAATTCAAATTCTTCAACTTCTATTTCATCCTCATCACAAATTATTCCAACTCAACCACAAGATGTACATTATCAACAACAAGGAAGTGCTATATTTTCAATTCCATCATCTCCTACTACTAATCAACAATTTCAACAACCAAATCATTCAACTCAATCACAAAATAACTTATCAAGCTCAAATTTCCAATTTCAAAATCGTCCATCTATAATGTCAAGAACCATATCATCTGATGGTTTAAGATTACCACCACTTACCAATAGTAATAATAATTCACCTCCACAGCAAAATCAAAGACAACCTCCATTACAACAACAACAATTACCTCCTTATAATATACTGAAATCAGAATCTACTCTGAGTATATTTTCAGAAAATCAAAGAATATTTAGTGCTTCAAATAGTACATTACATTCATTAGGTACTTCACCAGATACAACTAATTCTCCACCAACAAATACCAATAGCAATTACCATCATAATATGCCACCACCACCACCAATCAAACCATCAACAACTTCTATAAGTAATCTTAATGAATATTTTCAACAAAAACAACAACAACAACAACAATCAAATCAAAATTCGTTTGGAAATGGTGCAAGATTATTCAATGCTAGTTCATCTTCTTTAAGTTCTTTAAATGGTAAGATTAGATCCTCATCTTCACAAACTAATTTATCTCAATTACAAAGAATGACACCTTTAAAACCATCCATATCACAGCAAAGATCAACAGCAACAAATATAATACCGAAACAACATTCATCTACATCTTTAAATTTGGAATTTTACCAACAACAACAACAACAACAACAACAACAACAGCAACAAAATGGTGGACATATAAGTAAGAAATCACGTCCTAACTCCCCAACATTAGTATCTTCAAATAATGTTCCAATACATCTTTCAAATTCTACAAAGAAACAATTAACGAATAGTAATAGTAACAACCAATCTAATAATGGAACAACTTTTAATCAACATTTTATAATGTCACCAAATGAAACTCCATTACAAACACCAAGTCAATCACCACATTTACAACCTCAACAATTGAACAACAATTCATTTATGGATGAAGCTGATGAAAAATTACAAAGTATTGCATTTTCTAGCGTTCAATTACCTCCAATCAGATCAGTATTGAGTTTTACATCATTAAAAGATTATCCAGAACCAAAAGTTGATCAAAAGGAAAAAACTGAATCATTATCACAATCACAATCTCAACAACTGAATAGTGGTAATAGTGGAGATGTTAAGAAATGTATGGGAGTTGATGCGTTATTAGTATGAGAAGTTTCCAAAACTACAAATTAGCAGCAACATTGAAACATCAAAAGTTTTTTGAAATCGAGTTAAAATAAATATATGAATTTTGTAATATTATATGGCGTTTTTTTATTATGGGTTTAATTATAAGTTATATAGGGCTAAGTTTAATAGATAAAAAATTAGTAAAGTAATTAAATTCTTTTCAGTCAACTTTTGCATTTGATGATTTATCGAATTGCTTAATAGAAATTACACACTTTCAAGGTTAGACAAATCATCACAAAAACAATAGAACCATATTTCATAATCAACACTACATTTTTAAGTAGAGAAAACAGATTGAAGATCTTAGTTTCGGAATGAATTGCCCATACAACTATTCTCTTTTTCCCCTCCACATTCGATAATTTGAAATGAAATAGAAGAAATGTATCTTGACTTAAATTGATTCCAACTTCCTTCCCCCATATTTTTTTCCAATTTTTCATTTTCTGCTACCATATACAATTTTGTCCAATTGCTATATAAATATTCAATTAATCCCCTTCAGTTTTTGTTTCAATAATTTTCATTAATTAGTATAGTCTATTTTTTTTTGTTATTATGAGTGCTACTTTAAAATTAAATTCCGGGTATGAAATGCCACAAGTTGGATTTGGATGTTGGAAATTAGACGAAAAATCAGCTAGTGAACAAATCTATAATGCAATTAAAGTTGGTTATAGATTATTTGATGGAGCTGAAGATTATGGTAATGAAAAACAAGTAGGATTAGGTATTAAAAAAGCCATTGATGAAGGTTTAGTTAAACGTGAAGAATTATTTATAGTATCAAAATTATGGAATTCATATCATGATCCAAAAAATGTTGAATTAGCTTTAAATAAAACATTATCCGATTTAGGATTAGATTATTTAGATTTATTTTTAATTCATTTCCCAATTTCATTTAAATTTGTACCAATTGAAACAAAATATCCACCAGGTTTTTATTGTGGTGATGATGATAAATTTCATTATGAAAATATTCCAATTATTGAAACTTGGAAAGCTTTAGAAAAATTAGTTAAAGCTGGTAAAATTAAATCAATTGGTATTTCAAATTTTAATGGTTCATTAATTTATGATTTATTACGTGGTTGTGAAATAAAACCTTCTGTTTTACAAATTGAGCATCATCCTTATTTACAACAACCAAGATTAATTGAATTTGTTCAATCACAAAATATTGCAATTACAGCTTATAGTTCATTTGGACCACAATCATTTCTTGAATTAAAATCAAAAAAGGCACTTGATACTCCAACTTTATTTGATCATAAAACTATTCAATCAATTGCTTCAAAATATAATAAATCAAGTGCACAAATTTTATTAAGATGGGCTACTCAAAGAGGTATTGCAGTTATACCAAAATCAAATAATCCACAAAGATTAGAATCAAATTTAAATGTAAATGATTTTGATTTATCAAATGAAGATATTGAATCAATTAGTAAATTAGATATTGGTTTAAGATTTAATGATCCTTGGGATTGGGATAAAATTCCAATCTTTGTATAAGAAAAATATTATAAAAGAAGAATAAACAATTTTTATTAATTATATACTATCCAATACTATTTCTCTACCAAGGGCTAAAATTTTTAATCTTGAAATAAAATCATCTCTTTCAAAATATGCTCCACATAATCTTCTTTTCCCAGTAAATTCTGATCTCAGATGAAATACTCTCCAATTATCAAATATTAAACATTGACCTGGTTTTAATTGATACCAAAATTCATTTTCTTTACTTGAAATAATTTCACACCAATGATTTAAAGCTTTATAAAATTCAATAACTTCATTTGGATTTTCCCATGAATCCATTGTTGAACGATCAGATTGATTCCATCTAACTTGAATTAAATCCCCATTTAAATCATGTTTAAAAATTGGTTGAGGAATATCTGGTTGAATACAAACTTTTGGTTCACCAGCAGAATGTGCTGGAATTGGAATTCTTGATAAAATTTCAAATGATTTAGGATGTTTTTCTTTTAAAATTTTTGCACATTTAAAAGAATCAATTAAAGATGTTGTGCCACCTTCACCATCATGATATAATAAATGAAATAATTGTAATCCAGGAGAATTTGACCAATAAGTTCCATCAGTATGTGAACTAATATCAAAATTGGTATAAGCAGTATCATTTTTTGATAAATCAGATGTAAAATCCCAAAATCCTCCATAATGAGTTGGACGAATATAATTTAATTTTTCACAAAGTAATTCAGTATCTTTTGGATTAACTGGTACATTATTAATTAAACAAAATCCATATTGATGAATTTTCAATGACCAATCTAATATAATTTTTTCATGTTCAGTTTCAGATAATGAATCATTCATTATATTATTAAAATCAACTTGAGGTAAATTATTTTCAATATCTTTGACTTGCCAATATTTTCTAGTTAATAAATTATTTTCATCTTTAAGTTTTTCTTTAATTGATATGAGTCTTGGATTATATGAATGAATAAATAACCATGAATATTTATACGTTGATTCATGAGATTCCGAATCATTCCAAATTATAATTAAATTTTCACCCTCTTTATCTAATTTGATTTCTTTTGGTTGAATATTTATATCTATTTTTGATGTATTTAATAATCTTTGTTTTGTAATTGAATAATAACAATTTGAACAATGACAATTATCCCTAAGCCAAATATTATGAAACTTTGAGATTGAATTGTTTGAATCCCATTGAATTTCAATTTCAGAAGTTGAGTCTAAGGGAGTAACTGAAACGATTGAATGTTTCGACATTTTTGAATGAAAAATTTAAATGTTGAAAAAATTAATTATGGAAGTTTTAAGTGAATATGCAGCTATCACATTCAAATCCAACCTTGTTGTTAACTCACTATTGATTCGTTGCATTGTTTAGCCTTCTAAAAAGTTACAAAATTCAAATGAAACTAATGTTAAATTAGAATTGGTTTACTAGATAAACTTATTCATTATTTCAACCCCAGATTTGAAAAAAATTCAAATCTAATTTCTTTACATGAAAGTTATAGACAAATTAATACACTTATTTTAGGAAATGCAAGACCTTTTACTATGCTAAATCTACAGTTGTGACACAATGTTAAATATTCATTAACGAATGTTAACTATAAAAACTTTGATTAAGATAAAGCATTTGGTAGCACCATATAGCCGTAGTTTCAAAAAGTGCATTTTCATATCAAAGTCGTATTTGTATTCAACTATATTTTGTTATACAAAGTGTGTATTACATATCAAAATATCACTAGATATTTTTTTGTTATGAAAAGCGTACTTTTCATATCAAAATCGTATTTTTATGTTAAACAAAGTGTGTTTTACATATCAAAATATTAAAATTTAGGTTTTCCTTTTGATAAATCAGCTCTACCTTATTATAAACAACTCTTGATCTAATAATTTGAAGCAATATCAGCTTGGGATTGAGGTTGAATTGAAGTTGGTGTATGGGATTTAGTAAAATTAGGATTTTGACGTGATTTACCTAGAGTCTAAATTTACCAAATTCATTGATAAATGTATTAAGCATGATATAGTAGATGTGATACAAATTTCAAAATAATCAAAAGTAAATCATTTCTGAATACTCTTGATAATCTTGAAAAATGTGATCATTTGCCGCTGTTAGGCAACCATTTAAAATGGTAAAACTGGCATCACACGATGTAAATTTATCAGACACAATTGAGGTTTATCCATGAACATGTATCAATTCATGAATAATTCAATTCTGTATCTAACATTGATGTTTGTGTGTGAACTTTGATGTCCAACACATTAATGAAAATCATAATCCCACATTTTATTATTCAATACGGTAATTCAAATTTTGGTTTTCTGACCTATTAAGAAATAGGTTGGATTAAAGTGGTGTCAAACCCCATGTAATGGGGAATTAACATCCTGCCATAGATTCTATTACTCATCAAAATGTATTATTCAATTTCCTTCAGTATATTATTCAATTCCAATTATTTATCACTTTTATCTTTTTCTCTTTTATCTTTTTCTAAATTTGATCTTTTTCTATTCCATTTGTGAAATACTTTTTTGTTATGCTATATTCCAATGCGAATTCCAATGCGACCTTTTTTCTGCTTCGATACCACCTTCTATCTTTTTTCTCCTGCTATGCGACCTTTTCCAATGCGACCTTTCTGCTCCAACTTTCTATCTTTTTCGTTCACTCTATCTTTTTTCACTATAAATACTCGCTCTTTTCCCCAGAATTTGAAACAATCACGTGACCAATGTCGGTTTTAAAAAATGTCGCAAGACAATAAAGTTGAAAGAATGTCGTATGTCTGTATGAAGTAAACGTTGGATGATTTAAGAGAAGCGTGGGCCTAACTATATAGTTTGATAAATCCAACTGTACTTTTTACACCTTTGCCAGGCATTTCAAGCATATGGTGCTTTGTAAAAATTTATTGATATCGCCGTACATTTCAGACATCAGGTATTTTATAGCTTTGATCATTGCTTCTCACATAAACTCACATTTGCAAGTATACTTTTTCACTCTTATTAATTACTACCAATCTCAAATATATATTGTAATTGATTAGCAGTTTAGCAGTAGAGGCAAATATAGAAATGAATAACTCAAAAGAATGAAATAGCCTTCAATTTGACCGAAGCTTGAATTTCCGATTAAATCGTATGGTTATCAATTATCAAGTTACGTATTTCGAGTTGGTTTTGTACACTGTACAATCATCAGGTGCTAGTATATGAAGAATTTGATACAAATATCAATCAAGCAGCTAAAATGTCTAAATCTTTCTCGAATCGTCTATTGACATGTAGCTGTATCAAGTTGATGTAACTAAAGTAAAGTTTAGTAAAAACGATATTCATCAAAAACGTGAACTTTACTTAACATAATCACAAATTCAGACATTGAATATTGTGAACCATTTCAAATAAAGAAGCTAATTGTTTTTTGAACGTTAGTACTATTGCTTGATTTTAATTGTTGGTCTTTACAAATATTTGGTCGTTGTAGTTAATCTGAACAAAATATGTAGTTTGGTAACTTAAACAATAAATTTGAAATGATAAAGAGAATTATAAATTTCATGTCAAACATACATTATTCGATTTGTCTATTTCCAATATTGAAAACAATTATATATAGTTCAAATTATAAATTATGATTTTTGTTTGCAACATTGACGATTTGATGAGCTGATTACATTAATCTGAGATAGAGGCTTAATCAAGTTACAATATAGTTTGATCAGATATAAGTGAGGTATGTTTTTTTTTATTCTACATATGTCATTTGATTAGTAGTGTAAAATTCTCTATCGATAAAATTGTTCCTGATAAAAGAATATTACACTAAATTATATTTCCATATTTATTAATTGATGGGCATCACAATTTAATTGCAACCAAACATTTATTTACTCATTATAGACTCAACCAAAGACATTTCTACTTTATAATTGGCTATTTATAAAATCATCAAACTCAAAATTATATATTTAAATGAGATATTAAACATAGCAGCAAGACATAAACCATTAGTTATCTATTTATTATAATTGCAACAACAAACAATGATTTCCAAATCACCATCAATTGATAATGAAAGCAGCATCAAAAATGACAATAGAGAATCAAATATACCTTACTCATCTTCAATTGATACTATAGAAAATAAAAGTATTGATGTTGAAAGACCAAATATAATTCATTCATCCTCAATTGAAATCATTGACAAAAATGAAGCTAGGCAAGTGAGTGATAATGACTTGAAAATTAAATCTTCCTCAAATTCAATCGATCTCATTGATAATAATGAGGTCAAAAACAATAAGAATGATGATTATATTTATAAAAGACCTGATATAATTCATTCACCTTCATCTTCATTTTCAACCAATACCCTTTCAAATCAATTGAATAATGATAATTGGGTTCAAATGGATATAAACAAATCTTTATATAATAATGAAGAATTACCATTAAATGATACAATTAAAAATCTTAAAATAAAATCAATTTATGAGACTATTCGGAACTCCAAAAATGACATAAATTATTTAATCGAATTATCGAGATCAACTGATGGATTGATAAATAATGAATTAAGATGTATAATATGGCCTCTTTTATTGAAATTGGACAATAAATCAATAAATGAAACGAAAGATCACCTAGAAAAAGAATCAAATTTGCTAGAAGAAAAATCTAATACAACTACCACAACTTTACTTTCTTCCAACTCAAATACTAATGTTTGTGGTTTATATGATGCTAATTTAAATTTATTACAAGAATTGGATAATGTTGATCTACCTCCACATAAAGATGAAGATCAAGTGAAGTTAGATGTTTCCAGATCATATACATTATTTAACCATATTCAAAGTTTAAAGTCTAATACATCTAGCTCTTCTTATTCAACCATTTTAAGTGGTTCAGATATTAAAATTATTAAAAAAAAATTATTGAACCTAATAATTAAAATATTAAGAAAATATCCAATGTTAAATTATTATCAAGGTTATCATGATATTTCATCTATAATCTTATTAATTTGTTATAATTCAAATGAAAATAATTTTAATGAATCATTAGCATTTGACATACTAGAATCTATAACAATAAATCATCTTAGGGATTTTATGTTGGATGATATTTTATTAACTATAGATCATTTAAGATTAATTCCAACATTGATAGAAAACATAGATCCTGAATTATTCAAGTTGATTAAATATAATTCCACCACCAACATTTCAAACTATAATTATAATTTTCATCAAGCGATATCTACTGTCATTACTATGTTTTCACATGACTTATCTAATTTAAATCAAATTTTAATAATTTGGGACTTTATTTTAAGTTATGATTCAATATTAGTAAATGTTTATATTTATGTTGCAACTTTAATAGAAATGAAATCAAAAATATTTAAAAATTTGAATATTGATACTGATTGTAATGAAGATTTTTACTCAGATATCGATTCTTCATTATTACATACAACATTATCACCAAATAATTTATTTGAGAATTTATCCGATTTGAGTTGGATAAAAATTTTGCAAAAGTCTAAAGAATTGATAGAGAACTATCCAATTGAAAAACTATCAAATGTTGATCAAACTTGGAATAAATGGTTTTTAGAATATAATAGCAAATCAGTATTATTAAACACTTCAACTTTAAATACTCAAAAGCACAAAAACATAAATTTTGAAGATATAGCCTCCTTGATAAAAGATCAAAATGAACAAGTATCAAAACAATTCAATGATGAATTAGAAGCTGAGCAAAGAAGAATACAACAAGAAGAAGAATTGCAAGAAGAAATGGAATTGGAAAATTCAATTCTGTCATTAAATTCATCGAATAATTCAAATTCAAATTCTTTATCTTCTTCATTAACATTACATACTTCATTCACAAATTCATCTTTATATAAAATAACTTCAACCCCAACTTTAATATTTAAAAAGATATTCAATAACAATAAAACCACAAGTATAGATGATAATGATAATTCTGATAAGATTATTTCAAAAAATTATAAATATTCATTTAAAAACTTTTATAAAGTAAGTTTAACAATTGGAATTATTGGATTTTTTATACATTTTTTGATTAAAGATGAAATGAATTATTATTTGAATGAAAGTAAAAATTTTTTAATCAAGAATTTAAAATTTAATTCAATTGATGATTTAATTGGTATTGGAAATTTAAAAAACTCAATATATAGTAATTTTTAATCTGAGCATTGATTTTTTGATAAAATAAACATGATCATTGAACAGACAATCGGATCTTCTTATTAATTTGTGTAATAATAGCGTTTGGACGATTAGATACTATAGATTTAGTTAGAAAAGACACAGATAAGTTGTAAGAAAACCTCAATTATAAAGAATTGATGAAACTTTGACATTTCAATGTTCAATCGCTAGTTGTATCTTTACTATTTTTGTCTTCAATATTTTCCTATCTTTTAAATATTACTGAAATATGAATTTCAAATATTTATTCAAAATCTATTTCATAAATTAATACAGTATCAGTATAACTTCCATGACCCCAACCTCTATAACCATTAGAACTAACCATAAATCTACCAGTTTCATCAACGTATAACTGAGATAACATACCCCCATGATGACCAGGAATCAATAAGAAAGGAGTAGCTTGTGAAGTTGATGATGATGATGTTGATTGCTTTTTTGATTGATTATTCATTGATGAACTTTGGAAATCATCATATAAATTTAGGTTGTATAATCTAATATTATCATTAGAACCACATAATAAGAAATTATCATTTGGCATTGTTGATAAAGCACTTACTGGACCACTTAATTTTGGAAATTGTAATAATTTTGAGACATTTGGATAATTATTTTTAGTTGATGTTTTTAAAATTGGTTTTTTAATTGAAATTTCTTCAACTGTACCATTTCTACGTCCAGCATAGATAAAGTCACCATTATTTGACCATGTAGATGACATACACCAAGGTGGAGTATTTTCTGATAATCCTAATTTTATAACTGGTTGTTGAATTCTTGTATCCCATATATTTATCGTCCCATCAATATTTGATGACATAAAAATTGAATCACTCTTGTAAGTTTTTGATTGTGCATTTGGTTTATTTGATTTTGATGAATCTTGTGATTCTAATGATTTATTAGATTCAGATTGATTTTTATCATTATTATCTTCATTTTCATCACCAAATAGTGAATCAATATCATTATCTTCATCATTTTTTTCTTCTTCTTCTTCTGGTTCTATATCCATTGTTATTGTTAAATCAGTTAAACCAGTAGGTCGATGTTGAATATTTGATATTTGACCTGAAGAACCATTAAAAGTTGAAATTACATTACCAGAATTTAAATCCCATAATTTAATTGATTTATCCCATGAACCAGATAAAAATTTATTTTGTTCTTGATTTAATTTTATAATTGATATCGCATCTTTATGACCTTGTAAGTTGGATTGATTATATTGATTAAAATAATAATGTATTGAGCCTTCATTATGTCTCATCGTATATAATGAAATTCCACCACTCAGTAAACCACTTAAACACCAATAACCATTTTTTTCAACATCTAATGCATAAACAGGATTAACTTTAGGTTCATAACTCACTGAACCAGTTGAAAAATCAGAATCTTTTAATTTTGTATTCATTTTCATTAATTGTTGTCTTGTCATTGGTTGTTCATTTTCCCAATATGAACATATTACACCTGCATTAGTAATTGCATCTGATAAATTATGCTTTTGTGCCATTGTCAATGGAGATTTACCTTGAATTGAAGCAATAAAATCATATTTTCGAATAAAACCATCTTCACCACCGGTTAATATCCATTTAGGTCCTTGAGTGAAAGCCATTATATGACATTGTGATGAATATGGAATTGCAACTTGTGGTATTATATCAAATTCAGTAGCAGTTTTTGCTTTATTGATGATTTGTTGACGAAAAGTTGTTGTTGGATCTATATCTATATCGTGTGATAAAGATGTTGTTGATGATGGTTCTTGATTATTTTGATTCAGTGATGGTGATGATGAAGACGATTCTTCTTTTGATTGTACTTGTTTTGATTCTGATTCTTGATCCTCTATAACAATTGATGGATTATCTTTTTGGTTTTCTAGATTTGTTTGATTATCTAGTGATTCTATATTGGTATTTGAATCGTTTTGATTACTTCCATTTAAATCTGTATTCGGTTCTATATTTTGTTGTTGATTTTGTAGTTGCCCATTTTGCTGATTATTATCTTCTACTTCTTCCTCACCTTCCAATTCACCTTCATCTTCTTCATCATCTTCTTCTTCCTCGTCTTCTTCGTCTTCTTCATTTTCATCTTCTTCTTCTTCTTCTAATTCATCATCATCCATTCCATCTTCTCCATCATCTAGTTCATCATCTATTTCCATATCTTCGTGAGATTGTTGTTTACCAGTATCTTGTTCATGTTCATGTTCATGTTGTTGATGTTGATGATCTTCATCAATTGAATAGTCACCTACATGCTGTTGCTCCTCTTCTTCTTCCTCCATATCTTCATCTACATTAAAGATGTCATCCTGTTCAATTGAGGCCATAATCGGTATTTTTCTATAAGATCTATTAATACAAGTTTTCAGCTATTGTGCATATCTTGCAACTAAATTTTTTTTCGCTTTACAATCTAAAGTTTCAAATTTAAAATAGAAGAATAGAAGTATTTGTAAATGAATGAATATATATATATATTATTGTATTGTGATAGTATAAGCTTATTTACATTTATTCATAAATCCAACCGAATAAAGCTGGTTTATATTCAACTAATTCTTCTTTTTTGAACCATAAATCAATTTCTTTTTTAGCTGATTCAACTGAATCTGAACCATGACAAACATTTCTACCCATATCAACGGCAAAGTCACCTCTGATAGTACCTGGAGCAGATTGTAATGGGTTAGTAGCACCTAAAATAGCTCTACCTTGTTTAACAACATCTTTACCTTCCCAAACAGTAGCTAAAACTGGACCACTTAACATATAAGATAATAAACTTGGGAAAAATGGTTTTGATTGTAAATCTTCATAATGAGTTCTTAATAAAGATTCAGTTGGTTGAACTAATTTAATACCAACTAATTTGTAACCTCTGTTTTCGAATCTACCAACGATTGAGGAGATTAAACCTCTTTGAACACCATCTGGTTTAATAGCAATAAAAGTTCTTTCGTCTGACATATTTGAATTGAATTGAAATGAATTAAATTTAAAAGAATAAAAAAATTTTTCAATGCTGAATGAAACTTGAAAATTTTGGAGAAAGAAAATTAGATTGATTTACACGACATTTGATTAACATGTGGGTTGAAATGATAAAACATTCATCAGTTTACACGTTAATAACTAATGATTAGTACAATATTTGAATAAAGAACTTCATTATAGTTGTAAACAATTATTTTATTACAAACTATCAAAATTGAAATGACAAGATTTAATTAGGGTGCTCAAAAATGATAAAAGAAAAAGGAGAATAATTAAATACGATGAATGGCTCAGAAGATACTACAGCCACACGAAGCCAAGATCTATGGCAGAATAGAGATAGTCATCTCTGGCGATGAATGGTTATATTTGAGACGTTGTATCTAAATAATAAATAATATTGTAATAATAAATGTGAAAAAAAGTCGCGCGTTTAAGGATCTTTGAATAATTTATTAGTAAAATCATAAACAATTGATAACTTTTTACTTTGGACTATGTAATATCGACAGTTCCACTGAGAGCCTTATGTAATTTTCTTTCGATTTATTCATTCTTCTATGCATATAGATTAAACTGTAGAAGAAAAACCAAAAATAAAAAAGTTGATTTGACTTTTAATTATAATTTCAATCTTCACTGATCGGAAGTTTGTTGAAATAATAAAATATGTTAGATCCAATTGATTACTAAGAACATTGTTGTATAATAGTAGTAGTAATAGGTATTGTACTAAGGAATAAGAAGATGTTGTGTTGTTAATTGATGCCTTGCCATATGGTAGCAGTTTAATGTAAGATCACGGTATAAAAAATAAAGATTCAATTTTGTGTAATTGTTTTTGTTTTGATTTATTTTATTTTTTTTTATTTTTCATTTACACGCTTTTTCTTTCTTTATTGATCAACCATTCCATTTCATTCAATTCATTCATTCCAGACACTTCCAACCATTCCAATTTGATATTTGATTCATTAATCTATTGATTACACTCCATTAGACATTCCACCATTGACATAATTATCTCGTTGATCTGATCTTATTTAACCACTACTACGAATTATCCAATCATTATCCAATCATTTTCAACAAAATTATTATCAACTTTCTGTCATCCTAAGCAAAAGATCCTACATCAAACATCACACAACTGATTGATTGATCATCATCCACATATCCTTCAATACTCTCATCAACAATCAATCTACTCATAGAGAAAACACGCATTACAGATCTCAAATCAAAACTCCTTTAAATATTTATTCATTCGCTTAAACCAACTATAATTCATTCTTTACTTACAAAATTTTACTAAATTCATTTATTTATAAATCATGGCAACTGTAATTCAACAAAACTCACAATTTGATATTAATAATACCAACAATCACGTTAACAATAATAGATATAGTCAAGCAACAACTTCATCCGAGTACCCTTCATCTATGAATGTCGATAAAGTTGTTCAATCAGTTACAAATGCAACTAAAAGACTATCACAAATTTCAACAAATACAAATTCATCATCAAAAAAGCGTAAATCTCAAAATAAAATTGGACCTTGGAAATTAGGTAGAACTTTAGGAAGAGGCTCAACTGGTAGAGTTAGACTAGCTAAAAATATAAACACTGGTCAATTAGCTGCCGTTAAAATAGTTCCTAAATCAAATTTTAAAAAATTGGAAAATCCAAAATATAAAAGAAATGATTCAAATGATAATCCTAATGATAATTCCAATGATGATATAGCTAATAGATTACCTTATGGAATTGAAAGAGAAATTATAATAATGAAATTAATTTCTCATCCTAATATAATGGGTTTATATGATGTTTGGGAAAATAAAAATGATTTATATTTAATTTTAGAGTATATTGAAGGTGGGGAATTATTTGATTATTTAATTAAAAAAGGTAAATTACAAGAATATGAAGCAATAAATTATTTTAAACAAATTATTAATGGTATAAATTATTTACATCAATTTAATATTTGTCATCGTGATTTAAAACCTGAAAATTTATTATTAGATTTTAATAAGAATATTAAAATTGCTGATTTTGGTATGGCAGCTTTAGAAGTTAAAGAAAAATTATTAGAAACTTCTTGTGGTTCACCTCATTATGCATCACCTGAAATTGTTGCAGGTAAAAATTATCATGGTGCTCCTTCTGATATTTGGTCTTGTGGTATTATATTATTTGCTTTATTAACTGGTCATTTACCATTTGATGATGAAAATATTAGAAAATTATTATTAAAAGTTCAAAGTGGGAAATTTTCAATACCTCATGATTTAAGTTGGGAAGCAAAAGATTTAATTACAAAAATGTTAAAAGTTAAACCAAATGAACGTATTTCAATTGATTTGATTTTAAAACATCCTTTATTATTAAAATATCCTGAACCTCAAACTATAAATAATCAAACAAATAAAATAACATTGGATTTAAAAAATTTAAATTTAAATCCAATTGAATCAGCTGAGTTAATTGATAAAGAAATTTTAAAAAATTTATCAGTTTTATTTCATAATTGTAATGAAGAAACAATTATAAAACGATTATTATCATCAAATAAATGTCCTGAAAAAATGTTTTATTATCTATTAATGAAATATAGAAATGAACATTTAACAAATTCAAATTCAAATGATTCAATTCAAAATTTAGAAAAATCATCTTTACCAAGACTGACATCAATTATTAAAACAACAATTGTTGATGGTTCAACTGGTGAAACTCAACAGATAACAACCTATGAACCTTTAAATCATTCTGGCTCAATTTATTCAAATAAATCATTATTGAAATCTTCAGCATCAAAATCAATTTCAAATTCAAATACACAAAATGTTTTGTCTAATATAACTAATACGAATAATAATAATAATAAACAATTTAAAGCTTCAACTTCATTCAATAAGAAGAAAAATATAATTTATAATTCAAAAAGTCGAAATAATTCATCAAAATCTTTAAGATCAAATTCTTCAAATAGTAATCAAAAAAGTCCAATAAAATCAATAACTCAAAAACCAATACAAAACCCTCCACAATTGAGAAATGAAGAAATGAAAAATGAAACTAAAAAATCACTTGGTAAAAATAATAATAGATCTTTATTAAATTTTGAAATTATGTTTGATCAGGTGTTTAATGAAAATCCCGAACTTGAAGATGTTAAACCAACTACGAAAAGACAAAATTCATTAGTTAAAAAAGAAAGAGAATTAGCCGAGCAAGTACGTATAAGAAATGAAGCAAGAGCTGAAAGATTACGTAAAATAGAAGAAGAAAATAGATTATTGGAGAAAAATCGTATTGATCAAAAAAAATTAAAAGAAGAAGAGGAAGAAAGATTAATTCTATTAGAAAAGCAAAAACAAGTAATTGAAAAAATGAAAAAGCGTCAAAGTCATAATGATTTTGATGAATTATTAAACGATTCAAAACGTCGTTCTGTAACCGAACCAACATCGTCTGTCATTTCACTGTTGGATCCAAGAACCTCATTATTGAGAGCCAGAACTTTGGGTGCTCCACTGGTAAATAGAACAAATGACACTTCTAAGGTTTTACATAAATTAGGAATTGAAGTTAAACCACAACCATCAAAAACAACTTCGAAAACTTTTACAAAAGAATTTAAAACCTCAAGTTCAAAGAATTTATCATCTATTTTAACTTCATCAAATTCTAAAAATTTTTCATCACAACTCAAAACTTCTACCTCAAGAAATTTATCTGATTATTTAAAAAATGAAAATGAAAATGAGGATGAAAAAGATGTGAAAATTAAATCCGATCATCATTATAAAAGATTAAGTGTTGATCAATTTAATGATTTGGAAAATAAAAAACAACCAGCACCTTTGAAATCAACTTCTAAAAATTCTTTAAATAAAAGACATAGTGCTCAAAGTTCTTATTATAAATCCATGCTTAATGATATTGATGAAAATAAAACACAAAACAAATTAACAAAACAAGATCAAGATTTTGATGAATTTGATGAAGCAAATAATACAACAATGTCATTAATTCCAAATCCAAGATTTTCGAGATTTTCTTTTGGTGGTTTATTAACAAAATCAAATACAATTGCAAATGAAGATGGTGATATAACAATTTTAAATCAAACTTTAAATAATTCAAATACTGTTATTAGAAGATCTGATAAATCTACAACATCTCAATATTTAGGATTAGGTATAAAAGTTCGAGATGTTAAAAGTATTCATGAAGAAGAACAAGAAGATGAAGAAAGAGTGATTTCTGACAATAAACAAAATGAATTTGATAATTATGATTTTGAAGATTTCCATTCTGATAGTACTGATGACACTGAATATTCCTATGTTTCATTAAATCATAATGACAACAATCATAATAATATTCATTTAGAAGCAGAACTTTCAAATTATGATATCATAAGTTCAAGAACTGCAGATATTGGAAAATTAAGTAAACATCAACCAACAATAGTTGATTCAAAAGAGACTTTGACAAAATCTATATCAAATCAAGAAACAGTAATTGGAAATCAAATTGAGAACCAAGATCAAAGAAGTTCATTTATGACAAATATTAACAATAATGATGATTATTCAATTGCTGAAAATACAAATGATAATCAACAAGAACAAGAAGATTATCAACAAGAATTAATTGGTGATGGTTATGAAAATGACGCAAGTTATAAAAGATCAAGACAATCAACAGGAATTTTTAGTACTGCTCAAATACCAAGATCACCAAAAGTACAAATAAATAAAGATGATAATGTAAATTATGAATCTCAACAACAAAAGAAGAAAAAAAGTGTTTCAATAATTGAAAATAATAATCAAATTATTTCAAGTCCAATACATGATGAAATTTTCTTTAATTCACCAAAAGAATCATCATCATTATTTAGAAGATTTTCATTGAATCCAAAACGTCAACCACCAAGACCACCATTAACTGAAATTGAACAATCTCCTGAACCACAACAACCATTAAAAGGTCATAATAGATTTTCAAGAATATCTACATCCTCAAAGCCAAAAAACATCAATAACAATAACAACAATAACAACAGTTCTTCCAATAGTCCATCAAAAAGTAATTGGTTTAAAAAATTCTTTCAATCATTATCAAATAAAACTACATCAGACAATAATAATACTACAAAATTTTCAACAAAAGATGTTAAAATAATCGAAAGTAAATTAAGTTCAAATGATTTAATTAAAATTATTAAAAATCAATTAGAATTGAAAAAAATTGAAGGTTCAATAACCAAAGTTGCTATTGATGAAGAATTTGGTTTAATCTCTGGTATTATTCCAAGTAAATATTCAAATGGTAGAAAATTAAGGTTTAAAATTGAAGTTATTGATTTAATAAATTCAAGTTCTTTACATATTATAAAATTAAAAGGTAATTCAAAGGGATTCCAAAATTTAATTAATACAGTTTCATTTATAATTAAACAAGAAGAAAAAAAAATTATTATATAACTAGATAGAAATTCACACTGTGTTAATATATACTATTAAACTTTTATTTCTTATTGATAATAAAGGAAATAGCCTAAATACCTTGTAGACTCATTAGCAAAATCCGTATTGTTAGTCGAGAGCGACCAAAATCAGATTATAATTAGTAAAAGTATATATACACTTATAGTCTTAATATCGTAGCATTCCTCTAATTTTGATTTTTCAAAATTTTTGCAATCAATAAATTGTAGGAGAATCAACGAATGCGTCATTCCTCGTATTTCTGATTGCGCTTGTTTTCAAAAACAAAAGCTATCAATCATAATTATAATTGAAATAGCTCAAAGCATAGCATTGATGTCTAAATGGTCTCTTACGTATCGTCTTCCACGTAAAGTATGCTTGGCTTTCTCCCTAGGCGTAGTATCAATCGATTCTGAATCATATTTCCTATTAGTTCGAAATTGTTAGAAGATTCGCATAAACTATTGTTATATTTTTTTTTATTTGAAAATTTACTTGTTTTATGATTCCAAAGATTCGTGAATCAAATTTTGGTCAAACATTAGGAGAGAGATCAAATATTCAAAATGATATCAATTATAATGGTATAGGACCTAGTGATTTATTACATAGAGCAATTCATCCGAACCCAAAATATTCCATTTATAATAATTTTAAAAATGATGTAGATAATTCAAATGATAATGATGGATATATTGGATATTATCATTATATAAATGGATTCATAGACATTGATCAACACATTCAAGATACAATTCAAGGTTCAAAATTCAAAAAAGATATTATAATAACCTATTGTTCATGGAATTTATTTACAAAATCAGATTATAGAATTAAATTCATACTTCACCCAAAGGGAAAAATAGATAAACAAATAATAAATAAAAATGAAATAAATGAAGAAGAATTGAAAATATCTCAAGTGATTAGATTGTTATATTATACTGATTTACCTCAATTTCAATTATGTGGAACAATAAATTATCCAATTTTTAATAATAAAAAAGAATTAAAAGATATTTTAACATTATTAGTAAAATTTATCAACAAAGGTTATTTAACTGGTAGTAGTAAGTATCAAAACAAATTAATTGATTCAATTTTGAAATTATGTAAATCAAAAGAATTATGTCAATTTGTTTATGATTTAACTGATTTTGATTATTTAAAAGCAAAACTATTACAACAATCACAAGATTCAATTAAATATTTTCAATTTATACAAAATATTCCAAATAATCCTCAATCCATTGGATTAATCTTACTTGATGAAGTTAAATATTTACTTAAACATGAACAATTTGAATTAGCATTAGAGATTTCAAAAAGAACAATTCTTTGTCAACCTTTAGATTTTGATTCTTGGTATTATTTATCAATTTGTTATATTCTAACATCAAATTTTCCAATGGCATTTTCTGTAATTAATCAAATACCAGTACGATTTAAAGATGAAGATATTATTCCAAATGATTCATTTATAAATAGATTTTTAAAAGATAATGATTTTATCAATATTAAAACATTTGATGAATTTTTCCCAAGTCCTAATAAGGCTATTATGAAAAAATGGAATAATTTATTTGTGTTCAATTCTTACCTACGTCATCCTATTGTTGGATACTTTTATCAATCACCATTATTCAACTGTTCACAAAAACAATTATCCTCAACTAACTTAAAGCATTATCATTATCATCAACTAAATCAATATGGGAAACTATATGATCTTTTAACTTTTTTCATTGCATTATATGGATGGGATAATTTAATAAAATTAAAAGAAGAATCTAATTTTGAAGTCGAATTATGGCTAGAACAATTATTTTTAAACATTTATCAAGATTTAAAAAGATGTTTAACTAATAAGAATCAAGAACGAAGTGCATTAGAATGGAATTTGTTAGGTAATTTAAATTATCAAGTTAAATATAATCTTAAAGAAAGTGTAAATAGTTTAATTACCAGTGTTTATGGTTCAGACTTTGATTATTTTGGTATAATCAAACTTTTACAAATTTATAATGATTTAATACTTGATGAAATAGGTTTAAATTCTTTGATTCTAAAATTCAAGAATATAAAAAAGATTAATTTGAATTTAGATTTAGATTTCATTTTATTAAATTTAATGATTCTAATAAGTTGGCAAACAAGATGGTATAATTTTGCTCAAAATTCATTAATTGAGAACCTTCTATATAAATTAATTTTAAAATATGATTCAATTTATTTATTAACAAGATTTAAGATTATTTTTGAAAATAATAAATCAACACATTTTGATAAATCAGATACAATATTTGACTATATTGAACAATTGGTTCATTCAATAGATGAGATATACAACTAAAAGTAAACATAGAATTTTTTGCATGGAATTTCTTTCATTAACATTGTGATAAACTATAATGGAGGACTTAATTGAATAATTTATCCTTTTGTTTCGGAAATTTCTTTGAATAACATTGTAGTGGATACCAAAAATTTTCGTAGGTAATTTGATGATGATGATAGATCTGGATAAAAATTGTTAAATAAATATTTGAAGAATCATGCAATGGATTAATCATTAATGTAGATTTTATTAAAAATCAATTTATTAACCATTTATTAATTTTATACAAGTTTTTTTCTAATTTCGTAAAGCTCTTAATCTTTCAGCTAATTTATCTTCTTTTTCTTCTGAGATTGAAGTTGTTTGTACTATTGGTTTTTCAATTTCTACATTGGTTGCATTTAAACCTTGCTTCATTTCAATACCAGCTTCATCAGCAACTTGGTTTAATAATTCATCAACTTGATCTTGTGGAGTTGTTAAAGCATTTACATTGTTTGTACTACTTTCATAATAATTAGTTGAAGCATCTAAATCTTCAAATTGATTTTCAAATTTATCCATAACTAAACTAATTCTTTCTAAATTCATTGTTTGTAGAGCTTTATCCATACCTCGAATAACCGTTGTCATATTATTAGTTACAGACCTCATTGTAACAGCTGTTTGTACTCTACTTGCCACGGCATCGATTCTTGAACTTAATTGTAATAAATTTATTCGTTCATTTTTCTTACGTATTGCATTTTGAGCATATAAAGAGGCAATATCATTATTACCTTGATTTAAAGCTTTTTTAATCTTATTCTTCTCTTGTTGTTCTTCTTTCCCAGCTTTTGCAGCTTGTCTGGTTAATTGTTTTGCTGTGAATTTCAATTGAAATAATGATTGTTCTAATCCAGACATAATAAAACTGAATCGTTGATAAAGAAATTCGAAATCTCCAAAGTTTTTTTGCGGTGAGAAAATTAGAATGTTGCATAATGATATTTTTACAATCAATAATTCAACTCTTTTGAATCACTCTGAACATCATTGATTAAATGAGAATTATGTATAGTAAAGCTTATTATTTAGTTAGTTTAATCATTGTTATTTTTCTCAGCTTTTGAATTGTTCTTGTGGATTATTATGAAAAGCCTTACCACGTGAAATAAAATAATAAATTATTAATTTAAACTTCTTTTTATTCTTTAATCTTTTCAATATGTCAGCACCTTGTCATTGCAAACATTCAGAAGAGAATGGTCAATCTCTTGAACTATCACAATTATCACCAGATTTACAACATCAATTCAAAAATCCAAATCATCCTGCAAATTTAATTTGTGAATTATGTAGATTATTTTATGATAATGATTGGGTTACAGGAACTGGTGGTGGTATTTCAATAAGAGATGTAGAAGGTTCAAATTCTAATTTGATATACATTGCTCCACTGGGTGTTCAAAAAGAACGTATAAAACCATGGGAAATGTTTTTAGTTGAATTACAAGATAAAGATGAAAAATTAATTAGATCACCAAATGATATTCCAAAAGAATTAACAAAATCATATAAATATAAGCCAAGTGCTTGTACTCCATTATTCATGTCTTGTTATAAATTAAGAGATGCAGGAGCTTGTATTCATACACATTCACAAAATGCAGTAATGATTACTTTATTATTTGAAAATCAAAAAGAATTTAAAATTAGTCATATTGAACAAATTAAAGCAATACCAAATTTAAAATTTAATGAATCATCAGGTAAAGTTGAAAAAATTGGTAATTTAGAATTTTTTGATACTTTAACAATCCCAATTATTGAAAATACACCACATGAGGAAGATTTAACTGATTCTTTACAAGAAGCAATTAAAAATTATCCAAATACTTCAGCTGTATTAGTTAGAAGACATGGAATTTATGTTTGGGGTGAAACTGTTTGGAAAGCAAAAGTTTATAATGAAGCGATTGATTATTTATTAGAATTGGCAATCAAAATGAAATTAAATAATATACCATTAGTTAAACAACAAGATTAATTTACATGATTGATATTTTGATATCTTTATTATTATACCGTGAAGACTCTTTGTTCTATTGTGTCTAATGCTTTCTTTATTTGAATTATGCGCCATTATTTGCAAAGCAAAGCAAATTGTAGGTAATACTAGATTCTATTTTAGTGGATTTTTGGTACCTTTTAATGGTGAACCTTTAATTGTTTCCCAATTGATTGTATTATATAATGCATCATCAATTTCTCCAATACATACAACTTCATTACCTCTTATTATATATATACCAGATTCAATCTCCTGATTTGGTATGTTTTCTTCTTGGTCATATATTATTCTTTCTAAACATTGACTTAGAATTATATTTGTTGATTTATCATAACCTTCTAGTATACCTTCAAAAAATCTTGCATCTGAAGTAATTACATGGACTTTTTCTAGATCGTAACAAGTTAGTAATAATTAGAAATTATATGTTCTAGTACATACTTGTGATGAATTGTTTAAGGTCTGACATTTGAAATTAATTATATCTTTTTATATGAGTATTTTTTTTCTCTGTTTGATTTATAATTTGTGCTGCAAAACATTATGCAAATTAAATCAAAAGATAATCAAGAAGAAACAGATTATTCTAGTGATATTGAAAGTTTGCTTATGTCATTTGAGCCCTCAATAGCGGCAACATCATTGTCGTCATCAATGCCAACTCAATCAATAAATTTGCAGAAGAAAAATAAACTCTTATCTGATAAGTTAATAGTTAGTGCTGCTAAATTAGAAATTGAATCAATTACATTAAAAGAACACATCAATCAATCCATTGAATTCTTGAATAGATTTCCAATCAATGAAATTAGTAACTTCAATCAAAAATTGGATAACTTGACTCAAAATGCTAAAAATTTGGAAAAACAACAAAATTCAAACAAAATTCAAACAGAGTCTATTAATGAATCAATTCAGAAAATAATTGATATCTCGAATAACAATATTAAATTGGAAACTCACAATGAAAGTATCACAAATTTGACTACAAGTTCAAATAATATACAATCAATATTAGATAAAATTGTGGTTAAACAAACTGATGTTGAAAGTCACGTTTGTGAATTGAGCCAAAAGTTAGATAATTTAAATAATCAATTAATATCTCAACAACAAGATAAAATTGTGGTCAAACAAACCAATATTGAAAGTTACGTTTACGAATTAAGTCAAAAGTTAGATAATTTGAATAATCAATTAATATCTCTACAACAAGCAAGTATCAGAAGTGTTGAATTCTTAGAAAAATTGACACCAAGAGTAATCAATTTAGAAAAAATATATGAATCTATTAAATTTTTACTAATGGATTTATTACAACAAAATAAAAATAATACCGATAAATCAAACGATAATGATAATCTTATTGCATTTGACAAGAAACGAAAATTGATGTGAAATCAAATAGAGTAGTCGCGTGAGTAATTGTATTAAATTTATATATGAATAGTTTGGTGTTAGTTACCATTTCTGATAGATCTGTAAAACGTCTTATTATATTTTAAGTTCTCGCTTTTTTGGGCTCTAACGGCTTTTTTAATTTGAAGATCTCTTGCATATAAAAAAATTGTCATATTTTCGAACCAAGAAATTCCAATTCGAGGGCAATTTGAATTTATCCGCTTTCAATTTCTTTACATTTTATTTGACTTACATTTGACATATTTTATTGAAAGGTTTTGATATGACTCACTTGAATTTAATTCACTTTGCCTTCTATCGATCTATAAAAGATCTGTTACTTTCCTTTTAGTCATTTTTTCAATTGCGAGATCAGGTTAATATAATCATGATGACATTGAAATTAATTTATTACAACTAATTTCATTCTTCTTTCTAAATCAATTATGAATTCAGATAAAGATGATAGTAATATTGAAAGATATCAATACTCAACTACTACAACAAATACAACCACTAATGATATAGCAAAGCAATCAATATGGCATTCATTCACAGATTCTTTTAAACCTGCAATACCCAATACTAATGAACATATACTAAAATCATCCAACAAAAAGGATTATTCTGAATTAACAGATATAGAGAAAATCAATTTGAATGCTGCAAATACTAATTTACAAAGAAAATTAAAAACAAGACATTTACAAATGATTGCCATTGGTTCAAGTATTGGTACTGGTTTATTCGTAGGTACTGGTCAAGCATTAGCTAATGGAGGTCCTTTAGCTATAGTACTAGCTTGGACTATCACTGCACTGGCTGTATATACAACTGTTCAAGGCTTAGGTGAATTAAGTGTTTCATTCCCAGTTTCAGGTTCATTTAATCTTTTTGCATCGAAATTTATTGAACCAGCAGTTGGGTTTGCAGTTGGTTGGAATTATTTTTTACAATTTTTTGTTTTATTACCATTGGAATTAGTAGCAGGTGCAATAACAGTAAAATATTGGAATAGTTCAATAAATTCAGATGTATTTGTTATAATATTCTGGATTGGAGTCGTTTTCGTTACATTACTAGGACCAAAAGGATATGGAGAAGCAGAGTCAATTTTTAGTTTAGTTAAAGTATTGGCTGTTATAGGATTTATAATCTTGGGTATAGTTTTGATCTGTGGTGGTGGTCCAACACATGAATTTATTGGTGGGAAATATTGGAGATCACCAGGTTTATTTGCCAATGGATTCAAAGGTTTTGCATCTGTTCTAGTAACAGCGCTGTTTTCATATGGTGGTACAGAAATGATTGCATTAACGGCAGCAGAAACAAATACTCCACATAAAACATTACCAAAAGCTATTCGTCAAGTATTTTGGAGAATTGTAATATTTTATTTGGGTAGTATTACCATGATTTCATGTTTAGTTCCATATGATGATAAAAGATTATTTGGAAAATCATCAGTTGATGCAACTGCTTCTGCATTTACAATTGCAATTGTTAATGGTGGTATAAAAGGTTTGCCAAGTGTTATAAATGCTGTTATTCTTATTTCTGTTTTATCAGTTGGTAATGCTTCAGTGTATGCAACAAGTCGTTCATTAAATTCATTAGCTGAACAAGGTATGGCACCAAAATGGACTGGATATGTCGATAGAGCAGGAAGACCATTAGTTGCAATTTTAATCACGGATATTTTTGGATTATTTGCTTTAATAGCAGCAAAAAATGATGCACAAGAAGAAGCTTTTAATTGGTTATTAGCTTTAAGTGGATTATCATCAATTTTTACATGGATGAGTATTAATGTAAGTCATCTTAGATTTAGAAGAGCAATGAAAGTACAACAAAGATCATTAAATGAATTACCATTTACTTCGCAAGTTGGAATTTGGGGTTCATGGTATGGATTAATTTTAAATACATTATTTTTAATTGCACAATTTTATATTGCATTATTCCCATTAGGTGGTAAACCAAATGCTTATGATTTCTTTTTAAGTTATTTAGGTTTACCAGTTGTTTTAATGAGTTGGTTATGTTATAAAATTTGGAAAAGAGATTGGACTTTGTTTATTAGAGCAAAGGATATAGATATTGATACTGGTAGAGTCAATATTGATATGGACGTCTTACAACAAGAAATAGCAGAAGAAAAAGCTAAATTGGCTGAAAAATCAATATTTATTAGAATTTATAGATTTTTTTGTTAAATAAAAAAAAAAAAACGTTAATATACATATATGCATTAATTCTATTTATCATTATCATTAATTGGAAAGAAATCTGAGGTTGGACTTGAAAGTTGTTCTTTATTTTTGTGCCATGACATTATCAGATTTGTTGTATTTGATCTATAAGCTTTATTTGGACTTGAGGAAGTTATATTGATATTATTTTTAAATGGACTTCCATTAACAAATTTAGTAATTTCATCATCTATATTTTTTTCTTCTTGAATTTCTTCATTCTCTTCTTCTTCTTCTTCAATTAATGTTGATTGATATGGTGAAGACGGCATATTATTAATTTGTTGTTTTTGTTTAACTTTTGAATTAGCAACGATATTTATATTGATTTGTTGTAATGGTGATGATGCTTTTCTAACATCATTTTGATCAACTGGAGTTTTTGAATTTGGACTATTATTTGGTGAAGTATTTTTGTTATTTTGATTATTGAAAAATGATAACCAATCAGTATTTGAATCTTCATTTATTGATTGTAACATCGATTCAAATTCTTCATCATTGATATTGTTATTATTTTTTTTCGAAACTGTTAAAGGTGGACAATTTTCTTTATCTTCACCTTCGTCATAAACATTGATAACTCTTGTATTTAATCTATTAGCTTTTTTCAACTCTGATTGATCTTCTTCCATATTTATAACTCTTGTGTTTGATTTTGTAGCAATCATTGGTGGTGTTGCACCAGGTAATGGATCTAAATCAGTTGCAGGACCTCCAAATACATTCATTTGATTCATTAAATCATTATAATCTGGCGTTTGACCAATTGGTGTAAAACCTGTAGTTAAATTATTATTGTTATTTCTATTTTGAATTACTTGATTAATAACACTTGGTGTATATGATGGTGTTGGAAAATTAGTAGGTGATGTTGTAGTTGTAGTTGTAGTTGTAATTTTCTTAATTTTTTGATTTTCCATTTCTTTCATCTTTAATTTTTGAGTATATTTTTGTTGTTGAATATATTTTCTAACAACATGTCTTGGTCTCATAAATCCTTTGTTTTTATAAAATAAAAAACATGCATTACATAAAGGACCTAACATACCTTCATAATTTCTTTTATCAAATTCTTTTGCTCTAATTATTGCAGAAAAATGTGGTTTAGATTCAGTTTCAAAATATTTCCATGCAATTGATGATTCAGTTTGACAACAGGCATTGATACAAATTAATCCATGATTTTCTTTTAAACTTGTATTTGGTATAGTATGAGTTTTTTTTGAATCAAAATCTTCTGGTAATTCAATTGGTGGAGGGGATGACGATTTGATTGATTGTTTGAAATGTTGAGATTTATCAGTTGTTTGTTGAACATATGGTGGTTGTTGAGGAGTATAAGGTGAAGTTGCATTATAATTTTGTTCTTCCTCTTCTTCATCATCTTCATGATCATTATTATTTACATCACAATATTCAGGATCATCTGATGAATAACTTTCTTCATTTATTGGTGATGATATTATTAATGGAGTATTTGTATACATTGATCTTGTACGTTTTGCATGTTGTGGTAATAAGGTATTTGATTGATAACGATTTGAATTAACTGGCTGTTTATTATTATCATTTTGTTGTTCCATAAATTTGAATCGTTTTTCAACTTGTTCTTTATTATAACGTGATGATTTATTACTTTGTTTATCAGCTTGTTGAATTGATTGAATACTTGGATACAAGGGTAATGATAAAGTTCTTGATGCTTTTTGAGGTAAATCATTGGTAGATGAAGATGAAGTTCTTACAGCTTTTTGAGGTAATTCTTGTTGTGATTTGTAAACTTGTTCAAAAGCTCTTTTTCTAGATTTTTCCCTTTCATTTTCCAATTGAATTTGTATTGGGTGTTTTAATGGATGTGATTGTTGTGATCTTTCATTTATTTGCTTCGGTAGTATTGCTTCATTTTTACGTTGTTTATACTGATGAGAAGTTGCTGTTGTAGAAGTTGATGGTGGTTGTTGATATGAATAATTTTCAATTTGTTTTTCAATTGTATTTAATTTTAATCTGATTTCTAAAGTTTGTTTTGGATTTGATGATTTATTACCAAATAAAAAATTTGCCAGCAAATTTTGACAAACACGTCCAGGGATTAAAACTGCTTCATCATTACTTGAATTAATAATCTTTGATAAAACTCCATTAGATACAAATGGTTCATCTGGTTGTTCAGTTAAATCTTTATAATATACTGCATAATCTTCTATGTTTAATTTGAAATGATCAGGTGATGAAGCTAATATTTGATCTAAACATAGTTTTAAATCACAAGCACCTAAAGTTATTGATTCTTCATCGTTGATTGGTATTTGAGCTGTTTTAATGTCGAATTGATTTGTTGATCTGGATAAATATGTTTGCTCTAAATTATTAAATGTATATAAAACTTTTATTTGCATCTGCTTTACAGATGACTCATCATTCATTATATGATATGCTTAATGACTGGATGATGAGGATGATGATGACGACGACGTAAAATTGAAAGTATACCGAATTATGAAAATGCAAAGACGTGGAATAATGCAGTTGTTGTAGTTGATTACCTTTGATAACTATTATGTTTCAATTCAATCAAATGTAGTGATGAGGATGGCAAAAGTGAAAAAAAAGATGAGATTGTTGAATGTTGTTAATTGAATATTAAAAATAAAAAATTGAGATAATAATACCAATAACTAATTAAGTTAATAAATTAAATATTTAATAATTAGACAGCAAGTGTGAAATAATGTAAATTACAATTAAGAATTTTGGTATTAAAGTTGTAACATGAAACAATACTAAAATTGTTAGTAAAATAAGATTATTTTTTGGCGTTGTTTTGATTTCATGATCTAATCTCAAATTATTTATTTCAATCGTGAAAAATGAAATCAAAACAAAACAAAAAAAAAAATCAGCAACGCCATTTTACGCGACATTTTAGTCTTCCTAGTCCATCCCATCTCATCCCATCTCATCGTCAAACTCGCATTAGTTTTTTTCTCGATTATGGACCGCCACTCTCACTTTGCGTCAAAAATTACGCCAAGGGCTCACTTTTTTTTTTACCAATTTCTATGGTTGCGTTCATAGTACAAACACGTATAAATATATTTAATACTACCAGCCTATTTATACACATAAATTTATATCGTAGTAATTTATATATATTCAATTCTAAATCTAATCTATTTACATAACCGATCTAATTCATTCCAATGATCTGTCTAATTTCTATTATATTCTTTTCGGCAATTTCTTTTGCATGTAATTTACCTTTTTCTACTATAGAATCCAAATAATCTCTATTATTCATCAAATCATTATATTTATTTCTCATTGGATCAAATTCTTCTATTATTATATCACTAACATAATCCTTTAATTGTTTATGATCTTTTATGAATGACATTTCGTTAACTGTTTGATCAATTGATATATCTTTTATACCAGATACTATATTAATCAAATTTGAAACACCTGGTCTTTCAATTGGATCAAAATATATAGAACCTTGAATTGAATCAGTTGTTGCTTTTCTAATTTTTAATCTTATATCTTCCTTTGAATCAGTAATATATATACATGAGTTTTGATTTGGATCTGATTTTGACATTTTCTTACTTGGATTCTTTAAATTTAAAATCTTTTTATTTGTTGTTAATATAGTCTTTGGTATTGGGAAATAATCAATGTTGTACATTGAATTAAATTTTTGTGCAATATCTCTACATAATTCCAAATGTTGTGATTGATCATCTCCAACTGGTACATGAGTTGATTTATATATTAAAACATCAGCAATTTGTAAAATTGGATAACATAATAAACCAGCTTTTGTGGATTCTAATACCTGATCATCAGTTATAGTTGAATTATTATCTTGTTTTGATTTAGATTTCCATTGAGTCATTCGATTTAGCTGACCCATACTTGTTATACATGTTAAATACCAATTTAATTCTGTATGTTCAGGTACTGAACTTTGAAAATATAATATACATTTTTCAATGTCTAAACCTGATGATAATAAACTTGCAATTGCTTGATACCTGTATTCTCTTAATTCATTCGCTGGTTTAGGTATAGTTATTGCATGTAGATCAGCTATTCCAAATATACATTTATTATTATTGACTTGATTTGATGATATATTTTTCCAATTCTTAACAGCTCCAAGATAATTACCTAAATGAATTCTACCAGTTGGTTGAATCATTGAAAAAATTATAGAATTTGATGGTAAATTATCATAATTTGTAATTTCTTGTATGGTTGATTTGACTGATAAAGATCGAATTAATTTTGTATTATATTTTATTCTAGAAAATGACATAATTGTATACTAATTTTTTCTGATCTATTTTTTCGGTTATAGAACAAGATACGAGAAGAAATTTTGAGTCAATTGTATATTCATTTTGAAACTCCTAACTATTGACAAGAATAGATCGGATTTATGATAAAGAGTGTTGTAGATAAAAAATTACATCTTTCAAAAAGTGGTAGACAATGAAACTCAAACACAACTAAACATTCAATTGTGGAATGATAAAGGTTCATGATAAGGTTAAAGGCTCCGATCAACATTCGTGGTGAGTTATTTCAGTGCTTAGTACTATTTGCAGTGATAGGCAGATCTTTAGGGCAATCAAATTTTTCAAGGTTATTATGAATTATTAGAAATGAATAATTCTTGATTATTTTGAAATTTATTTCACACTAAAGAATACTATGGCCAGAATAACTGTTAATGAATTTGGTCTGGTCACTGTTGGTTTTAAGTAAATTGAAGTGGAACCCGATATTTTCTGAAATTTGATAATGGGGAATCCAAGATTTGGAGTTTCAATCGAGATTGATTCGTTATCCAGGTGAATTCAAAACCATCACTCATAAATTGAGATCATTCTTCAGTGGCGATTAAATCAACATAGTCTACAGGTGTTTTGTTCATAGTAATTTTCTTACAAATAAAAATTCAATTTAGATTTTAAAGAAGATATAAATACATTTTTGAATATAAATATTATTTACAATCAATTGCACTAATTCATAATCAATTTAATGCAAATAAAAACTTCTCTTTCTTTAGTCAGGTAATTAAAGGTTGTTTTCACCTTAAAGATAGTGTTGGTATTGAATTTGTCTTTGAATTGGTATTCACCATACTATTGTTATTGTTATTATTATTATTATTGTTGTTGTTATTGTCTTTTATATTGCTTTTTACAAGTTCCTCTTCATTACTCGGTTCATCGATACTATAACTTATAGGTCCATCATTTGAGAATCCTCCTACAACATTATTAATCTGTATACCATTTTTTGTTAATCTATTTTCAAGTTTTAATCTTTGTAATTCTCTCCATCTATTTAATTTTGAATATTCATGTAATTTAAATCCAAAAACTTTAGGTACATAAGTTTCTTTTGAATGTATTGGAATCATATTAGGAAAATTTTGAAAAAACATTGCTGGAAAACTTGTACCAAAATAAGCACCATCAATTACTGAATGTCTACCCAGTTTTGGGTTATATAAATCTTCACATTTTGAACAATATAACTTCACACTTGCCATTCTTGGTTGATCATTTAATCCTATAGGTAATAACGGATTTAATTGACAATGAACTCTTGGACAATAACCAAAGTCTCCATTTCTAAATTTTTCAAACATTTTATTTAATCCTCTTGTAGTTAAGATATATCTTGCATGAATTAATCCATATAAAATTCTTGCGTTGTGTTCTAATGCATCTCTATGATCTTCTGGTTGTGATTCGATATCTATTACATCCGTTATTATATCTATTAAAGTTGGTAGTTTCGACACTTCTTGATTTAAACCAGTTAAATTGAATCTGTCTCTTATATATTCGTCATCAATATCACAAAAGTATTCATTACCTTTTATGCCTAGAAATAAATCAATCCAATACTCAGTAAAATCTGAGCTTGAATCAGTAACATATTCTTCATTAGCCATATTTAATTTAAATTTATTATGCAATTGTTTATTAGAATATATTGTATAGAATTGTTGTTGTTGTTGTTGATTATGATGATGATGATTAAGTATCTTTAACAATGTATCAAAAGTCTTGTTCTTCTCAAAAGGTTTTTTTTGAATTTGATATTTTTAAATTTTTTTTGTTGATAATTTGAGATGTACACTTCCTTAATTAATTCCATTTTTTACAACCAAATAACAATTAATCAATTTCCAAATGAAGTTTATTAAATTGCCAAAGATCTTTCATGGTGGTGAAATACATTGTATGGATATAAATGAAAATACCAATAAGTTATTGACTGGAGGTAAAGATAATCTAATTAACATTTGGGATTTAGATAAGTTTCTTAATTTAAATCAACAAGTTGATGATGATAAAAATTTAAAAGATAAAATTGATTCAATTCATCCAATAACAAGTTTTTTATATCATAAATATCTACCTCATATTGTTAAATGGATCTCAAACTTTCAATTTGTTTCAAGTGATATTCAAGGTAATATATATACATATGATATTGAAAAAACTATTAGTAAGAAAATATATCCAATAAATTCAAATGATAATATTCCCATAATAGATTTATCAATTTGTGATAATTTAATTGCATTTAGTTTAAACAATGGTAAAGTTTTCATTTATGATTTAAATAAACAAACTTTACAAGAATTAACAAAATTATGTCATGAAAAACCAATTATTCAAAGAAGTTTATCATTTGATCCAACAAAAAATTACCTAATCACAATTGGTGATGATACTCAAATAAATTTATATCAATTTCAAATTGATACAACTACAAAGTTTTATAAATTTAGATTAATTAATAGGATTGAACGTTTATTTAGTAAAAATCCATTAAATGTTAAATATAAAAAAATATCATGGTCACCAGATGGTGATTTAATTACAATTCCAACGGCAACTAAAATGCAAACAAGTTTAATTTCACTATTATCAAAATCTAATAATTGGATGAATAAAATTAGTTTAGTTGGTCATGATTTAACATGTGAAGTTATAAAATTCAATCCTAAAGTTTATTGCGAATCTAATGATAATAATTCAAATAGTTTGTTTAATGTACTTGCTTCAGGAGGAAGTGATAAAACTTTGGCAATTTGGAACACATCAAAAACAACTCCAATTTTAATACTACAAGATTGTGTAGAAGGAGAAATACTAGATTTAAGATGGTTTAATAATGGTCAAAATCTAATCTTTATAACTTCAAAAGGTTTAATTTGTGTTGTAAAATTTGAGAAAAATGAATTAGGATATGAAATTAGTGAAGAAAAATATAAAAGATTGAAGAATTTACAAGCTGGTTTTGTAAAACCTTTGAATTTTAGATATGATCATGAACAACAATCTTCGGGTAATACAAGAAGAGCTTTACCACCAATTGAATATTTAGAACAAAAAGATGCTATAGATGTAAATAATTTGAAACATGTCGATTCAAAAACTGAAACTACAAAAGAAGTTAAAAATGATACAGTGAATGATAAGAAGAAATTTGAAATTAAAGCTTCTGATATAAAAGGGGAAATAGAACCGGAAATCATCAAACCTCCTAAGTTAGATGTCATTGACGACGAAATATCCCAAGTTATTGAGAAAACTCCGAAAAAAGCACCGGTGAAAACGTCTAAGAATCCTTCACCACCACCACCACAATCAAACAATCAATCTACAAGACTGATGTTGGAAAAGCAAAAAATTACAACAAAGAACGGTAAAAAAAGAGTGCAACCAATGTTATTATCCAATAAGAATTACTCCGAACCTAAAAAGGTTTCAATACAAAAACAACCACATTCAGTCACCGATAAAACTTCAATGGAATTCGATAAACCTTCATACTCAGTATCTGATGAATTTCAAAAACAAAATAAGAGAAAACTTATTGACGAAAATGGTAATGTAATTAAAAAGCCAAAAAGAGAAATGGAGCCTGTTAAGTTTATTGGTTCTGTTGTATTAAATCCAAATACATCATTTTCAAAAATTAGACTATCCATACCTAAAATTAGATTTAATTTCCAATTGAAGTCAAAATTTGAAAATGAAACATTTATTTTAGATATCAAAAATGGTTCAGGAAACGAAATCCAACCTTCAAGATTAACTTACTTTAAAAAAGATAAAGAGATTTGGTGTGATTTTATACCCAAATATATTCAGTTGGGTACTGAAGGCTCAAACTTTTGGGCTATTTCAACTGATGATGGTACAATCCTAACATATTCTCATATATCAGGGATTAGATTATTACCACCTTTAATAATGGGATCTCCATTGTCATTCTTAGAAAGTAATAAAGAATTTTTAATGGCTATCACTACAGTTGGTGAAGTTCATGTTTGGAATTTAGAATTGAAAAAATCAATTTTAACTTGTTCAATTTCTACAATTTTAGATCTTTCGAATAGATTTCAAGATGATGGTTTATTGAAAGGTGATAATATTACCTTATGTGCAATAACTTCATTAGGAATTCCATTGATTACATTATCAAATGGTTCTGGTTATTTATATAATAAAGAGTTTGAAGTATGGCAAACTATAACTGAAAGTTGGTGGTCTTTTGGCTCTCATTATTGGGATAGTATCGAAGATAAAAAACCCGAGACTTTAGAATTATTTGGTAAAGATCAACAAGAACAAGATCAATCAATAATTGAATTATTGGAATATAAAACAAATGAAGAAATTATAAGGAAAACAAGATTAGGTAGAGGTAAATATTTTAATAAAATTTCAAAAAATATGATTATGAAAGAAGGGTTTGAAAGTTTAGAAAATACAATTTCAATAAGTCATTTAGAAAATAGAATTTTATGTTGTGAAATTTTAGGTGAATCAAAAGATTTTCATAAATTTTTTATGATTTATATTCAAAGAATATGTGAATTGGGATTTAAAACAAAATTATTTGAAATTTGTAATGATTTATATGGTCCAATTGAAAAACCAAAAAATTGGCAATCTAAAATTTGTGGTTTTGATAAAATTGAATTATTAAAGGAGATTATTAATTTATGTTCACAATTTAGAGATTGTCAAAGAGTTATAATTCATTTTAGTAAAAAAATTGGCATTGTTGTTGATGAAATTTGATAGATTTTTTTATATACATTTCTAGTAACTAAATCATAATTTATATACATTTGAGTTATCCCAATTTTTTGCCGCTAATAAACCAGAGATCTCACCTTGTTTATCATGGACTAAATCTTTTGCACCGGCAAGATATTCTATATAACCATCTGGTCCACATACAATTGATAAAGATGAATTTTTCTTTGGTTGTTTAGAAGTATGTAATGCTTGTTCTATTGCAGTTTCAAATCTTTCACCTCTGTTTGATTCATTGGTGACTAATTGTTTTTCAAATTTAGGTTTTCCTTTATCTTGTGATAACATTTCTAATCTCATTTTTAATTTATCATCATCTGAAATTATTTTTTCATCAATTTTTTTTGGAGTTAAATAATTTGATTCTTCTGGTTTTAAAATATCCTTTTTGGTGATTGGATTTTTATCATCAATATGGTGAATCAATTTGATTCTATCTAATTTCTCCAAAAAAAATAAAAATCTTTCTAATGGTCCTAATTCTCCTTTTGATTTTGATGAATAATGTATTGTGACAAAACCTAAATAAGGTTCTTTTGAAAATAAGAATTGTAATATAGGTGCAATACCAGTCCCACCACAATAAAATGTCAAATTATCAACATCTTTCAAATTATAATCTTTTTTAACTAAATTCAACATATTATCAGGTTCAATTTTTGAAGGTAAATCTTTAAAAATTGGTCTTGTGTGCAATTTATTTAAAGGATTATATGGTAATTTATAATCAATATTTGGACCTCTTAATTCTAATACATCACCAATTTCCTTGTTAGTTATAAATTTAGAAACTTCCCCATCATTATATTTCTTTACATATAAACACATTGAACCTTCTCTATCATTGACATCTATTTCAGGATCTATCACTTTAAGTAATGGTTCTTTTTCTCCACTTCTTGTATATTCTGATTTCATAAAATATAAAGGTAAAGGAGTATAACTTCTTACAATATTTATATCAGGATGTTTAATTTCAACTGACCAAAAATTCAAATGTCCATTCCATAAACTTTTCTCTTTAGAATTCACACTGAAACTTAACATCCAATTATTAAATTTTGGTTTTAATTCAATTAAATAATGATTTTCATCAATTTGTTTTTTATGTGTAACTATAAATTGATGAAATTCATCGGGAGATAATAAATCATTTGAATCTTCACCTTCTTCCTTTGTTGAAGGATCAATAAACCAAATTTTAATCATATATCCAGACCAACTTATAACAATAATTGTTAAAATTTTAGGTATATATCTTGACCAACGAGTTCTAATTTTAGGATTTTCAATTAAATTTTTATATTCATCTTCATTAGGTAAATTAGGATATTCAAATGTTAGTCGTTTATGATTCAATTTTGGAATATATGGTTTATTATCTTTTTTTAATAATTTTTCAATACCATTTAAATTATCAAACGGTGCAGGTGCAGCTTTTGAAGTTTGAGATTTTATTTTTGATTCTGATACTTGATTTTCATCATTGTCTTGCTTTTTAGATAATTCTTTATTAGTAGAATTCGAATTGTACCGTATTGGTATAAAATACTTTGAGTTATTCAATTTGAAACATCTTCGTATCAACATGATTAATCTTGAAAAAAGAAAAAGAAAAAATAACCAACTTTTTCATCATGGTAAATCTAATAAAATCAATCAAAGCACATAATGATAAAGTATGGAATATCAATTGTCATCCTACATTACCTTTATTAGCCACTGCATCAACTGATAAATCATGTAATATTTATAAATTATCTCAAAATCAAAAGTATCCAAAATTAACAACATTAGAAGATACTCATAAAAGATCTATACGATCAGTTGAATTTAAACCAACAATTGAAAATACTATGGATGAAAATTTCTTAGATTTACCTGCTTTAGCATTAGGTTCATTCGATTCAACTATTTCAGTTTGGGGTATTGATGAACCATCAGATATGTCATATATAGATTCAAATGAAGTTATAAATAATCAAATTGAATTATTAACAAATCCTGAAAATGAATGGAATTTAATTGCAATTATAGAAGGTCATGAAAATGAAATAAAGTCAGTTTCTTGGAATTATTCAGGAAAATATTTAGCTTCTTGTTCAAGAGATAAAACTATATGGATTTGGGAAACTGATCCTGAAACATTGGAAGAATTTGAATGTATATCAGTTATAAATGATCATCAACAAGATGTTAAAAATGTTTCATGGCATCCAACTCAAAATTTATTAGTTAGTTCAAGTTATGATGATACTTTAAGAATTTATAAACAAGATTATGATGATGATGATGATTGGTCATGTATTGGAATATTAGATGGTCATAAAGGAACTGTTTGGTGTTCTAAATTCGAAAATCCAAATTCTCCAAATGCAATAAAGGATAAAATAAGGTTGGTTAGTGTTAGTGATGATTTAACTGTTCGTATATGGTCAAGTGAAGATAAAAATGATGTGGAAAATAATCAAGAATCTTTACCAAGTTCAATTAAACATAAACAAAATGAGTTAACTTGGGAATTAGATCAAATATTACCTGAAATTCATAAATATCCAATTTATTCAGTTTGTTGGTCATCTAAATCAGGTAGAATTGCATCAGCTGGCTCAGATGGATTGATTGCAATTTATAAAGAGATAGATGGGAAATGGGAAATTGAAACTACAAAAGAATCAAGTCATGGAGTTTATGAAATAAATTGTATAATTTGGGCTACTATAGAGAATGATAAAGAAATTTTAATAACTGCTGGTGATGATGGTTGTATAAATTTATGGGATATATAGATAATTTAGAATATAATACCAATCAAAACTAATAAAGCTGCAACTCCAAGTAATATCATAAAACAACATAACATTCTACCATTTGATCCTTTTTGCCAACGTTCAGCACTTCTTAATTCCAGTACTGCTTGTTTTGCATTTGAATTATAAGAAAATATATTATTTTCAATACTATCAATTTGAAATTGTTGTTCATTTATTATACTTGATAAATTTGTAAAAATATCATTAATTTCTTGAGTATCTTGTTGGATTTGATGTATTTCACGTTCTCTTTCTTGAATCATAAGTGTTTGCTGCTCTAGTTCTTCAGCATTTATTGGTTCATACTCTATTTGTACTGATTGTTGTTGTTGTTGAGAGCTTGACGTCTCATCGGTCAAAGTTGATGATTGTGGTATAGATTTGGATTGATTTGATTCAAATCTTTTTTGTAAATTTTTAAAAGTTGATAATGAATCCTTAACTAGTTTGATCTGTATCAGTTCTTTTTGTTTGAGATAATTAATAACTTCTATGTCTTCATGTTGAAAAGATAATTCATTAATTATATGATCTAATTTTTTGATAAAATCATTTAATTTTTTAAAATAATCAGTAGTTTTTTTAAACTTTGAACTTAATGATTCCAGTAATTCTAAATCATTTGAATTATTTTCAAATTTACTTAAATCACGTTTTAATTCAGATAATTGTGTTTTATTTAAAAAATTTAATTGATTTTCAATAGATGAAGATATTGACTCAAATTCAGGATAATCTTTATATTTCGATGAAGTATTGGTATCTTGTACTTCTAAATCATTTTCAAATGGGTTATTAAATGACATTTTTATAGCTTTTGTAACTTGATTTTAAAAATAGATTTCGATTATCACCAAAGTAGTGTAATTGTGACAATCAATTTTTAAACCTTGATTTGTAAAACTAAAACTTTAAAAAATAGACTTCGGAATTGTCTTTTGGTATATTTAACTTAGAAAGTAAATTTAACATGGTAAAAGATTTCGAGAAGTTCAAATCCGAGTTGAATCGTCAATAATACATTATATCTATATAATCTATAAATTATCTATTTTAATCTTCTTGTTCAGCAATGAATTTTTCACATTCTAAAGCAGCCATACAACCAGTACCTGCAGAAGTAATAGCTTGTCTATAAATTTTATCTTGAACATCACCAGCAGCAAATACACCTGGAATTGAGGTTGAAGCAGTACCTGGTTTTGTAATAATATAATCTTGTTCATCAAATTCTAAAGTTGAAGATTTAAAAACTTGAGTTGCTGGAATATGACCAATAGCATAGAATAAACCATTAACTTGTAAATCAGATTCTTCATTAGTTTTATTATTTTTAATTTTTAAAGCATTTAATAATTTACCATCACCTTTTGCTTCTAAAGCTTCAGTATTCCATAAAATTTCCAATTTATCATTATTTTGTGCTCTTTTTTGCATAATTGTTGAAGCTCTTAAAGCATCTCTTCTAACCAACATATAAACTTTTGAAGCATATTTAGTTAAAAATAAAGCTTCTTCACATGCTGAATCACCACCACCAATAACAGCTAATGGTTTATTTCTGAAAATTGGTACAGCACCATCACAAACAGCACAAGCTGAAATACCTTGTTGCCAATAAGTATCTTCACCAGGTAAATGCATTCTTTTAGCTGATGCACCAGTTGCAATAATTACAGCATCAGTTGTAATTGGTTCTGAATCTTCATTAAATTCAGTCCATAATTTAAAAGGTCTTTTTGAAAAATCAACTTTCGAAATTGTTTCACTTATAATTTCAGTACCAAATCTTTCACTTTGTTTTTTCATTTGTTCCATTAATTCTGAACCACCAATACCACTTGGGAAACCTGGAAAATTTTCAATATCAGTGGTTGTAGTCAATTGACCACCAGCAGCTATACCATTAGCTAACATACCTTCGTATAAGGTAGGTTTAATTTCAGCTCTAGCTAAATAAATTGCAGCAGTATGAGCAGCTGGACCTGAACCAACAATTGTAACTTTATGATGAACCATGATTGAATGTTATTGTAATTGAAAATACTAAGATAAAAAAAATTGAATAATAGAAATGGAAATTTTGTTGCGTTTTTATGGAGTGATGAAAAAGTCAAAGAAATGGAAAATATTATTAAGAAAATTAAGATCTAGTTTCTTCAGATTATGTAATCAGTCGATTACTATATTCTCACATGGCCCTAGCCTCGCTTATTAACAAAATAAATGGCTAGAAATGCTACCAACTTACTAAGCAATACAAATTGAAATTATTATCTATATTATATTACATTACAATTTATGAAACCATTCCAAATCAGATCATCTAGATTACTCAAATGGATTAGTTACCACTTGACACATTATTAATTCTTTTCTCATCACTTGTTTAGTACAAAATCTTTTATAATTGAACTATTTTGAAATAATGGATCCAATAAAACATTACTTAGAAACCATTGTAAACCTTTCCTTCGTTGTTCCAACCATGAATTATTCAACATTATCCTACTTATTCTAAATGAATCCTTTGCTGGTAATTCAGGTATTAGAATATGATCATCTTTATAATATGCTTCTAAATCTTGTTTCAACTTTACAAATTCTGTATATCGTTTATATAGTATAATGGATGATAGATTTAAATCATTTATTATAACTTTTATTTGCCAAACTGTATATGGTATCCCACCATTTTCACCTTTGATTATATGATTCTCACCAACTAATACATCAGTTATATGAGATAAATGGTTTTCTCTATGACTTTCCAATGTTTCTCCATTGTGTAATTCTATAGGTATTGGTAATGTTTTATTCAATTGAGATATTGAATCTAATCTTTGTCTAGTCATTAAACTAATCTTTTTTTAAATTTAGGATTTTTTTTGCCTACTATAAAGATGGATATAATCAAACAAAAATATCCATGGTATAAACGAATACTACATCAATATCAATCAAAGAGGAATATCCCATTTAGAAGAAAATGGTTTGTTGGATACGATTTGTATGGTAATACTTATTGGGAATTTACTATTGATGGAAATTATTCAAGATTAAGAAGAAAAACTGAACCATTGAAAAAGGAATTATTTAAAGTTGATTATTTTAAGAATATACCTCCTCAATGGTTACAATGGTTAAGAAGAACAAGAGATAATCCACCAAGCTTAAATGAATTAATACAGGATCAATTCAGACAACAAAGGTTAAAAATATTAAGTCAACAAGCTGATGAAAAATGGAGATTTGAAAAATTAAAACAAGAACAAGATCAACAATTAAAATTACATAATGAACTAAATAGATCAGAATTGGAAAATGAAAAAAATCTAGTGGAAAAAAATGATCCTTGGAAATTGGCTGATGAACTGAAAGATCATAATCCAATTGAATCTGCAAATATAAAACCTAGATCTTAAACTTGTAATATATACATTTATTTATTTATTTATTCACTAAAGAAAGTTTTTCTTGAAACAAATTAACTAATTTATCACTATATTTTTCTAAAATTTCATTCTCATAATTTTCTTTATCGTCAATTATATGAATAATGTCTATTAATTTGTTTTTCACAGTTATTTTATCATCATGATTCAAATTTGTTATTTCTTTTTTCAAATCATTTAATTTCTGGAATATATTGGTAGACTTGGCAGTATTTGGTCGTGATTGGAATGTAGGTGAATTCAAAACTGTAGGTCGTCTTGTTGGTGAATTATTTCTTTTAGATTCAGTATTTAATATAGGTGAAGATTTTAATGGTGATTGTAATTTAGTTAATGTTTGTGATCTTGTTGGGAAATTTGCCGACTTTACACTTGCACTAGATGGTGAACTAATTGTATGTGCTCTTACCGGACTAATTGATCTGGTTGGTGATGAATTTTTTGCTTCAATTCTTTTTAAAGTTGCAGCTGTTAATTTTGGTGGAGAACTTGTGGTATTGTTGGTTGTTGCTGCATTGATCAACTTATCTAATACTTTCTCATTTGACTTATTTATTGAATATGTAGTGGGTAAGATTTTCCTTGCAACTTTTGTATATATAGGTATAGATTGATTTAATTCTTCTTCTATTACATTATTAACTTGTAATTTAGAATTTGTTTTTATTATATTCCAAGAAAATAGACATCCATCATTGCCTATTGATATTATTTCATATTCATTATTATTATTAATCAAAAATAATCCTAATAAACATGCCAGTTGACCCCAAGCAACACCAATTTCTTTACCATTTGTATAATTAAAACATCGAAGTGATTTATCATTTGACCAAACAATTAAATTATTTTCATATTTAATAAAAGTTTCAATTAGTAAACTTTGATTTAATGAAGTATAAAATTTAAATTGTCGTTTGATTTCGTAATTTTTTATATCATATATGAATAGATTTTTCTCCATTGTTGAAACTATCAAGTCTTGATCATATATTTTCATTTCAATCGGTGTTGATTTCAATGATATCATTTTGACTTGAACTAATCTAATTTCATTTTCTTCATTTATAAATTTATGCACAGATATACTTCTATCAGAAGATGAAACATATATGTGATTATCATGATGTAGTAACTTTATCAAATTTCCATTATGTATTGGAATAGTTTGTAATAAATCCCATTCATCTTTTTTGATCAAAATTTGAATCATCCGATCTCTTGAGATACTACATAACATTTCATTTTCTTCAAATTTAAAATATATAATTTCATTTATAGTTGATGAATGTGCTTTTATTTGATAAATGACATTATATTCATTGGGTTGTTGTACTAATTGTGTTATATATAGATTACCATGTCTATCACCTATTGCAAAATAATCATTAAATTTTTCAATTGCAGTTAAAGTATTTAAAATAACATCATTATTAGGTAAACTAAAGTTTAGTAAATCTTCCAAACAGGATAATGTATCAGGATTCAATTTTTTAATTGATCCATTTTTGGAGAATAATAAATATTCTTTTGAGAATGACAATTTTATCCCATTTATATCTTTAATCAATGAAGCAGTTAAGATGGAATTTTGAGAATCCTCTTGTTTATTTATGAATTTGATTTCTTCAACATCATTTAAATAAATTAAATATTTCTCCAGTAAATTAAATAATTTTATGATTGACTTTGTTAATTGTGTTTCTTTCGAAAATGGTGTAATCAATTTATTTGGACTTGGCATGGCCACATTTGAAGCTGGGGTTAAATCATTGATTAAGAATGATTTAATTTTATAATCACTTATTCCACACCAAACTTTTTCAAATGGATAATCAACAACTATCGAATTAATTTCTTCTTTAATTGGATTTTCCAAAGCTACAAGTTTTGGATTATCAAAATGTGATTTCAATAATATTAATTGATTTAAATTAGTCAACATTAAAATTTCATCATCATTTAAAACACAAGCATCTATAAAATTAAAATTTATAAAATTACCTAATAATGCATTTTTACCTTTTAATATTTGTTGTTTATTTTCTTGATGTAATTCAAATTTCCAAATTTTAATAAATCTTAAACCAATTGTAATTATTAAATTTTCATTCCAAATTAATTTATTTATTATATTTGAACATTTATTTGATAAGTATAAATTACAAGAATTATAATCCAATTTCCAAATATTTATAAATCCATCATTGATTAAACCTAAACTACATAAATATTTCAGATCTGGTGAAAATTCTAAGCAATTAATTCCAAATGAATGTTCATAGATTATCATTATTGGATTTTGATTTGAATTTGAAGCTAATGAAAATAATAAAATCCTTGGTTGATAACCTATTTCACCAATTGCTAATAATTTTTTATTTTTAGAAATTGTAATACAATTAATTGACCTTATTTTATCTTTTAATTTTGATGGTGAAATATTTAAATCATCTTCATCTTGATAGTTATCTTTAACAAATGAAGTACCATAAATTTCTATTGGATTTGAATTCATTAAATATCCAAATGAATCTCGTTTATCAATTTCAATCGATTGTGAATCCAAAAATGGTGAGTTTGAAGAATCTTGATTAGTCTTTGAACTACCTATATTTGCACAAAAGAATCTTTGATTTAGAATCTCATTGGTTTCTAAATTTATACTACAAACTACAACACCTCCACTAGCAGTATATGCAACTAAATTATCTTGAATTGAAAAATGTTGATTTGTTTTGGCTGAAGTTCCAACTATCTTCTTAATATCTAAACTGAAATTACTCAACAATGGTGAAGATAAAACTGATTCATTGATACTTGAAGTTTGATCATTATTTGTTTCAGTCATATCATTGAAAACTTGATTTGATTTGCAAAATTGTGAAACAATAACAAAAACAGTGCGTAAATTATTTTTTTTTCTTACTTACATAATATTTTATTCAATATGTCAAATGATATTTCTTTATCAATAGAAGAAACTAATCAACTACGAAGAAAGTTAGGACTCAAAGAAATCCCAAATGATCCAGAACCAGAGTCTAAAAATGATGTGGTTGAATTATCAATAGAGGAAACAAATAAGTTGAGACTAAAAATTGGTCTAAAGCCAATACCAACAGATGATGTAACTAACGATAGTGAAGTATCAAATTTTCAAAAATTCCAAAATGATAAACTTAATGAACAAAAGAATGATGAATTGATGAAAAAAGTTGAGATTGCAAAGTTTAAATCATCTCAAAAGAGAAAATTGCAAAATAACGAAGTAGAAGAAGAAGATCTTGACACTGATGATTGGTTAAATTCTTTAGGTAAAACTTCGGTCAAGAAACAAAAAATCGTTAATAATACACCACAGATAAACGAACCACAACTTAAGATAGGTCACACTGGTAAAGAATTACAAGGTATGATCGGTAATGAAATCTTTACATTGAAAGATACATTGATTGATGATGATGAAGAAGATATTTTAACGAATGAAACTTTACTAAAGAGTTCAAAATTGAAAAAAGATTTAGAAGAGAAGAAAGAAGCTGATAATATCAAATTCAATGGTCGACATTATAGAAAAGGAAAAACAAGTGATGATGATGACGATGAAAATGAAAATGATAATTTGATTAATGAAGATATTGTTATAAAAGGTTCAAAAATAGAACTTCCCAAACAGAAAGTGAAAATAAAAAAGGATAACATTGCAACATTTGAAAACTTATTAGATGATTTCGAAGTTGAATCTCCGAAATCAAAACCTATCAAGATGAAGAAGATTAAGAAAAAAGATTCTAAAAACATAGATAAGAAAAGAATAATACCCAATGACGAAATAAAACTTAATGATACAATCAACGAAGATTTTATCGATGATATAGAACAAGAACTTGCTCAGTCAATTAGCACCAGTAGAGTAAAATCTCAAAAAAAGTTCACATCAGAAGAATTGGCTCAAGAGATTTTAAAAACAAAAAGATATGAGTTGGAACGAAAAGTTGAAGATGAGCAAATGAAAAGTAATGTTTATGATAATACTACGGAATTTTTAAATAATCTAGAACATCTTGAAGTTGAACAAGATAAAGAGGCTACTCCAAATGAAATACACGTTGATCAAAGTGAAGCAGTTGAAAATTCGGTTGTAGATGGTGATACCGAACCAGTTGAACTGTCAACCGAAGATGCTATTTCACAACCAGCTGAAACTTCAGAACAATCATCATATAATTTGGGAATTGGAGACACACTAAATTTTTTGAAACAAAAATATGATATGAGTCAAACATTTAAAGAAGATGTTAGAGAAAAATTATCATCTGAATCAGAATTACTCAAATTCAAAATTGATGTTGAAGAAAGAATTTTAAAGGAAAAGTTACAAAAAGATAAAAAATATTCAAAATTATCAAAACAAGATAAACAAGATTTTTTTGATAAAGAATTAGATAAAATATTAAAAGAGAAACAAATTATAATTCCCAATCAAGATAGAAATTTCAATCAAAATAAAAAAATTGAAAATCAATTTAAATCTTACAATCCAAAAGTTTCATTAATTTATAAAAATGATCAAGGTCAAACATTAGAAACTCCAAAACAAGCATATAAACATTTAAGTCATAAATATCATGGTACTGGTTTAAATAAAGAGAAAAAACCAACCAACAAAAGGCGTTAAATTTAGTAATTAATGTATGTTGAATTATATTTTTTTCTTAGAGATGTAGTCTAATTTATAATTGGTGAGACGATTTTTTATGCCGATCAATTTGTTGATAAATTACACAAAATTATAATTAACTAGTAAATATGGTAGCGATGATAGAAGATGGAATAGATAAAAAATTTGCAAACTGCATATAGAATTTTTTATTTTAGAATTCTTTTGATTAGAAGGATTAAATTTTCCTAAAAATAATTTGTTATAATCACCAATCAAATAATTTATTATAATATCTATTCTTTTCCATAGTTAATCATTAGGAAATTGTAATTCAATATGATAGATACTGTAAAGTATCAAATAATTAATTATAAAGGTAATCAAACAATTACCGAATCCAATACAACGGATATAAGAGATTTTTTAATTAATAATTATCAAGATTTAAAAATATTAAGATTTTCAAATAATTTATTAAAAGTTGAACTACCGTTAGATTTCAATGAGATCTCATTTAAACAAGATGTTGAAAATAAATTAAACCTTATGATGGAAATTCAATCATCAACTGCATCTAATATAAAGACAACAGTTTCAATTACTGGTATGACATGTGGGGCATGTTCAGCATCAATAACAAATAGTTTAAAAGAAACACCAGGAGTAATGGATGTTTCTGTTTCCTTAGTAACCGAGATGGGATCGATCGTACATTCAGAAGCATTATCAAGTGAAAAAATTATTGAGGTGATTGAAGATTGTGGATTTGATGCTAAAATTCAAAAACAAGATTCTCAAACAATTGAAACAATTATTGGTATACAAGGTATGACATGTGGAGCTTGTTCAAGTTCAATAACAAATGCATTGGAAGATTTAAATGGTGTTACAAATGTATCCGTGTCCTTAATCACTGAAGAAGCTTTAATAAGGCATGGTTTAAGTATACTGATTGATGATTTAAAAAACACTATTGAAGATTGTGGTTTTACCGTAACGTATATAAAAGATAATAGAAATGAGTCTGAGGAAGTTATTTTGAAAATTATTGGAATTAATGAATCAATTGATTTAAATGATTATAGATATAATATTGAAGCATATTTAAGCAGTTTACCAGGTGTTTCTTCATATACACTTGGATTAAGAAAGGATGAAGAGACATTTGTTGATGAACCTGAATTTAATGATGAATTATCATTCAAATATGATATTAATATAATTGGTATCAGAGATATTGTTGAAGGATTAAATAACATTGAAGATCAAATTGAATATGTTGTAATAAACTCGGTAGATCAATCATCAGAATCACAGTTGAAATTATTATCCAAAGTGAAGGAAATCAAATACTGGACCAAAATTTTTATTCATTGCTTAATTTTTGGTATACCCGTTGTTGTATTGTCACATACCGAGCATAAAAAGTTTTGGAAAGAAACAATGATCTTCAGAGGTTTATTCTTGGTTTCATTGATTCAACTAGTCTTAGCTACATATATTCAATTCCTGTTGGGACTTAAATTTCTTGTTAAATTTTTATCTTTCATTAAAAAAGGTTTTAAAGGAGCTTCTATGGATGTGTTGATTTGTATTTCAACAATGACTACATATATTTTTTCAGTCATCTCCATAATCTTATCTGTTTGGTATGGTAATACTGAAAAACCTCCAATGGTTTTATTTGACACGATGGTCATGTTAATTGCTTTTGTTTCATTTGGGAAATTACTTGAAAATAAAGCAAAAGGTGCAACTTCAACTGCCTTGTCGAGTTTATTATCTTTAACACCTTCAACTTGTACAATCATTGACGAACCTTATGATAAAGAAATTGCAAAAGATTATCAAACAAAGAATATAAGTATTGATTTAGTCCAACCTAATGATGTAGCTGTTGTATTACCTGGTGGAAAAATTCCAGCAGATGGTATTATCGTATTTGGTGAAACTGAAATTGATGAATCATTGATCACTGGTGAACCTTTACCAGTCTATAAAAAGAAAGGTGATATTGTAATTGGAGGTTCTATTAACGGACCATATTTAATTCATTTAAGAATCACCCATACTGGTAAAAAATCACAATTGCAACAAATTATAAATTTAGTTAAAGATTCACAAATCAATAAAGCACCAGTTCAAAGATTCTCAGATTATATTGCTGCAAGATTTGTACCAACTATAATAATATTATCAATAGTCACATTTTTCATATGGTTTATAATATGTTATACTTTACATCAAGACAAATTACCAAAAGTATTCCAAAATGAAGAAAATGGAAAATTCTTTGTTTGTTTGAAAATAGCTATATCTGTAATTGTTGTTGCGTGTCCATGTGCATTAGGTCTTGCTGCTCCAACTGCTGTTATGGTTGGTACTGGTGTTGGTGCAAGACATGGTGTATTAATTAAAGGAGCTGATATTTTAGAAAAATCAACATTGATTAATATAATCTTATTTGATAAAACAGGTACTTTAACCACTGGTGAAATGTCATTAATCAAATACAAGTCACTTTTACCGAAAGGATTGTCTAATTCCGATTGGTGGTGTTTAATTGGATCATTGGAAAATAATTCAGAACATCCAGTTGGGAAGGCATTAACAAAAATTGCTAAACAAAATTTAAATATTGATTTTGATGACGAAACATTTAATTCAAGTATAGAGGATGTTAACATATCAATTGGTTTAGGAATCCAAGGTAAAGTTAAAATTGATACAAAAATATATAATGTATGTGTTGGTAATTATAAAATGTTGAAAGAAAATTATTCACATTTACTGGTTGAAAATATAAACACTTCAAACACAGTTTGTTATATAATTATAGATGATGTGTATTGTGGTTATATTGAATTAACTGACACTTTAAAAACAGGAACCTGGGAAGTTATTAACTATTTAAAAAATGATGGTTATATTATTGGAATGGTTACAGGAGATAATAAAGGTGCAGCAATAAAGATTGGTCAACAAGTTGGAATTTCAGAATCTAATATATTTTATGAAGTATCTCCAATTAATAAAGATAAAGTAATTACAAATTTAAAACAAAAATATCCAAATGCTCATATTGCATTTATTGGAGATGGTATAAATGATGCACCTGCCTTAGCTAAAGCTGATATTGGTATGGCAATATCATCAGGTACAGATATTGCTATTGAAAGTGCAGATATTGTTTTAATGACTAATTCTACAATTGATTTAATTGGTATTGTTAATGCTTTTAAAATATCAAATAAAACTTTTAATAGAATAAAATTAAATTTTTTATGGGCAGTTTTGTACAACATGTTAATGTTACCTTTCGCTATGGGTTGCTTTTTACCATTCAATATATTATTACCACCAGTAGCTGCAAGTATCGCTATGATGTTTAGTTCATTAAGTGTTGTATTTAATTCATTGTTATTAAAGAATTATAAAGCACCGAAAATTGAATTAAATAAAGAAAGAGATTATGAAATAGGTAACGATGAAGACCAATTTAATTTAAAAACTGGTAATGTTAATGAATTTGAATTAATAAAGAGAAAAAATCGAGTTACATTTGGAAATTTTTTCAAAAATCAACAACAACAACAACCTACAAGAATAATGAATAATAATGAATATGAATTAGTTTCAGGAAATAATTGATTTTTTTTTATTTTTTATAAAAGATGTAATATATATGTATTATTTATTGTAATACTCGCCACGTGAGTTTTTAGAATTTGGCATATTTCAAGAAATTGATTCTGTAATAGGAAAGTTCCAAGTATTTTTTCCTCGAAAAAAAATGGCTGCAAAATAGAACTTGTTTATACATTTATAGCATTGCAAAAAAAAAAAAAATAAAATAAATTATACCAATACTTTTAACAAGAATATTAAATCAATTGACAAGGAAGTTATTACTTTTATATGATTGAAAAATTTTTCAAAATTTTCACATTATATAAGTAAGGTTATTTACTTTATTTGAATTTTTTTTTCTTATTAGACTCCCGTCATGAAAATTAACTACTTATTAATTTTATCAACTTTAACTGCAATTAATGGATTAACTTTAAACCCTTCAACCTCAACTGATGTTGCAGGTTTGGGTGGTGACAAGATGAAAACTAAACATAGTTTTTCTCATGGTATCAAGATTAGACATCAAAATGCTAATCAAAAGAATCAATTGGTTGATCATGAAGAATTGACTGTTCAAGCTCAAGAATTTAAAGGTTTTTCCGATGTCTTTTGGCAAATTTTGACTGTTGGAAAAGAAATCACTTTGGATAAAGTTGTTATCTTGAAGGATATCTTGGCTATGCTTGACAAGATTAAACAAGTTAAAAATGCTGAAAATTATTTTCAATTTGACTCTGAAGCTCAAAAGAGTATTAAGTTTGGAAATGAAGCTGATGAAATTGAAATTTCTGTTTTAGGAAAACGTGAAGAGCAAGATGTTGAAGCTCAAAACTTTGGATTTGGAAAATTGAAAGGAATGATGGGTGGTAAAATGGGTGGTGGTAAAGGTGGTGAATCCAAAGGTGGTAAGAACCAAGGTGGAAAATCTACTTTTAATAAAGGTAATGAAAAGTATGATGGTTGGACTACTGATGATGAAACTGATTGTGATGAGGATAAATATGATAATAAAAAATCCAACAATTATTCAAAAGGTGGTAAGAATTTTGATGGTAACCGTGGTAAAAACTTTGATGGCAACCGTGGTAAGAATTTTGATGGTAATCGTGGTAAGAATTTTGGTGGAAAAGGTGGTAAATTTGAAGATTGTGATGATGAATTTGACAGAAAGTCAAGTAGTAACAAAGGTGGATTTGGTAAAGGTGGATCAAGTAAAGGTTCTGATTCCAAATTCGGTGGTTTAAAAGATAAATTTGGTGGAATGAAAGGTAAATTTAGTAAAGGTGGTAAAACTGAAACCAATAAAGGTGGTAAATCAAATTTCAAATCTGGTGGTAAATCAAATACCAGAAAAGGTGGAAAATCCAAAAGAGGTGAGGAAGGTTCCGAGTTAGAGGCTCGTTCTAATAAGAATGGAGTTCCAGTTGTTAATAATGGTCCAGTTTCTAATGGATATCCAGTTGAAAATGGTAATGGTAATGGTTACCAAAATGGTTATCCAGTTGCTTATCCTCCACCTGTCAATGGTTATCCACAAAATGGTGCTACTAATGGTAATGGTTATACCAATGGTAATGGATATACTAATGGTAAAAATGGTGTTGTCAATGGTAATGGTAATGGAGTTAAACCAAATGGGAATGGTTTGAATGGTAATGGTGTTGCTAAACCAAATGGTAATGGTGTTGTAAAACCAAATGGTAATGGTAATGGTTATGTTAATGGCAATGGCAATGGTAATGGTTATGTCAATGGAAAAGTTAATGGAAATGGTAATTATGCTAGAGAATTAACTGAAGTTGAAGAAGCTGAAATTATTCAACAAGATATTGATAATGTTGAACAAGAGATTGAAGCCTTGCAAGCTGAAAAAGAAGAGTTGTTGAGTCAATATGATGTTGATGTTGATGCTGATGCTGATATCTATAAACGTGGTTTGAAGGCGAGTAAAAAAGATTCTTCTTTTGCCATTGAAGATAGTGTTGAAGCTTTTGAAGCTAATCAAGAAGCTTCAGATATTATTAATCAAATTAGGGATTTTAAAGATCAAGTTGAAAAAAATCCTTGGTTCCGTGAAGGGAAAGGTGTTGGACGTGGCGGGAACCATCAAGGCAAAGGCTGGCTCGGTGAAGGCAAAGATCACAAAGGCTTAAAGGGTGATCATAGAGGTAGAAGTCCATCAAGAGATCATAAAGGTAACAAACATGATGGTAAAGGTAGAAGTCCTTCAAGAGATCATAAAGGTAAAGATGATCATAGAGGTAGAAGTCCTTCAAGAGATCATAAAGGAAAAGGCAAAGGTAGTAGAAGTCCATCAAGAGATCATAAAGGAAAAGGTAAAGGTAAAGGTAGTAGAAGCCCTTCAAGAGATCATAAAGGTAATAAACATGATGATGGTAGAGGTAGAAGCTTATCAAGAAATCATAATGGAAAAGGAAAAGGTTCATTTAAAAATCATAAAGGTTTGAAAGATGATCATAGAGGTAGAAGTCCATCAAGAGATCATAAAGGTAACAAACATAATGGTAAAGGTAGAAGTCCTTCAAGAGACCATAAAGGCAAAGGTAGAAGTCCATCAAGAGACCACAAAGGTAATAAACATGATGGTAAAGGTTTAGGTCCTAAAGGTGATAAACATCATGATGGTAGAGGCAGAAGTCCTTCCAGAGATCATAAAGGTAATAAAAATCATGATGGCAAAGGTGGAAATCCACATTTAGGTCTTAAAGGCAAAGATGTTAAACATCATGATGGTAGAGGTAGAAGTTTATCAAGAGATCGTAATGGAAAAGGAAAAGGTTCATTTAAAAATCATAAAGGTGGTTTAGATGATCATAGAGGTAGAAGTCCATCAAGAGATCATAAAGGTAAAGGTAGAAGTCCATCCAGAGATCATAAAGGTAACAAACATCACGATGGTAGAGGTAGATCTTTATCTAGAGATCATAAAGGTAACAAACATCATGATGGAAAAGGTAGAAGTCTTTCAAGAGATCATAAAAAGAATGGTAAATTTGACAAGGGTAGAGGTAGAAGCCCATCAAGAGGTAGAAGTCCATCAAGAAGTAGAAGTCCTTCCCATGATAAATTTAACAAGCATAAAAACTTTAAAGACCATAAGAATGGATTAGGAAAATTTGATGATTTCAAACACAAGGATGGTTGGAATAAACATAATAATAAATGGGATGACAAGAAACATGGTCCTAAATTTAATGGTCCTAAATTTAATGATAAATGGGATAATAAAAAAGGATTTGGAAGACCAAATAATAAATTTGATGATTTAAATAAACATGAAAATAAAACAAAGGGTCCTGAATATTTTAAACCTGATTTCCCAAGACGTCCACCAATTGGTAAAATTCAACCATTGAAGAATGATAGAAGAGATGCTGAAGCTGATGTTGATGTTGAAGCTCAACAAATTGATCTTAGTAAATTTAAAGGTATGATGGGTGGTAAAATGGGTGGTGGTAAAGGAGAAGGTAAAACTTCAGGTGGTAAAACTAATAAAAAAGTTGAAGATGATTGTGAAAAAGGAAAAGGAAAGAATACAGGTAAAGGAAAAGGTAACGGTGGTGGCGATAAAATGGGAATGGGTGGAATGAAAGAGAAATTATCTGGTTTGAAAGAAAAATTGGGTGGAATGAAAGGTAAAATGGGTGGTATGAAAGGTGGTATGGGTGGAAAAGGTGGAAAATCTAGTGGAACTACTAGTAAAACCATTGTTGTTGAATGTCCAGAATCAAAACCTACAAAAGCTGTTAAAAGTGGAAAAACCACCAGTGGTAAAGGAAAAAGAGAAGATCCGAGGCTTTAATTATGACAGTGAATCAACTAAATTGAATCAAGCAAATTGTGAAGAGAATTTAAATTTAAATCAAGACTATAATTGTAATAAAGATGAAAGTGATGAAGAGAGTGAAAAATGTGAAAAGAAACCTATCAATTGTAATCGAAAATTACCAAAGATTCCAAATTTTGCAAGTCGAAAAAAGAAAGGAAACTTAGTCAAACAATGTAAAGAAGATGATTATATAAGTGAATCTGTTATCAATCAAGATAATGAAGTTAATTTTGAAAAAAGAGAAATTGTTGCCAAAATGGTTGATGGTATATCCTACAAAGTAATTGAACCTATGAAAAAAACTGGGCTGATTAATGATATTATTAAGTTTTCATTGACGGATGAAAAGGTTAGACAAGGGTTGGTTGATGTTACAATAAAGACTCTTGAAGCTCGTGTTATACCTTGGGATGATATAATTTTGGCTTTGAAGAAGCATAATGTTTTACTTGACGTTGTTGAATTTACATTGACTAATTCTAAAGTTAGGACGGGATTGAGGCTGTTGATTTTGGAATTGATTCCTGGTTTATTAGAGAATGGAGTGGTTACAATTGGTGATATTTTCAAAGGAATTTCAAATGCTGAAGGTTTAAATAAAAGAGGTGATGATGATGGGTTGAGTGAAAATGAAGAATTGGAGAAAGAACATGATGAATATAATGATATTGATAAATTGACTAAAAATGGACCTCAATTAATACTTTCAGACGAGGAATACAGAAGATTTTTAGAATTGAATTTAACAAATGGTTTTGATTGAAGATTTAAATAAAAGTGATTTGATATGAAGTGGGCTTGATAAAATTTAGATTTTACTGTTTATATATTACAATTATATCTTAAATTATGCAGAATATACAAAATATGTTTTAGTTAAAATAAATTTGTAATAATAAAAAAATGTCAATAGTTTGAGATCGTAAAATAAATTTCTAAACAATCAGAGTATTGGAGATTTGAAATTAAGCAAATGTTTATATTATACCTAATCTAAATAAATACACCGAAAAACCCAATTTATATTATCAAAATATAAAAAAATTTAGTTTGCTTATAAAGCTAATAAAGCACCAGCAGCTAAAGCAAAAGCACCAGCAGCGTATTGTTTGTTAGCAGCACCTTCAAAAGTGGTAACATTAGCTGGAGCAGTAGCATTTGGAGCAACTGATGATGATTGAACTAATGAAGCAGCTGGACAGTTGGTTTTTTCTGGACCACATGAAGTGATAGTTTCAGTGACTTCTGATTTAACAGTTGAGGTAGCAACATCAGCAATGACGGCAGCAGCAAATAAAGCGATAATTGAAAATTGCATTGTGAAAATAAACGAAAGACTATTAGTTGGTTTTTAAATTGAGATAGACTAGAGAAAGAAGAAAAAAAGAATAGAAAAGATGGAAATTTGACTTATATTTATACTAATTTTATGGAATTTAAATGATGAAAATTTTGCAATGTTCTAGTCTTAATAAATTTTTTAATCTATTGTTTATGTGTTTGTTTACTATTTAAATTTTGCAATTTTTATTTTATATACCGGATTTTGGTAATAAATTAATTAAGATAACTATCACAAAATTAGTACATGTATAATAAAAACCAATTAACATGTTCAAAACAGTGCGGGGGTGTCAAATCCTAATTACACTGAGACTGGTAAGGATGAAGAGGTTTTGATAAACTTTGATTTTTACAATCATACAAGAGATTCAATTCCATCAAACTAAGATCATACTAATATTAAATTTTCTTACTATTCCAAGATAAAATTATAATTGTCTCACGATCTAAAATGTGATATTAAAGCCATTTGTGTCTTTGCTTAAATTGAATAATTTGCCATAATTTAAATGTTTGTTTTTAATTTAAGAATGTTAATAAAAATTTGACGTGTCATGACTTAATTTGTTCACTCCAGAATATAGATAACTTAACGATCTAGACTTGTAATTATAATTCCGACTGAATCCCTTTCATAAATTCTCCTGGATCTATTGTACTTTATCAAAATCATTGTATATCAAGTTTATTTTTAGAATGGGTTGCTATATTGTTAAGTTCGATTCGTTTAATTAAATATTTTTTAGGTTTAAGGTACAGAATATATAAACGCTTTGCATTTAACTAAAATGAAAACAAAAACAGATAAAACATTTCGTGTTTTAATTTCTCTCTCTTGTGTAAATCTCATCATGACTTACAATTCATAATCTAAGGCGTTCCTAATAATTATTGTCCCCACTAGCCGCTGGAATGAATATTGAAAGCATCGTCCATACCAAATTTTGACTGATAATAGTCTAAATGACTTAAGCCTTTCAACAATTCTTGTTTATCTCATTCATCTTCATCATGTTTCAAGAGAAATGCAAATAGAGTCTAAACATTCTGTATAATGAGGTTTCGATCATTTCCTGATCAAAATAAAGAGGTAAATCTGCATATTCCTATATTAAAATTCTGATCTATTGACATTTTTTCTTTTATACCAACTTATAAAATCTCTTAAACTTACTCTTACTCTTCTATTATCTTTATTTGGTAATGCAACACCAATAGTTTGAATTAACCTATTAATTTCCATTTCATTAACATTTGGTAATGTTGATACAATACTTTTTAACCAATTTAATGCCAATTCTTGATTTGGTACAACCACTAATATTTTAAGACATAAATCATTTGCATCTTGTAAAATATCATCATGAAATCTAAAAATTATACCATTTAATATAACTGTTAATATTTCACCACCATGATTATTATTAATTAAAAATTGTTGAATTGAATTTTTTAAATTTGTTGTATCTTTTTCTTCAAATAATGATATAGGTGGATTTGGTAAACCCCATGAAACTAAGTCAATTAAGAAATGAATACATGATATAATTGAATTGAATTCATTAAGATTGTTCAATGTTAATGTTGATGCTTTTAAAGTATTATTTAATAAATCAAAATTTGGTATTAATTGAAATGGATAAAACATTAATAAATCATTCATCATTCTAAAAAAATCTTCAATTAAATCTGGTACTTGTTTAATTTCATCATCATTTTTATTAAAAATATTATTAAAAAACAAATCACATTGTTGTAAACTAAATTCAAAAACTGCATTAATAATATTTGGTGGATTAAATTCTTCATCACCAAATACCCTAATTACAACTCCTGTAACCCATAAATAACAACCAAATTGGGTTAATTTATAACCTTGATGTAATAAATTTGCTATTGCTGGTAAAATATCATTTAAATATGAACTAAAACATAAAACAGCTGTTTTTAAAGTATTTAAACATCTTTCACTAACTTTGAATGATGTACCAAATTTTGTTAATATAGTTGTTAATAAAGGCCAAATTTTATTTATAAATAAACTTGAAATTGGATTAGTTTGTTTTTCAAATTCATTAATTTTAAATACATCTAAAAATAATCTTATAACTTCAATTTCATCTGCAATTGCTTTATTTATTTCTTCTTGTGGATTTGATGTTGTTAATTCTTTTAATTTTGTTATACTTGGATCTAAAAACATTTCTGACATTTGATACTGATTTTCTTCAGGAATTTGTTTTATAACATGAGCTAATCCATCAATTAATTCATAATTTGAACTATAATCAATTTGAGATTTAACTTGACCATATAACATATATAATTGTTCTAAATAATTTACTAATAAATTAGAACAATCTTGACAAAAATACATTAATGCATGTGATGTAGCCATCATAATTTCTTGATTGTTTTCTTCAATTGAAAAACCTTTTGTTATATAATTTAATTGTGGTTCTAAAAATTGAGGATTTTTTGCTGTCCATTCTGTATATCTACCTAATACTAATGTAGCAGCGTATCTAACTTTTGGATGTTCAGGTAATTGTACTAATAAAGACATTATGGTTGGTAAAATTGTTTTTTCTTTTGTAGATACTGCTTGTGCCATTGTTCTCATTGAAAATAATGGTGCTTCTAAATATTGCCAATGACCATTTGAATTTGATAATATTGATTGAATTTGTTGAAAAGGGATTTGTAATGCTTGTGATGCACCAATAACAGAACAACAATCTTTTAAAACATCACCCATTTCATATCTAAAATCTTTAAATTTATCTTCTTGTTCTTTATCACCATCAAATAAATCAGAATCATTATCAGTGATTGGATATGTTAAATGTTTTATTATAATAGTTATTAATGATGAATATATATCATTAAATTCAGTTCTTGCTTCTTGATATTTTGGTAACGTTATTAATTGTTTTAATAAATTCCAAAATTGAAAAGTATATCTTACAATATCTAAATCTTCATCATATTTACAACAATTTAATAAAATTACAAGTAAAGGTTTAAAATGTTTTGGATTTTTCCCAATTAATACATTCCATGATTCTCCACAAGTAACATATAATCTAGTTAAACCATCAATATAATCTGAATCTTGTAAATTTTCAGGATGATTTTGCATAAATTCATTTAATTTTAAAATTTGTTGATATAATGCATCTATTATTTCATAATTTTGAATATCTCTTGTTTCACTAATTATTGTAACTAAACATTCAATAGCTTTATCAAAAGTTTTTTCCTTTGTTAAACTATCAAATATTAAAGATGTTAATGAATGTATTTGTAGTATATTTTCAACGGGACATTCTTTTATCCAAGAATTTAAACAATCTAATATAGCTGATGATAAAATTAAATCATTTTTTTCATTTCCTTCAGTTAATTTTTTTAAAATGATTAAAACTTGTTCAATATTATTAGTTATTAATTCTTGAGTTCTTAAATTATATTCTTCATCAGTTAAATTTGTCTTTTTAACATCAGATAATTCTTCAGGTAATATTTTTAAAAATTCTAGTAATACAGGTAAATTATTTTCATTTGATGTTAATTTTTCAATTATATCATTTATTGCAGAATGCCATGATAAATATTGTAAACAAAAATGTGATAATGCAATGGATAATTGAGTACGTATTAATCTTTGACTTGGTTGATTATATTGTACAATTAAATTTAAAAAATTATTCTTAAATTCTTCAAAATTTGATTGTTGTAATTGGGATAAATCATAAATGATTTTTGATCTTAAAGTTTGTGCTGCAAAGATTTTTAATTGAATATTTAAATCATCTGAATTATTTAATATTTTAAATACTATTTCCCATGCTGATTGTGATTTTTGAAATTCTTCTAAATAATGTGTTGCTTTCATTTTTTCATCTTGAGATACATTGCTATACATTGTTTGCAATGCAGAATTTATTTGATTCAATACATCGGACATTTTTGATAAAATTGATTATTTTAATTACACTAAATGGTAGATTTAATCGAGTTTCAAATTTTTTCAAAGTTGATATGATTTCTGAATTCACACGACTAAGTAAAAGGAACTACCAAATGTATCTGAAACATTTGACATAAAAGTTTCAACTTTGAAATTGACAAATAAAACCTCTTAGAAATATAATTTGATAGATCTCATGATTTTAAGTGTGAATCGATGTATAGGTCTATTCTTGAAAATTTTTGCAACATTTTGAATAATTTTTTCTTTTTCGCAATAAATAGAGCTAACATTGAAATTCATATAACGGGAACCATTTCATAAAAGAAGTGTTGTTTTATCTAAGCCTCTATCAAATCACATACATTCACTTATTAATTTCAACATTTATAACTATATCGTCAGAAGTTTCCACTATAAATCCATTTTCACCACTAATTCTATTTGAAGAACTAACTTGACCAGTCATTTTAGTTATCCAATTCCTTACATCATATTTTAAACCCCAAGTATTCAAAGTTATTGGTTTATTACTCAATGGCAATAAACCACAAGTAGGTTGTATACTATTATTGAAAGTCAGTTTTGAATCATAAGTAACATAATTTTTCCCCTTATTTAATAAAAAAATTATATCAGAATTTGTTATAAATACAATAATTAAATTTGGATCTGAATTTTTTAATATATATAATTGATTTATTGATTGAATAGTTTGATCAAATCTACCACCAATTGCATTTAAAACAAAAACTTTTATATTATTTTCAATATGATTATTTTTAATTGATTTCCATAAAGTTTGTAAACCTTTAATTTCTTCAATTTCTGGCCAAATATCATCATTTAATTGATAATTTAATTGAATTGTATATATACATTTCATAAAATCATTTGAATATTGATCTGATTGATAAATAATTTTTGAACCTTTATTTTTATAATATTGTTTTATATCATTATTAATTGAATCAAAATCTCCAACTATATAATTTGGTATAAATTTATCTCTTTCTTCTTGAGATGTAAAATAATTATATAATCTATTTGCACCACCATCAGCACATAATTTTATATGACAATGATTCCAAATTAATTTTAAATCTACATTTATTTCTTGATTTAATATAATTAAAGCTTTATGAAGATGTGAATCAAATTTATCATCATTGATAAGGAAACTAAAAGGTTTTATTAGATTATATTCTCCTTCATCGGTTGAAGGTGGTGGAGTTACAATAGAATCTGGTTGCTCTATAATCTGTTCATCTTGCTCAATTGTCATTTATAAAAGTGAGTTTTGTTGAATTTAAAATGGGTTAGAATTAATTTATGCGATAAAGCAGTCAAAAACTTTGTTTCGCATTCGAATTTAAATATTATGGAAAAAAAATATCATCATTTACTTGAAAATCAACAATGAATACACATAATACCAATAATGGTGTAGTATCCAATGGTTCTAATAATATATCAGAAAAACCAACTGAGAATGACAATAAAAAAGAGATCAACAATAATCAATCTAATACCGATAAGAAGGAAAAAATTGTACCGAGAGATGTTAGATTATTACATTTAATATTTGCAACTCAAGGTATACAGAATTATCAAGATCATGTACCTTTACAATTAATGGATTTTGCTCATAGATATACAAAATCAATATTAAAAGATGCATTAGTATATAATGATCATACAAAACCAATTAATACAAATACAAATTTAAATCCAAATACTAATACTAATATAAATACTGATGATATAAGGTTAGCTATTGCAGCTAGAAGTAATTATCAATTTAAACCAGTACCACCAAAGGAATTAATGTTGGAATTGGCTCAAGAAAGAAATTCAAAACCTTTACCAACAATTATACCAAAATGGGGATTAAATTTACCACCTGAAAAATATTGTTTAACAGCAAGAGATTGGGATGATATTTATGATGAACCAGAAGAAGAAGAGTTTGATCAACAACAACTTAAAGAACAAAAAGAACAACAACAACAACAACAGCAACAACAACAAAAGAAGAAACTTAAAACTAAATAATGTTTAATATATGAAGTAATCAATTAACCTAATCTAACCTCTAGTTTACATCTCTATTTGGTTATTAGGCTATGATTTAAGAAATTTCAATTTTCAAATCAACAAAAAAAAAAAATATTATAATATTTATTGAACACGAATTGAATAATTGATTGAATTATTATATTATGCTACCACCATTATTAGCATCAATTCCTGAAGTTAAAGAAGAATATTCTGGACAATGTTTAGTTGAAAGAACAGCAAGATTGAATCAATTTATTGATTTGGGTCCACCTGATTTATGTAATATTCAAAAAGTTTCAATTAATTCTAAAACTGAAATAAGTACATTTTTATATTTTACAGGGGTTGATACTTCCAATACTGCATCAATTGCTGCTCATTTACAAAGCTTAGCTAATTTAATGACATCAAAATCACAATATTGGTTTGGTGAAAAGAAACATTGGAAAGTACCTCAATTAACTTATTGTTCATTTAATGCATTTTCAAAAGTTGATATGAGAGTTACTGTTCATATACCTGGAAAATTTGAAATTCAAATTGTTAATCAAGATGGGAAAATTTTACAATTGGATAAATTATCATCAAATGATTTAGAAAAATTATGGCAAGAAACTTTTATAACATCAATTATACGAGCAGTTTTAGAAAATGATGATGGTATAGATGAAAATTTTAATAAAATTGGTGGATTAGTTGAAGTTAGAAAAATTAATCCTTTTAATAATGGTATTGCATCAAAAGAATTACTTAATAATTTTTTAATTGGATTTGAATCATTATTTTTTCAAAGTAATAAATTAGGTTGTAATATTGAATTTCCTCAACCAACTTTAGTAAATAATTATTTAATTGATGGATTTATAAAAATTATTCAATTAACTCAAAGTTTTGATCGTGGTTTAATAATTTTAAATAGATTATATAAAGTTGAACCATGTATAATTTCATTAATTGCAAAATTACAATTATTAAAACAAGATGAAATAGAAGCAGTAAAAACTATGAATCAAGGAATTTTACAAGATAGAAGAGATTCAAATTTATTAATTTTACAAGCTGAATTTTGTTTAGATAAAAAAAAACCAGAATTAGCTTTAGAATTAGCAAAACAAGCAGTTAAATCAAGTCCATCTGATTTTAAACCTTGGTCAATTTTAGTTAAAGTTTATACAAAATTAGGTGATTTTGAAAATGCTTTATTAACATTAAATTCTTGTCCAATGAATAGTCATAAAGAAAAATATCAATTAAAAAGAGTTGTACCAATAAAATCAAATGATGATTTACATTTACCTTCACCATTAGATGTTACATTAGATGAAGTATCAAATTTACAAAGTAATGAAATTAGTTATGAACAAAAAAATTTAGATCCTCAATTAATTAATTTACCTGCAACAAATTTAAAATCAACATTTGCAAAAGCTTATGATTTATTAACTGAAATTGTTGTTAAAACTGGTTGGGAATCTTTATTAAAATATAGAGCAAAAGTTTTTGTTATGGAAGAAGAATATAGAAAAGATAAACATTCAAATGGTGGTGGAAGTGGAAGTGGAAATCATTTAAGAAAAAATTCAACAAATTCAACATTAAATGTTGAAAAAAATTCAAAAGATAATGAAAGTGTATCATCAACAATTGGTATAAAATCTCCAATTAATAAAGAAGAATCAAATGAAAAAATTAATGATGAAATTAATTATGAAGATGAATTTAGAAAAAAAAGATTATGTGAAAGATGGTTAGATAATTTATTTATGTTATTATATGAAGATTTAAGAACTTATACAATGTGGCAATCTGAATCATTACATTTTCAAGCTCAACAAATGGAATATAAAAAATCAACATTAGAATGGGAAATTTTAGGTTCAATAGCTTATAGATTAAAACATTTTAAAGAAGGTTCAATTGCATTTGCAAATGCTTTAAGTGGTAGATTTTCAGCAAAATCACAAAAGGAAATGTTAAAATATTATTTAATGGAGAAAACAAAATTAATTAATAAAAATACTTTAAATAATTCATCAATTAATTTAAATTCAAATTCAAATCAAAATTCAACTTCATCATCATCAAATTTTATTCAAAATTATTCAAAATTAATGAATCAATTAAATGAAAAAATTTTAGAAAGTATAATAAAATTATTAGTGTGGAATCATAGATGGTACTCAGATTTTTCACCATATTTATTATTAAATTATTCTGATTTAGTTGCTTGGGAAGGTTTAGTTAAAATTGAAAGTTCAATTAAAGCATTATATAGTGAAGTTGGAAATAAATTTATTAATCAAAAGGACAATAAAGATAAAGATAGTGATCATGTTGGTAATCATGGTATAATCGAAATGATGCATGATTTAGATGTGGATTATATAAAATTATATAAATTAAGTAATGCCGATGAATAATAAAAATGTCAATCTCGGACTTCAATCTGCGATCACGTTACTGTGGGTAATTTATCTGCAAAAAATTCTTTAAAAAACTCCGTTATCACATCTTTCATCGTCTTATCTATTGATTTTATCAAATGTCTGCTAATAATAGATTATTAATGTTTAATCAACATTTACAAAGAAATCAAATAATAATACCGTCATATCCAATGTTAACAAGAACAGAACGTGAACAATATAATGGTCAAATATATCATCAAAATTTACAATTAAATCATAATAAAATTACATACAATCGTTAATAAATGAATGACTAAATAAAACAAATTCCTACCTATATACATAAAAAAAATTGAAATAATACAGAAACACAAAAATCATTTATCATTTTTATTTTCAATTTGTTTAATTTTTTTATTTAATTGTTCTTCTTCAATAAAACCTTGCTTTGCCAATTCTCTTAATTCAGCTTGACTTTCTTCTAATCTTTTCTTTCTTTGTTGAATTATTGCATCTCTTCTTTCTAATTCTTCAATCCATAATTTTTCTCTTTGTTTTGCTTTATCTCTAATTAATTCTTCTTTTGATTTCTTATATTCTTCATTTGTTTCTCTACCAAAATATAATCCACCACCAACTAATGCAATTAATGTTAATCCTTGAAATGCAATTCTATATCTAAAATATTTTTGTGTTTTCAATTTCTCACCTCTTTTCATTGATTTTGCAGCTAATAGAACTGCTCCAGCAGTTGCTATAGATCCTAATGGAACTAAAGGTTGTTCTTTTGATTTATCCCATAATTTTTGCGTAAGTGTTGGTTCTCTATGGAAAATGTTAGTATTCAAACTACGTAAATCATATGAAAATCTATTACATACTCTTCACCAAAACTAATTGAAGATGGAAGTCCAGACATTATATGATATTGTAAAGAAAAGATAGTAGGAGTATTATAAATATCTAATCTGATTTGATTTTGATGATAATAAACTTGATTTGATTTTCAATAATTGCGCACACTACAATTTAAAATAGTTTTACGAGATCAACAACACTTTAACAAATAAAACTCAAACAAATACATACATTGATTGATCTATAAATTATCCAATTTTAATCCTCTAGTTATCTTCCAAAATAAATTTTTTGAATTCTATGTAAGCTTTATCTAAATCATCATTTATTATAATTTTATCATGAGAACCAGGTAATTTTGAATATTCCATTTCATCACTTGCAGCATTAATTCTTTTTTCTAAACTTTCATTTGTTTCAGTACCTCTACCAGTTAATCTTTTTCTTAATTCATCAATTGATGGTGGACTTATAAATAAAAATTTTGCATTTAAATCAGTTTTTTTAACGGATTTTACCCCTTGCATATCAATATCTAATAAACAAATTAATCCTTTATCAGCAACATCTTTAACTGCTTTTATGGTTGTACCATAATAATTACCTGAAAATTGTGCCCATTCTATAAATTTATTTTCATCAATTAATTGTTTAAATTCATCAATAGTTGAAAAATTATAATCCTTACCATCAATTTCCCCATCTCTTGGTTTTCTTGTTGTATTTGAAACAGAAAATCCAAATTTATTTGGATAATCTGCAAATAATTTTTTCAATAAAGTGGATTTTCCTGTTCCAGAAGGACCTGAAATAACTATTGGTCTAGGACTTGAAGATGACATGGTATAATTTCTAATATTCTTATATCTTCTTAAGATATTGATCATAAACTAATGAAAGTTTAGTTTGAATGTTTGTTTGTTTCAAAAAAATTTCTGAAAAAAAAAATAACACGAAAAATGAGATTCAATTACATAAGAAATTACAAATTATAAACAGATTCAATTTTGTATATTATATTTTTTATACTTTTTGTTTAATTCCATACATCATTTCTTCTTTATTTATCAAATGTCCAATTGAATCGATTTCTTCTAATAATTTATCAATATCATAACACCAATCATTTAATATTGAATTTATATGATTATCACTTGTTCTTGGATCATTACCTTCAATATGTTTTGTTTTATCAAATGAAACAATTCCTTTTGGTCTATTAATTTTTGCAACTATCATACCTTTATTAACTAATTCACTTACATATTTTTCAGATTCTTCTATTGATAATTGTAATAAATAACTTAATCTTTCTAATTTAATAACTTTATAAAATTTATTTATAACTCGAAGATTATGTTCAATAATTCTAATTTGTAAATTTTTATAATTTTTTTCATCTTTAAAAATTTTTGAATTTTCAAAATAAATTTGATAAATTGATTCAATATTTGACCAATGAATTAATTCATTTGTTGTAAAAATTTCTAATAATTTTAAAATTTTTGAATCTAATTTTTTAAATTTTGAATTTAATTTAATTTTTGAAATTAAATCATTTTGATGTGGATCATATGATGATAATATTATATAATATATAATCAGTATTAAATAATTTTGATAATTTTCATTTGATTCTTCTTCCTTAGGAATATCAATTAATAATAAATAATTTTTCACAATTTCAATATAATCATATTCAAATGTATTAATATCAATTAAATATTTAAGATAAATTGATCTAAATTCATTTGCTTTATCAAAACCTTTTAAACTTTTTAATAAAATTTTTCTTGATAAAATTTTTGCTTGATTATGATCACCTTTTTGTAATGTTAATTTAATTTGATCTAAAATATATTCAATTTTTTCTTGAAATGGCATTAATGAATAAGTTTCAACTTGTAAATCACATAATATATCAACTGCTTTATCTAAATCATTAAATTTATTTAAATAAATTTCAGCCAATTCTTTTGAAACATGAGCTCTTTCAACTTCAACAAAAATTTTTTTATCAGTAACAGTTCTGATAGTTTCAATTAATTTAATTTTTAAATTTATATCTTGAATTTTTGATAAATTATTAATAACTTGTTGAATTAAATATTGAATTGAAGATTTTAATTGTCCATGTTTTTTAGATAAAATTGTAATTAAATCATTTAAATATTCCCAATCATTATTATCTATTAAAGTATCTACAATTTTTAATAGTACTCTTTTTGATGATGCTAAATCTGATGATTGTCTAGTTTGTTTTTCTAAAACTAAATATTTATCCAATTTTTGCTTATAGTCTGGAATCTTTTCAATCAATGGGAATTGTTCATCTAACGTAGCACTGAAATCTTTCTCTGCTTTAATTGGATCTTCTCTTGACATAATAATATATTTGGTTGTAAAATGGATGGCAATTTGGAATGGAAATTTAAATGTTGAAAGCGAGAGAAAAAAATATAAATTTATACTATCGTGTAAAATTATCAAACATCTTATGGATCAAATTATAAAACATCATTTAAAAACATCAAATGAAGAAGGGAAACTAATAGCTGATTTTGTTACTGATTTATATAATAAAAATAAATCATTCAATCAATTTAAAAAATCAATTCAAGATAATGGTGAATTTTCAAATGAATTTATAAATGATATTTATAAAGTTTTAAATTCAAATAATTTTAAATTAAAAATTAATGAAATAATTTATGGTTATGTTAAAGATATAACTAATTTTGGTGCATTTATAAATTTTAATAAATATTCTGGTTTATGTCATATTTCACAAATTTCAAAAAATGGATCTCGAATAAATTCTCCAAATGATTTATTATATAAAAATCAACAAGTTTATTGTAAAATTATTGATATAATAGATCGACCGAGATTGAAAATCTCTTTATCTATGAGAAATATTAATCAAGAAACTGGTGAAATAGAGATGGAAACTAGAGGTAGATCATTTGATAGAGCAATTAAGAAAAGAAAATTAACTTCCCCAGAAAGATGGGAATTAAAACAATTACAAGCAGCTGGTGCAACTTTTGATCAAATTTCATCAGATGAAGAAGAAAAAGAAGATGAAGAAGAGGAAGAAGTCGAATCTGCAGACATTGAACAAAATACAATTAAACCATTTTTTTTAAAAGGTATGGATATCAAAACTGAATCACATAAAGTAGAAAAAATTATAGATGAAGATCCAACATCACTTGATAATATTGCTAATACAGGATCAAAATTTGCAAAAGAATACCGAGAAACCAAAAAGGAAAAACCAACTCTGGATCAAGAGGAGATTAAAAAGAAAATATCATATGGTAAAAAGACAAATAAATCGATAGATGAACAAAGAAAATCATTACCTGTTTATTCCATGAGACTGGAACTAATAAATGTAATTAAAGATAATCAATTTATTGTAATTGTTGGTGAAACTGGTTCGGGTAAAACTACTCAAATTGTTCAATATATTTATGAAGAAAAATTAAATAATGATAAAATAATAGGTTGTACTCAACCAAGAAGAGTTGCTGCTACATCTGTTGCTAAAAGAGTTGCTGAAGAAGTTGGTTGTAAAGTTGGTGATGTAGTTGGTTATAATGTTAGATTCGATGATAATACTTCATCACAAACTAAAATTAAATATTTGACTGATGGTATGTTAGAAAGAGAAGCATTAAATGATCCAATGATGAGTAAATATTCTGTAATTATGTTAGATGAAGCTCATGAAAGAACTATAGCTACTGATGTTTTATTTGCATTACTTAAAAAAGCTTGTATTAATAATCCACAACTTAAAGTTATTGTAACATCAGCTACATTAGATTCAAATAAATTTTCAAAATTTTTCAATGATTGTCCAATATTGAAAATCCCTGGTAGAACATATCCAGTTGAAATACTTTATACAAGACAACCTGAAATGGATTATTTACAAGCTGCTTTAGATTCAATTTTTCAAATTCATTTATCTGAACCTGAAGGTGATATTTTAGTATTTTTAACTGGTCAAGAAGAAATTGATACAAGTTGTGAAATTGTTAATGAAAGAATGAAAAATTTAAAAAATATAGCTACTGATTTAATTGTCCTTCCAGTTTATTCATCATTACCTTCGGAAGTTCAAAGTAGAATTTTTGAACCAACACCAAAGGGATCAAGAAAATGTATATTGGCTACAAATATAGCTGAAACTTCAATTACTATAGATGGAATATATTATGTTATTGATCCAGGATTTGTTAAATTAAATTCATATGATTCAAAATTAGGTATGGATACATTAAAAGTACGACCTATAAGTCAAGCACAAGCTAATCAAAGAAGTGGTAGAGCTGGTAGAACAGGACCAGGGAAATGTTATCGATTATATACTGAAAAAGCATATCAAACACAAATGTTACCAAATACAATACCTGAAATTCAAAGACAAAATTTATCACATACAATTTTAATGTTAAAAGCAATGGGGATCAATGATGTAATGAATTTTGAATTTATGGATCCACCATCTTTAAATACTTTATTAAATGCATTACAAGATCTATATATTTTAGATGCATTAGATGATGATGGAAATTTAACACAATTAGGAAAAAAAATGGCAAATTTCCCAATGGAACCAGCATTAGCTAAAACATTAATTAAATCAATAGAATTTGATTGTTCTGATGAAATATTATCAATTGTTGCAATGTTATCTGTTCAAACAATTTTTTATAGACCAAAAGATAAACAAGATTTAGCAGATCAAAGAAAAGCAAGATTTCATAGTTCATTTGGTGATCATTTAACTTTATTAAATGTATATCAAAAATATTTAATTAATCAAAGAAATCCAAATTGGTGTAAAGATAATTTTATTCAAGAAAGAAGTATGAGAAAAGCATTAGATATTAGAAAACAATTATATTCTTTAATGAATAAACATAATTATTCAATTAAATCTTGTGGTAATAATATTACTCAAATTAGAAAAACTTTATGTTGTGGATATTTTAAAAATTCATCTAAAAGAGATAATCAAGGTGATAATAGTTATAAAACTATAAATAATGAAGAAACAACAGTTTATTTACATCCTTCTTCAAGTTTATTTGGTAAAGCACCGGAATATTTATTATATCATTCTTTATTATTAACAACAAGAGAATATATGCATTGTTGTACAATTGTTGAATCAAAATGGTTATATGAATTAGCACCAAAATATTTTAAATTAACTGATAAAAACCAACAAAAAATTCAACCATTATTTGATAGATCGAAAAATTCAAAAGATAATAAACAACATAATTGGAGACTAAGTATTAAAAAGAAACTATAATATATAATCCTTGAATCTGTTAAAGAACTTATACAAATATCTTGATTTGAATCAAAATGACTGAATTTTTTCAAATTTTCATAATTGATCTCTTAATTCTCATTAATAGTTTTATTTGTTGAGATTTCATTTAAACGAGTCTTTGTTGATGGAGAAGGTGTTGATATGATGAATTCCCCATCTTTCAATTTAGACCAAAATTTAATTAGTTTAAATTGAGATCTGAAAAAAAAAAAAAAAAAAAAAAAAAATTTATTAAAATATTAACACAAAATCTCAGATTTAAATTAAATTTGTATTCAGGTTGATTTTGTAATTTTGATCAGAAAATGTCAACACCATCGAGCTCTCATTTTGAAAACATTCCAAGAAATGAATTTGATCGTAATGAAATTTCTAATTCAATTACTATCCCAATTCCTTCATTTAGATCTAATCTGATTAAATTCAAGATTGTCAAAAATGGGGTTTGTGAACTTTTTCAAATTTGCAATTTAGATTTATCACCCAACGATCAAGCTTGTATTTCCTTAGAAATTTTATCGTCTACTCCAAGACCAAAAGAAACTGCTTCATCTAATTCTAGTGAATACGTAGATGGTTTTGAACTTTTTGCTCGACTGCAACATTCCACTTTTGATCGAATCTCATATAGAAGAGAAACAGTTCCAAGAAATTTTAGTGAACAAGAAGAAATAGTTGGAGATTTTGAACCTTTTGGATATAATCAGATTGATTTGTTCTCTGGAGAAAATTCAAATATTAATAATGACAAAATATTACCTGAAGCACCAGTTATAAGAGTCAATGAAATGAGAAGTCCAACTTTGACAGCAGAATCTATATCATCATCACCACATGAAAGAGGAATTGAAGATTATAATGTATCTGAAGAATCAAAATCACTTGACGAGTCAAACAGAATTGAAACACCTGTAAGTAATTCAGCTCCATTGAATCAACATGAAGTAGAAAACCAAGCAAAGAAAATTCGATTGGATATGGAATCTTTTAAAAAAACTCCATATTATAGGAAATATATGATTGCAAAAAAGGGGCATTATGGTTAATATATTATAAACTCTCTTAACTACTCTATGATTTTGTAATAAATTCTAATTTCTGATAAACTTTATAATCTTTTTAAGTAAAATCAACAGCAATCAATGATTCTTTCATGTCTTGAATTCAGGTGACAGATTAACTATTATTGCTGATTTCAAATTAGATGGTTTATTCAAACTTATTAATCGTGGCTGAAATGAAACATTTGATAGAATTAAACACGAGATAATATATATAGATTCAATCAAAGAATTATCAAGCTCAACTAAACGAGTCAAATGTGGTTATTATTTTTGTATTGATATTAATGAGAATTTAGTTCCAATTGAAGTTGATGTAAATAAAAATTCAAAAATCTCAAAGAATAGGCTGCTTTAGTTGTATTGAAATATCCTTATGATTAATATTAGTAATTAATATATGTTCAATAATTCTAATTTTAATTTAACGAACTTTTTATTGGCTTTATGATCACAACTAGTAACTCTTCACCTACAGAATCCTAGATATAAATTGTCGTTCAGAATGTCAAGTGATATAGTATGAAGTTTTTCACAAAATTCTATACAAGCTCAAAATAAATAAAGTTCCCATATAAAAGTTGCTCACTTTTGCAAGTAGTATCTACATACAAACTTGGTTCTCTTGAATCAAATCATTTTTAATTTTTTGGATGACAAAGAGTATCAGAATTTTGTAAACTTTTAAACAAAAAAAAGCATTATAGGTGGTTACAAGATTTTGTAAACTATCAAACAAAAATAAGTAATATAGTCTACAGAATTTTGTAACCTATTGAACAAAAAAAATATTATAGCCTATATAAAATTACCGTTCTTTAAATTTGTATACTCTCATAAATTTTATCTCTCATGCAACATGTGCCCTATGATACTCACCTTAATAAAGTAATCGATATTACACTGTAAATTTCTTTCTTTTCACTTACACCTGACTGATAAATAAATCTGAAAAAGAATGATTAGTTTAAGAAATATAATCGTTCTATCATATAAGTTTTTTTACTGTATTAACAATTGTCATAATTCTTGTACTAATAAAAAAAATTGAGCACTTGGTAGCACATGCAATTTTGACATTAAGTGGAGAACGAATAGTGTGAAAAAAAATTCGCTTAAGTGGGGTGAGTAACGAGTCAAACGAGAATTTAACAACCGATTGGTATGACAAGAATTAAATGTTTCGTATAAAACCCATCGCGGTATTAATGGATTTACAAACAAAGTAACAAATCTTGGCTACAAGTTATCTTCAAGTAATAAGTTATTAAGGAATCTATAATACTAATCATCGTGAAATTAATTTTGATAGAAATATTTAATATATTTTGCATCAAAAATTTTATTATTGCGTTGCTTGATTAGTATCAAAACCATTCAATTCATATTTTAACCAAACGTTTCATTCTTCCTTCCTTTCAAAGTCGTTCGCTTTTCATTCTCCACATTCATATATCAGAATTTGATCTCCCATTTAAAAAATGTATGCAATTCATGATACTATGAAATCTGCAAAATATGCCAGAGAAGCAATTCATGATCGATTAACATTATATTCAACAAGTTCTTCAATATCTACAACTGGAGTTAAACCATTAAAAAGAAAATATTCAACAACAGAATCAATACCTACAACTGAAAATCAATCAAAATCAATAATAGAATGTGTTCCATTAGAAACTAAAGGTGGAAGTTTTATAAATTCAAAAACAAAACAAAAAATACTATTGAAAGGTATTAATATAGATTCACAAATGAAACTACCGACAAAACCATATATGCCAACATATGAAGGTGATTCAAGTGATCCCAATAATATTTTTTTCGATGGTGATAATGTTTCATTTATTGGTAGACCATTCCCATTAGAAGAAGCTAAAGATCATCTTTGTAGAATCAAAAGTTGGGGTTATAATGTAATTAGATATTTAGTAACTTGGGAAGCTATTGAACATAAAGGTCCTGGAATGTATGATTTAGAATTTATAAATTATACAATTGAAATGTTGAAAATTATTGGTGAAGTTGGTGGATTATATGTTTTTTTAGAATTTCATCAAGATGTTTGGTCAAGATATTGTGGTGGTAGTGGTGCTCCAATGTGGACCTTATATGCAGCTGGTTTAGATCCAAAAAATTTTATAAAAACTGAAGCTGCTATTTTACATAATGATCCAAGATTTCATGATTCAACAGATACTTATCATAAGATGTTATGGACTTCTAATTATAAAAGATTAGCTTCATTAGTTATGTTTACATTATTTTATGGTGGTAAAAATTATTTCCCAAATTTAATTATAAATGATGAAAATATTCAAGATTTTTTACAAAATAAATTTCTTGCAAGTGTTGAAATTTTATGGAAAACTATTAATGAAAGATTATCAGATTTAATTGAAAATGGTACAATTTTAGGTTTTGAATCAATGAATGAACCAAATTGTGGGTTGATTGGTCATCCAGATTTAAGTGTTTTACCGGATTTTCAACAATTGAGAGTTGGAACAACTCCAACTGCATTTGAAACAATGAAATTAGGTATGGGTTTTACTGTTGAAGTTGATGAATATAGAATTTCAGTTACTGGTCCAAGAAAATTTGGTACAAAAATAGTTGATCCAAAAGGTATAAAAGCTTGGCTAACTCCAGAAGAAGCTAAAAAAATCGATGCAAAATATGGATTTCAAAGATGTAAAGATTGGAATATTGGGAAATGTATATTTGCAAATGAAGGTATTTGGTCATGGAATGAAAAAATGAATCTTAAAAATTTATCAAATTTAACACAAGAACAAAGATTAGAAATTTCATCAAAATGTGAATTAAAAGAATCCAATTTTTTCAGTGATTCAAAATTTTATAAAAATTTTACTGGTCCAGTACCAAAATTAATTGATATTGAATATTTTATAAATAGTAATTTTGTTGAACATTATGTAAGATTTAAAAATTTAATTCGATCAATTAATTCAAATTCATTTGTTTTATTATCAGCTCCAGTTTTAGAATTACCACCAAATATTAGAAGAAATTCTAGAAAAATTATTGATGATAAAACAATTTATTGTCCTCATTATTATGATGGTTTATCATTAATGTTTAAAAGTTGGAATTCAAAATATAATGTTGATACTTTAGGTATAATGAGATGTAAATATTTAAATCCTGTATTAGGTATAGTATTTGGTGAACGAGCAATTCGAAATTGTATTAAAAATCAATTTATCGAAATGAGAAAAGAATGTAATGAAAATCTTGGTGAAATACCAATTTTAATGTCTGAAACTGGTATGCCTTTTGATATGGATGAAAAAAGATCATATAGAAATGGGAAATATATTTCACAAACTGCTGCTTTAGATGCTTTAATAAATGCATTAGAAGGTGCTAATATGTCTCATACATTTTGGTGTTATAATTCAAATAATAATCATAAATGGGGTGATAATTGGAATAATGAAGATTTTTCATTTTGGTCACCAGAAGATAGAAATCTTTTATTTGATGAAGATTATAGTAAATCATCAAATTTAATTAAAAAGGCAACAAGAATGAGTCAATCAAGTTCATCAAATTCAAAATTTAGTATAAAATCAAATGATTCATTAGATTATGAATCTGATTGTTCATCAATTATTTCATCAACAAGTTCAAATGTTAATTTTAGACAAAATAGAAATTGTTTTCCATCACCAGATGGTGTAAGAGCTGTTAGTGCAGTTGTAAGACCATATTTAATTTCAAGTTTTGGTAAAATTATTGCTCAAGAATTTGATATAAAATCAGTTAAATATTCATTACAAATTGAAATTAAATCATCAAATTTTCCAACAATAATCTTTGTACCTAAATGGCATTATCCATTTTTAGATTATGGTGATATTTATTTAACTTCTGGTTCAATTAAATATAATGAAGAATTACAATATATTGAATGGTATCATGATGAAGAAGAAAGTAATGATTATGTAACAGAAACTATTATAATAAAAAATAATAGTGGTTCATTAGAAGAAGCTAAATTAGATGGTAAACAATTACAATGTCCTATATCATAGAATAAATGTAATAAAGAACTATTTATGATGAAGTTAAACTCTCTCTGGATTAACTTCTGGATAACCAAATGGATTGGAATCCAATCTACAAGATTTCACATATATCAAGATATAGTAATAATTCAATAACCCAATAAAAGTCAAATATTCAAATATATTATGTTGGTGTATAAATATCACTTAAAAATATGTATTTAGCGCTGTTCTTACGTGTAAATACCAATATTACATCTAGTTAATATATAAATGTCACTTACAAAATACTTTTTCCTTCATTCATTACCTGAATTTATACATAAAAAACGTAATACAATTATTTCACTTGGTAAATAATCCATAATGTTCAATAATTAGGTTGATGTACAGATAGCTGTGTTTATCTGGACAATAATTGTTTGACAATAAAAAAGTTTGAGAATTACGAATTTCAAATTAATTTGATTCTAGGGGTTTATGATTTTCATTAATGTGTTGGACATAAAAGTTCACACACAGACATCAATGATAGATACAAAGTTGAATTATTCATGAAATGATACATGTTCATGGATAATCTTCAATGATGTCTGATCAATTTACATCGTGTGATGTCAGTTGGATCATTTTAAATGGTTACCTAACAGCGGCAAATGATCACATCTTCCAAGATTATCAAGAATATTCAGAAATGATTTTATTTTGAAATTTGTCACGTCAAATATTATGCTTAATACATCTATCAATGAATTCGGTACAATTGAAAATTTAGAATCAAGGTTAATCACGTCAAAATCCTAATTTTACTAAACCCTTACACCAACTTCAATTCAACCTCAATCACAAGTTGATATTGCTTTAATTCATTAGATCAAGAGTTGTTTATAATCAAAAGGTAAAGCTGATTTATCAAAAGGAAAACCTAAATTATATCAAGAAAAGTCATTTGCTTTAACTAAAGATCAAATAATAGAACTAAAATAATATAATTATTTATTTTAAAAACTTAAATCATTTTCATCATCATCTCTTGGTCGTTTCTTTAATTCTTGTTTAACTAAATCATTTACAAATTTACTAAAATATTCGACATAAGGTTTTAAACTTGTCTTTTCCCAATCATGTTTTTCATCTTTTTCTTGTTTTGTATCATAAATTTCTAACTCATTTTGTAAATCTCTTAAATTTGGTGAATTTAATGGATTAAAACCATAATTACCATCATCTTTATTTAAACTTATATTTTTAAATGGATCAAATGGTACACATACATTACCAGTACCTGGATGTATACAAAATGGAGATTTTAATAAATGAATAATTTGTCTTGAAACTTCAATATCTAATCTTGGATACATAAAATATATTATTATATCCTTTTTTGAATCATTTAAATATGAAAGTTCTGATTTTGATTTTAAAACTTTTGATGCAATTGTATTTATATCTTCCCATTTATTTTTTGAAGTTGAAATCGAATCCTTTTGCCATTTTAATTTTAATTCTTGTTGTAATTGTTTATTGGATATGAATGATAATAAATCATCAACACATTTCCAATTTTTTGAATTTGGATCCATATTTGAATCAGTTAACCAGGGGTCTTGATCTTGTAATATTATATTTGTAAATTCATTTTTTAAAATTTCAAATGATCTCTCAATATGTGGATGATAAGGTTTTTTAATTTTTTTATTTTGAGAATTTTTACCTAGAATATCTAAATATTCAACAATACCTTTTCTTGATGAATCATCTAAATTTCTTGCTCTTTCATCGGAGATCCAACAATGTGCACCTCTTCTACCAGAAAATACCCAAATTAAATGTTTAAAACCAAAATCTTGTCTTAAAGAATATTCAATAATTTTAGAACCAACTTGAATAAATTTCCAGCATTTACAACAAATATCAGTTCCTTGACAACACGTTCTTATATCATCATAATCAGTTAAATCAATGTCAAATACTAATTCTTTACTAATTGGTTTTAAAGCTTGTTTTGGTAAATTTTTACGTTCTTTTGGATTTTTTGTATAAACAGCACCAATTTCAAATCTTGTGGGGTTCGAAGTTATAATTGATTTCTTAAAATCATCTAAGGAATTAAATGAATTATAACGTTGATAAGCTCCTGATCTATATTCATATGCAAATTCTCTAAATGTAAAATCTTTTGTTGGTTTTGGTGAATGAGATAACCATTGGAATATGTATCTAAAAGGTAATAACCTTTGATAATAATATATCATATCTGATTCAGATGGCTTTTTAGATTCCTTATTAATTGAATCATCTTCAAATGAGTTCATAGTTGAATATTGAAAAATTGATACTAGAAAAAAAAAATATATATTTCAAGACGTGTTGATTAATGGTAGCAGCGTGTATTTTAATTTTCATCTATAAATACTAATGAAACACCTTCATCACCAGCAGTAACTAATTTCTTACCATTATCTAATATAGCGAAATCTAAAACACCCATATTATGACCAACACCAACAAATAATTCTTCACCAGTTCTTGAATCCCATTTATAAATTTTCCCATTCATACTTGAACCAATTAAAATTGGAGAATCATTTAAAAATTCTAATTTTGTTATAGCATCATCAATTTTAATATTTCTTCTAACTCTCCATTGTAATGTATCAAATAATAAAATATCACCACTTACTAATCCAATAGCTAATAAATTAATATTTTTATTTTTACACCAACTTAAAGCTTCAACTGATAATTCAGCTAAATCATCAATATTTTCTAAAGTTTTCAATGAAACTACTATTTTACCATTATCATTATTAATAATTGATAATTGACCATCTCTACCACCAATTGCTATTAAATTTTCATGTTGTTTTATCGTTACCCAAGGAGTTTCAATACCTTTAAAATCATCATTTGGTAATAATTTATAATTTGGTTCACCAGTAAAACAATTCCAATTTATAACAGTACCATCCTCAGATATAGTTATTAAAGATAAATTATTTTCATCATTATTCAAAATAAATTCACCACCATTACATTCTAATGTATGATTGAAACCTGACATTATTTGTGTTAACAGTTTTGATGATTCATCAATTTGATAAACCCATATTGAACCATCAGTTGAGCCAAATGCAAAATATAATTGTTTAGGATGAATAGCTACAAATGTAATTTCTTCAACTTCATCTAATTCACCAAATTTTTGCCATTTTTCACCACCTTTTTGTGATTTAAAAACTTGTAAAAAACCATTCATATCTGAAGTTATTAAATATTTCCCATCATTTGTGAAACCACCAGATATAATTGATTCTTTATGATTTTCAATTTCAGTAACAAATTTAGGTGGTTGAGTATGAGTTGTCCATAAATAACCTGTATTATCACCACCACCAGTGAAAACCATTGGTAATTTTGGATGTTTAAAAATTGTAAAGATCGAATCTTTATGTTGATCAAAATAAGTCCATGAATTATTGGACATGTCTATTTCTAAAGTTTCATGATCTTGATCCATATCTATATCTTCACCATCATCATCATTTGGTGGTTGTCTATTATCATCATCAACAATTTCTTCTTGAACTTCATCTAGATTTATATATTCCTCTTCTTGATTTTCTATTTCTTCATTGGAGATGTCGTTAGTGTTATCTATATCTTCTTGTGACATTATGAATCTAGTTGTATAAGAAAGATGGCAAAATATAAATTAGTAATGATATTTTAATTGATTAAATGAGATGAGAATTTTATTATGTGGAATAAAATACATGCAGGTCGTACCAAATGCTGCAAATAATTTATTACTAATTGAATATCAACAACGATCAAGTTACCTTGATGTAAGAAATGTTTGATATGATCATGGTCAATCACTCAAAGCAGTAAGACTGATTAGTTTAAGGAAAACAGTGTTTATCTGTTGGAATGGGATCAAATAATGCTAGTTTGGCTGAAAAAAACTTATAAAACAACTACCGACCTCAGTAGCACACATAACAATCTACTTTATCATTTCATAAATGATAAAAATCATATCAATTGGTTCAAATGTAACTTGTTGCATTTTTTAATGAATCAATGTGATAAAAAAAAAAGATCTTTGATTCTCATTATTAACAACTAATACATTTCTATTTATATACCTTCTATTATGTCAGATTGGATATCTACATTTCCAGGGTATAAACAACTATTAACAGCGGGGAAAAAGACATTTGGTAAGATAATACTGACTGGTTCAGTACCAAAACATGTTGGAATTATAATGGATGGGAATAGAAGATATGCAAAGAATCATAAAATAGAAATAAAAGAAGGTCATAATCTAGGTTTTGATACTATGGCCAATATATTAGAAATCTTATATGAATCAGGAGTTAAATGTACAACTGTTTATGCATTCTCAATTGAAAATTTTAAAAGATCATCATATGAAGTTAAATGGTTAATGGATTTAGCTAAATCAAAATTTAATCAAATAAATCAACATGGATTTTTATGTGAAGAATATGGTGTCAAAATAAAAATATTAGGTAATATAGATTTATTACCAAAAGATGTTTTAGATGTTTTAAAAGAAACTGAAGAAATTACAAAAAATAATACAAGAGCTTTATTAAATGTTTGTTTCCCATATACTTCAAGAGATGAAATAACTCATTCAATTAAAACAATAGTTGAAAATTCAATAAATGATTCAAATCTAATTATAAATGAAGAAACAATTGAACAAAATTTATATACAAAAGATAATCCACCTTTAGATTTATTAATTAGAACACTGGGTACTTATAGACTTTCGGATTTTTTATTATGGCAAGTTACATCACCAAATTGTAAAATAGTATTTACTGATAAATTATGGCCGGATTTTAAACCTTGGCATATGATTAAAATTTTGATAAATTTTGCATTTGAAAATTATTGGTATTTTAATGAAAATCCAAAATCAGCAAATATAGATTATGATTCTTCTTCTGAAGATGAAACAATTATATCGGAGGTAGAATATTTAATTAGTAAAGAGATTTAATATACATTTTTTAAAGTCATGGAATTGAAAGATAATAAGAATCAATATTTATTTAATTTAAACATTTAAATTTTGAAGTTTTTGTAATCCTTCAATAGAAAGTTGATCTTTAGTTATATCACCACCTAAATCCATCAGTGTAACTGCATCAAATGCGGATTTAAAATAATCCAATACTGATGGGATAATGTTTGGATATAAGAAATTGTTCAATCTTGCTGTATGAACACAACCTTTAATTGGTTCAATACCATTCATTCTATTGATAATCCAAGTTAAAGCAGCTGGAGCACCTACTAAAGTCTCAGTAACATGACCATTAGTTTGATCTTCAGCAAATTCAGCAGAAGCAATACCTGCTTGACACCATTGATTAAAAGTTTTCAATGAATTAACAATTGGAACAACATGATCAATTGTACCATGATAAATGAAAACAGGAATTTGAGGAACCAATTGCTCTTGATAAACTAATCCATTTGATTCTAAGATTGATTTACCAGGATCCTCTTGAAAAATCGAATAACCTATTGGAATATATCTAACTAATCCTGAAAACCATTTTTTATAGGCATAATATAAAATTGCATCAAACATGCAATGTTTATCATCTTGGTTCCAACTCAAGGTTAACAATGGATTAATATTTGAATTGATAAAAGATTTGAAATTACTATATTCATTTGAAATTCCTGCCATTGCATTAGCAATAATACCACTAAATATGGTTCCATCACAAACCTCTGCAGTTGCTGTAATATTTGTAACGAATCCTCCTAATGCAACTCCAACTAAATGTTCATTTAATTCAGGAGCATAAGCTGGTTGCAAAGATGCAGCCCAACCTGATGCTAAACTACCACCAGAATATCCCATCATTGAAACTTTTGCATTATTATCGACACCAGTGATATTACCACTCAATAAAGTAGCTCTAATTGAATTCAAGGTTGCTTGTCCAGATTGTTTCCCAACTGTAAATGTTGATTTTGGACCTTCGTAATCTGGTGTATTTACATAATAACCTTGATTTAAAAAAGCTGCAATAAAATACATTTCGGATTTTGTGGCTAAAGTGTTAATTGGAGAACCATATTGAATAGCATAACTTGGAGCACAATCAATTTCACCAGAATCTTCAAAAGTTTGATAACTAACAACTTTTTTTGGATCAGCATTAAATGGTTCGATAATGGTTGTAACAATTGCGTTTGGATTCCCAAAAGAATCTTCTGATCTAACTAATAATTGCCAAGCACCTTTGACTTTGATTGTATTAACAATACTGGTTAATGGATTAGGAACTGGTCTCAGCTTCAAAATTGCACCGACTTTTTGATTTTCAAACCCAGTTGGTGGATTATAGAAATCATCATATCTTGGAGATGTTGGAATTAAAGGACCTGCTGAAACGACAAGTAATAAGAAAAACCAAATGAATTTCATGATTGTTGTTGTAATTGAATTTAATTTGAGTTCTTTTGTTGTCTATTTATACATTTTTGAATGTCAAGGAGATATTTTATTTTTATTAACATCTTGAATAGAATCAAAGCTTTTAGTTAATTTCTTTACTTCAATTTCAGGTTCATGCATCAAATCTTTTTTATCGTAAATTCCACTTGTCGTTTATGCTAGAAGTTGTTTACCACGAATTATTACTAAACAATAGAATAAGCAGTCATACTTTTGAATTCAAATCATAAAAAAAATGTTTCGGTAAAACGTTTTATTTCGATCAAGATTTTGATCGATCGTGATTTGAAGGTAATTTAAAATTTTAAATCTATGAGTTATATATAGAGTTTAAAAGGAGTACATGGATTTTGACTGAATTCGAAAATTCAATTATAAAAAGAGGCGCCCAAGTATCCAAAAAAATTTGACATAAACAATAAAAAAAATGATATTTAATTTTATCATCTTTTGAAAAATGATAAGATAGTTTTCAATTTTCATTCTCAAATAGAGTGCAATAGATTGAAGGAACAAAGCTATTGTCTTAGTAAAACTCTGCAGATATTTTTGTTCCAATTGGTGTGCTTAAATCTCTCTTTACCGTCGGGGTAGCCGAGTTAAGTCAAAGTACTTTAAAAACAGAAATATTATACTTTCGATCAAGATAAAAACAAAAACCACTTTTTTAGACTTCCTACATTTATTGAAAAATCAATTTTGATTAATTGAAAGGCAACATTGGAATTATTTTGTAGACAACAAAGAAGGATTCTCTAAAATTATTCGTTAAAATTTAATTTATCAAATACCTAGCACGTTTGTAGGTAAGTCAAATTTCATAACAATAGGATAGTTATTTGTATCTAACTCTCCAGATTTTCAAGATATGGCATGACTTTATTGTTTGAAAATGATTTGCAAAGGACAATCAAAAATTATGCAATTTTAATTTTTTAACAAACAATCACAGAATATTAGCAGATACGCGATACCAATATAACAAATCAAATAAAACATATTGTAACCTACTTACAATAGATTACGATAAAATAAAAAGAGTCCAACGGACTCCAGATTTTGAAGTCTACTTTAATGTTTACTAACTCTAATGTGATGATATCTTAAATATCGATACTCATAGTGATCCAATTAAGAACTTACTTTATTTAACCTTCTTAGTTACAAACAGATCCATTGAGTCATGTTCATTCAAATTGCACTAATTTTACTCGCGAGGCTGAAAATATTATCAACAGATTCTATTATTCATGACTTAATGAAATTTTGATTTTTGTGCTAACCATTTGAGTTTTTTTTTTAAAAAATATTGATTTAGTTTGATTACTAATGTCTGAATGAAATAGAATATCAAATCAAACTAAGTACTCGTTTGGGAAAACAAAAATAAAAATGTTGTTATTCTGCTTTCAAAACAATAGTTTCAAGTTTTAATCAGGCGTATCAGTAGTTGTCATCAAAATGTTTTCACGTTTTTCAACTATATAACAGTATGATTCATAAAAAAATTTTCAACAATTACGTTTCTCGTGAATTTGTGTCAATGCTTCAACAATAAGAATCAAAGAAATATAAAAAACTTGGAGTTATCGATAAATTATTTGATGTATATTGTGTTATCTCTCATGAAAAAAAATATTGAAAACCATTAAAACCGTTATTAGTATTGTTTGGTTTTTATAATTAAGCCGAATTATTATTGATGGCTACAGATACGTAAATAAATTGCCACAGTACCTTATATTTAAAAATTTAAAAATTCAAGATTAGCGAGATAAGTGAAATATCAAATTATTTTCTTAATACGTTAAATCCGGAGCCGAACTACTTTTTATTTGGCTAAAACCCGAGCCGAGCTGACTTCTTATTTCGTTAAACCCCGAATACTACATATAACAACCATAATACAATCAGTTCGAATTCAGTAATGATAAACTTGCCTTGTTCTATCTTGATTAACAGGAGCACTATCTTTTTAAGCAATGTTCCAACAGAAATACTGTTCAAACAGAAGATTCATTAGATCAGAGCATGAATTAAATGATAAATAATAAAATTTCAATCTCAACGATTTTGATTCAATTGGTGTTTATTTTTACGATGAAACTTTAATAAATAACAATACAGATTGGCATCGAAAATGGAGTGGTTATACATTAAAAGAATTCGATAAAAAAGTTTGGATCACATTTATTTAAATTAACCGAATCATGAGAAAAGATCTCAATATAAATTCAGTATTTATTAGTTTTTAAAGTTCAAGTTTGCAATACTTTGTAATCCTTCAATTGAAAGTTGATCTTTTGTAATATCACCACCTAAATCCATCAGTGTAACTGAATCAAATGCTGATTTAAAATAATCCAATACTGATGGGATAATGTTTGGATATAAGAAGTTATTCAATCTTGCTGTGTGAACACAACCTTTAACTGGTTCAATACCATTCATTCTATTAATAATCCAAGTTAAAGCAGCCGGAGCACCTACCAAAGTTTCCGCAAAATGACCATTTGATTGATCTTCAGCAAACTCTGCAGAAGCAATACCTGCTTGACACCATTGATTAAATGTTTTCAATGAGTTAACAAATGGAACAACACGATCAATTGTACCGTGATAAATAAAAACAGGGATTTCAGGAACCAACTTTTTTTGATAAACCAAACCATTTGATTCTAAAATCGATTTGACAGGCTCCTCTTGAATTACGGACCAACCAATTGGAATAAATTTAAACAATCCTGAGAACCAATTTTTATTGGAATAATATGAAATTGAATCAAACATACAATGTTTATCTTTTTGATCCCAGCTTAAAGTTAACAAAGGATTAATTTTTGAAGTCATAAAAGATTTAAAATCATTATATTCATTCGAAAGTCCTGCCATTGCATTAGCTATTATACCACTAAATATAGTTCCATCACAGATCTCTGCAGTTGCTGTAATGTTTGTTACAAATCCCCCTAATGCAACTCCAACTAAATTTTTGCTTAATTCAGGAGCATATCCAGGCTGTAATGCAGATGCCCAACCTGATGCCAAACTACCACCAGAATATCCCATCATTGAAACTTTTGCGTTACTATCAACACCGGTGATATTACCACTCAATAAAGTAGCTCTAATTGAATTCAATGTAGCTTGACCAGATTGTTTTCCAACTGTAAATGCTGATTTAGGACCTTCATAATCGGGTGTATTTACATAATAACCTTGATCCAAAAAAGCAGCAATAAAATACATTTCGGATTTTGTAGCAAAAGTATTAATCGGAGAACCATATTGAATAGCATAACTTGGTGCACAATCGATATCACCGGAATCTTCATAAGTTTGATAACTAACAACTTTTTTTGGATCTGCATTGAATGGTTCGATAATTGTTGTAACAATTGCGTTTGGATTCCCGAATGAATCTTCGGATCTGACTAATAATTGCCAAGCACCTTTGACTTTGATTGTATTAACAATACTTGTTAATGGATTAGGAACTGGTCTCAGTTTTAGAATTGCACCGACTTTTTGAGATTCAAATCCATTTGGTGGATTATAGAAATCATCATTTCTTGGTGATGTTGGCAATAAAGGACCAGCTGATACGACAAGTAATAAGAAAAACCAAATGAATTTCATGAATGTTGTTGTCAATGATTTTAATTTGAAATCTTTTGTTGTTATTTATACATTTTTGAATGTTAAGGAGATATTTTAGTTTTGTTAACATCTTGAATAAAATTGAAGCTTTTAGTAAATTTTTTTATTTCAATTTCAGGATCATGCATCAATTCTTTTTTATCGTAAATCATAATCGTCGTTTATGCTGAAATTTTTACACCGCGAATTGTTATTAAACAATAGATTATGAAAATATATTTTTGAATCTATTGTACAAGAAATTTGTTTTAAAGAAATCTTTTATTTCAATTAAAACTTGAAACAATCGTAATCTAGAGCTATTTTGAAAGTTTAAACCTATGAGTTGATTGTTGAGAATTCAAAGAGTAATTTTAAAAATTAACTGAATTCAATGTTCCATTTGTAGAATGATAGTTTAAAAAAAAAGGTGCTTAATAACGAAGAAAAACGACTAATTATGAAATAATAAGTATAAATCTTAGTTTAATTTATCATCTTTTGAAAATTGATACGAAAGTTTTCAGTTTCGATGTTCTAGGAGAGTGCAATAATCGAAGTAACAAAGCAATTGTTTAAATAGAGCTCTGCGAATATTTTGATTCAATTGGTGTGTTTAAATTTTTGATTACCGACAGGGAAGCCGAATTAAGACAAAGTGCTTTAAAATCAGAGTCATTAAAATTTCAAGAAATAGAAGAACGAAGAACACAATTTTGAACCTTTTACATTCATTAAAGAATTGATCTCAATTAGTTAAAAGGCAATACAAGAAAAATATTTGAAGAAAACAAAGGAATGCTCTACAAATTTATTTCTTAAAAATTCTTTTTATCTATTAAATACCTGACATGTTTTTTTTTTTTTTTTCAAAACATTTTATATTTATTAAGTTTAAATTAATCAACTTTTACAACAATTGGTAAGTCATTTGTATTTTTCACATATGTTAATAGACTGTTCTCATTCAAATATGATAAATTCGCTTGTTAGGTCAAACATTATCTATAGAATTTATAATTCACAATTGGATTAAATCTTAATTTTTGAGCTTTTACTATTTAATTTTTTTTTTAACAATTCGATTCAGTTTGTAGATTAATTTTTGAATGGAATAGAGTATTAAATCAAGCTAACCTCGTGCTTGAGACATCAAGAATGAAAATTGTCGTCGTTTTGCTTTCAAAACAAAGGTTTCAAGTGTTTATCAGGCGTATCAGTAGTAGTCATCAAAATGTTTTCATTTATTTTAAGTATATAACAGTACAATAAATTGAAATTCCACTACAGTTTTTCAATAATTGAATTTCTTGAGAATTTGTGTCCATACTTCGACAATAACAATCAAAAAAAATACTAAACCATTAAAGCTATCCATAAATAATTCTCTAATGTATATTGAGCTAAATTGAGATAACACTTGAAACATTGTTAGTATTGTTCGGTCTTTAAAGATTAGCGGATTTACTATTGATGGCTACAGATACGTAAATAAGTTACCGCGATCCGTAAAATTTAAAGATTAAAAATTTCAAGATTATCAAGAATAGTGAAAATCAAACTATCTTTCTATTTCGCTAAACCCCGACTACTACATATTATATTGTTAAAACAATCAGTTTGGAATCAATATTTATAATTTTGTATTGTTAAACCCTTTGGCTTGCAAAAATACCGTAAGTTTTACGCAGTATTCAATCGGAATACCCATTAAATTAAGACTTCAAGCAAATGTTTAAAAATGATTTTCATTTTCAACGAGATCAATTCAATCTTGACATAAAATTTTGATGAAATTTGCATTCTAAACTCGTTGGTGTATCAATGAAAGTCCAAAAATCACAGAAATAGATCTGTTTTCTTTCAAGACAATCATCCTTCGAAGGTATAATAATTAATTAGTAAAGAAATTTAATTGGAATTAATAAGTCCTTAAAAAATCATTCAAAAGATCCGTAAGGTATATTTATTATTTATTATTAGTTTTTAAAGTTTAAGTTTCTAATACTTTGTAAACCACTAATTGAAACTTGATCTTTTGTAATATCACCTCCTAAATTCATCAGTGTGATTGAATCAAATGCAGCTTTAAAATATTCCAACACTGATGGGATAATGTTTGGATATAAGAAGTTATTTAATCTTGCGGTATGAACACAACCTTTAACAGGTTCAATACCATTCATTCTATTGATAATCCAAGTTAAAGCAGCTGGAGCACCTACTAAAGTCTCAGTAACATGACCATTAGTTTGATCTTCAGCAAATTCAGCAGAAGCAATACCTGCTTGACACCATTGATTGAATGTTTTCAATGAATTAACAAATGGAACAACACGATCAATTGTACCATGATATATAAAAACAGGAATCTGAGGAACCAATTGTTTTTGATAAACTAAACCATTTGATTCTAAGATTGATTTAATAGGTTCTTGTTGGGTAATTGACCATCCTTGTGGAAAGAATTTAAATAATCCAGATAACCAATGATTATTAAAATAAAGTATAACTGAATCTATTAAACAATGTTTATCTTTTTGACCCCAATTTAAAATTAATAATGGATTGATTTTTGTTGATAAAAATGATTTAAAATCATTATATTCATTTGAAAGTCCTGCCATTGCATTAGCTATAATACCACTAAAAATGGTTCCATCACAGATTTCTGCAGTTGCTGTAATATTTGTAACGAATCCTCCTAATGCAACTCCAACTAAATGTTCTTTTAATTCAGGAGCATATCCAGGTTGCAAAGATGCAGCCCAACCTGATGCTAAACTGCCTCCAGAATATCCCATCATTGAAACTTTTGCATTACTATCAACACCAGTGATATTACTACTTGCTAATGTAGCTCTGATCGAATTCAAGGTTGCTTGACCAGATTGTTTCCCAACTGTAAATGCTGATTTAGGACCTTCATAATCTGGTGTGTTCACATAATAACCTTGATTTAAAAAGGCAGCGATGAAATACATTTCTGATTGTGTAGCAACAGTATTTATTGGTGCACCGAATTGAATTGCATAACTTGGTGCACAATCGATATTACCAGCATCTTCAAAAGTTTGATAACTAATAACTTTCTTTGGATCAGCATTGAATGGTTCAATAATTGTGGTAACAATCGCATTTGGATTTCCAAATGAATCTTCGGATCTAACTAATAATTGCCAGGCACCTTTAACCTTAACTGTAGTGATTATACTTGTTAATGGATGAGGAACTGGTCTCAGTTTCAAAATAGCACCATTTTTTTGATTTTCAAACCCAGCTGGTGGATTATAGAAATCATCATTTCTTGGAGATGTTGGAAATAAAGGACCTGCTGAAACAACGAGTAATAAAAAAAACCAAATAAATTTCATGATTGTTGTTGTTATATTTAATTTGAGTTTTTGTTGCCTATTTATACATTTTTGAATCTTAAACAAAAGCGTTATCACCCACTCATGATACTTCAAAAAAAGTTAAATTTTTTACTTTCTTCTCCACAAATTGAAAGAGATTAATCTTTTAGAATCATGTATCTACTTTTTTAGTGGTTGCAAATTGAAACCGTGTTTACGAAAAATCATGTCGCGAATTATAATTGAACAATTAATTAAGAAATCGTGCTTGATGATTTATATTGTAAAGTTGATCTAATTGTATCTTTCATTTTGATTAAGCCTTGATTGAATAAATTAGATCTACATTTTGATTCTATAACTGTAGAATATGTTGAATTTAATCTAGTTTGAAAGCTTGAATTGTGTATAAAAATTTGTTGAATGTAAACATATATAATTGATAAATTATTTAAAAATTCGCCCGAGTCTCCGCTATTTCTTTAATATTACACAATAATTAAAACTTCCATCAAAAAATTATTCTAATTTCTTGGTATCATCTGTCACTTTTCTAAAACTCATAAAAAGGTTTCAATATAGGGGCTTTAAAAAGATAATTTGAACAACTCGATGTTTAATCAAAAGAGTATATAAATGTTTTTGAATCAACTATCAGATTTAACAATCATTTTATCCCTTAGTTTTGAATACTAGTTTATGATATAAAAATTAATCTATCTTTTCTGATTCTAGGAGCTTTTTTTCAATCGGTACATCGACTAATTTTGAAATATTGAATTTGAGACGTGAATGTTTAAAAAATTGAGGAGAAATTGAAAAAAGCCGAAGAGTTTTCAAAATCAAAAACACCACTAATTCAAATATTTTCAATAATTTTTAGTTCTAAAAGTCAACCATGAGTATGACTCATAGCACAAAATCTTGAAAATTGCGTAATAGAAAAAGATTTGAAAATTTTAAAAGAATATTAACATTTTGATTAATTTATTTTTGAAAAACGTTTGATGGGTAAAATAGTTAGGTTTTACGAAGATACGAGAATTATTCAAGAACTTGATAGTTATTTTCAACGAATTAATAACACGATCAACTGATGATTTTTAAAACTTTAATAGATTATTTTAAATTTGTTGAACAGCAGAGGATACCGTATCCTGTATCAAACTACAAAAGATAAATTGTTATTATTCTAATAATAAAAATAGCACAATTAAATTCTATGTCAGGATTTGGAATCAAACATAGTAAGAACAAAAATCAGTGCTAAAATTGACTTACACTTGTTTGGTTCTGCTACTATTTTAGACCTTAAGTTAATGAAAGTCATTTAGCTGCATTGTATTTATTCTATAATTTTCATGAGTGCAAAATATAAATTGTATTAAAGAAAGTTAATCGGTCGTAGGTGAAAACACGTTTACGTTTTTTCAGTTTAATTCTATTTTTTTCATCGTATATATTAGGTAAAAGCTATATTTCTCTATATAGAAAACCTAGGATGGCTAATTCTAAATTAAGTGTTGATTGTAATTATACACTGTTTTTTTGATGATTGTCCAAATTTCAACAAATTTATAAAAAAAACAAAGTTTTTGATTTTAAACCCACAACAACATATATAAAAGAGATAAAAGTAATAGATAACAAAAACTTTGACATTAGTCATTTAGGTTCTTCCTACATAGTTATTATGTAGATTTTACAAAAAAAAACAAAGTTTTTGATTTCGATGGCAAATGTATTAAACCGATTACAAAGTTTTCAGCTGTATCAAATGTATGTTTGAATCCAAAAACTAGAGACATAACCTCTACGTTTAAAGATATAGGGATTATTTTGTTAAGGTTGAAAGTCAATTCGCTGATCGAGATAATCGAATTGCATCAAAGACCTTGAAGAAGATTGAAGCAAAGATCTATTTTTCTGCCACGTTGAAAGATATTCATTATGATCTATTTCCAAGAGGTTTGGCTTTTTGGATTGTGTTCTCAGTTAGTTTTATTAATACTTTTGTAATTTCTTTGCTGACGTCAGTTTACAAATCAATCATCAAGATAATTTATTAAGTTTTATCAAAAACCTTTAGATTTACCGAAAAGAAGATCAAATGTTTTACCACGTTGAGAAATATTCATCATTACCTATTTTAGAAAGATCTTAGCGATTAGGTTTGTGTTTTAAGTATGTCAGATTTACTAATACTTTTGTGATTAAATATCCTTATCTCAGCTGACAAATCCAGTGGTTGAGATAATCAATTGAATTTTTTTAAAAACCTATTCAAAGCAAAGATCATTTTTTTTTACCACGTTGAAGGATATTCATAATTTTCCAGTTCTGAAACTTTCTTAGCTTTTTGGATTGTGTTCTAAATACTTTTGTGATTACATTTTTGATCTAAAAGATTTCAATCCTAGCTTTCTAGTTTTTAGGTTATTGAATTGTTTTCGCAAATGACTAACTTAGAACCTGTTTTGTATTACTGTGATGTTACTAGTTCATATGATCATCTAACAATTAATAGTTTTAACATAATTTGATACATGTAAACCAAAACTAGCAATCAATTTTCCTCTTGAGTTGATTATAATTCGATTTCTCTGTAATTAAAACCAAATTTTAAACGTTTCTAAAAATATAAATGTGCTAAGATCTTTGTAATGAATCTTTACCAGTCTAATCAAATATTCTGAAATTTCCTTTTGGGAATTCAATGACTGCTTTTGAGACTTTATGTATTTTTTAAGTACTTCAATACAAGATTAATCTTTTCTACGCGGGAGTAGATCGAAGACATGAGTAATTTAAAATAGAGATTTATCAAATGATTACGACATTAAACAACAACAAACAAGAAAGAGATAAACACGTTACAATTTTTTCATCGTATCTGTTTATCAACTAAATGTACCTCTTCTACAATAGTATTATAATTTCAGATTGAACGTCTATTGTAGAATCAAAGACAAATAAATAGCAAATTAATCAACAAATTCAACATTCTTCTCGAGAATCACGAATAAATATTATTATTGTTATATTGTTTCTAGAACAAAGATTCGAAATTTTGTCTATCGTATCAATAGTACACATTAAGAATTTTATATCTGACTCAAATAAACATCCACAGTAAGTTACTCATCAATTAGGTGATCCATGAATTTGTGTCAATCCTTCAACAATAAAGAAAGTAGTAGAGAAAAACAAAGAACAATAGTTATCAGATGTTTTGACGAATAGAAAAATTTTTTTCTCATATTATAAAGCACATTGACTTAAATACAATTCAAAAGAACAATAGTAAACTAATAAAAACGTTGTTAGTATTGTTTTGGTCTTTATCGAAAATCGGATTTTCAATCGATGGTTACCGATTCATTTAATAAATTGAAAATTTCTCCGCGGTATCAAATCTTTAAATTTAACTAAAATTTCAAGATAAGCGAGAAAAATAAAAAAAAACATCTTACCATTTTCCTATTTCGCTATAATCCAATTTCTAAAACCCGATTATCACATATTACACATCACATATCATATATCGTTTAAACAATTGGTTTTTAGTTGGACAATGTGCTCTGTTTACCTTTGTTTCGCGTTTATTTTTTTACTCTTTATAAACTGAGGATTCAATAGAGATTACTGAATGAAAACAACTATAAAAAAAATTTCTTTATTTCGCCACAATATTAGTAATCAAAATGAAGTCCACTGGTTTAGTATTAGCTAATTTATAAAGGATATATATATCAATGTAAGATTATGGAACAACCTCGGGCATCTTGCATATAAAATAATAAACTGCTCTAGACATATAATATTGGAATCAAAATATATATTGTTTCAATGTAGATTTATTTAAATCTAAAATTATGCATGAACGAATAATTTATTTTATTTTTGATTGCAAAAAAAATTTCATCTCAAACAATATCTCAATGTAAAATTTGGATATTATAATCAACGTGTTTTATAACAATACTGAATTGAAAAAAAAATAGCTCAACAATACAAACAATATAAGATGAATCTATTTCAAAATCGTGTTATAATCTTCGAACCATGATATAAATATCGATATGATTTCTCTACATTTTTCCAATTCAATTAATTATTAACTTATACCCATCTGATTATTATCAATTCCAATGAAATTTACACAAATTTTAGCTGCTATTACTTTCTTCGTTGTTTATTCAACCTCACTTGTTATTGTTCCAAGATATGATAACAATAGTCAATACTCAGTCAAAGCTGTTTCTTTACCTGTTATTGATCCAACTGATAATTCCTTAATTCAAGGTTTTGAAAATTTAATTCCAACTATTGTTTCAACAATTTTTAAAGCACTTGGTGAATCAGAAGATAAATTTTCATCAGTTATTCCAGATGTTTTATCAGGTTTAAATTTAACTTCAATTGATGCCCAACCATTAATTGCTGCTGCAACAAATGATTCATCAGCTATTCCACCATCAAATGATCCAGCCTTAGTTTTCATTTCAGAAATTGTTAATGAAACTTTCAAAGTTTTAGGTGTTAGTTCATCAACTATTATTTTAAATTTACCAGGTATTATTTCAACTTTTATTAAAATTTTTAGTTTAACAGTTCCAGATATTGTTACATTATTTGTTGGTATTGCATCAGGAAATCCATTATCAATTGGTTCTTTAATTAAACTTGCTGGTGATGCTATTCAAGCCGCAGCTATTGGTGCACCAGAAGCTATTTCAATCATTCAACAAATCATTCAAAAATTGACTGCTCAATAGATTAAAATAGATCTCTAATATACATTTTTCTTGTTTTAATTTGCAGCATAATTTGTTATATCACGTGTGTCTATTTTTCTGAAACACAAAATTAATAAAAACTCTCTCTCTTGACTCATTTTTCAAATTTGAAAAATTAATTATATAGATTACATATCAATTTTTTTTTTAAAAAGTTATGGATTTAGTCAATCATTTACCAGACAGATTATTGTTTGCTGTTCCAAAAAAGGGAAGATTATATGAAAAATGTTGTAATTTATTAAGTGGAGCCGATATTCAATTTAGAAGATCAAATAGATTAGATATAGCATTATCAACAAATTTACCAATTGCATTAATTTTTTTACCAGCAGCAGATATACCAGTGTTTGTGGGTGAAGGGAATTGTGACTTGGGTATAACTGGATTAGATCAAATAAAAGAAGCTGATCAATTTAATAATATAGAAAGTTTATTAGATTTAAAATTTGGTTCATGTAAATTACAAATTCAAGTACCAGCAAATGGTGAAATAAATGAAAGTAAACAATTGATTGGTAAAAAAATTGTTAGTTCATTTACAAAATTATCAACTGATTATTTTAAATCAATTGGTGATTCAAATCCAAATATTAGATACGTTGGTGGATCAGTTGAAGCTTCATGTGCATTAGGAGTTGCCGATGCAATAGTTGATTTAGTTGAAAGTGGTGAAACTATGAAAGCAGCAGGATTAAAAGCTATAGATACAATATTACAAACTTCAGCTCATTTAATTTCAAGTAAAAAAACTAAATTTCCTGAATTAGTAGGTACAATAAGACAAAGAATTGAAGGTGTTTTAGCTGCTCAAGAATATGTTTTATGTAATTATAATGCACCAAAATCAATATTATCATCATGTTTAAATATAACACCTGGTAGAAGAGCAGCAACTGTTTCAACATTAGATAAACATCATAAAGATGAAGAAGATTGGGTTGCTATATCATCAATGGTTAAAAGAAAAGAAATTGGTAATGTAATGGATGAATTGAAAAAGCAAGGTGCAAGTGATATATTAGTATTAGAAATATCAAATTGTAGAGTTTAAAAACCTAAATATATTTAATTAATTAATCTTATACCATCTTTATCAACAATTTTTATAAATACCCCTTTAAAATCAATTGGCATTCTTTTATTTAATTCATCAATACACATATCCATTAATTTTAAACCTTGATCAATTGTCATATCTTTTCTATAATGTTTATCTAATAATGAAGTTGTATAAAATGCAGCATAACCATGTGCACCATAAGGTAATTCAACTTGAGTACCTAAATAATCTATCCAATTTAATGAAGGTTTATTAGATTTTATATCATATCCACCAATTAAACAATTTACTTGATAAGGTTTTCTTGATCTTATAGAAGTAGCTAATTGATTTCTAACAAATGAAGCAGTTGCATTTGGAGATAATTCAATATCATTTTCTCTCATTGAATATAATTGAATATTAGCTTGAATATATTCAGCAAATTGAGTTGTATCACCACTTTCACCAGTAAATGCAATTAAATTATGTTTGTTTAATTCTCTTGTTTTATCATCATCTTCTTTTAATATAGAAATTGATCTAGTTGCAGCTTTGGAAGTAGCTATAATTGTAGCATCAGATACTTTTATACCCAATATAATATCCATAATGAATTAATTGAAACTTTTGCCACTAACTAAATAATAACGATTATTTTTTTTCGCTGTTGAACAAACAAAAAATAAAAATCGAAAGAAATGTAGATTTTTGTATTTATTCTATTTATTAAGATATTGTTTGATTTTTTTATCAATTAATTGGTTGATTAAATTGTTTAAATTACTTGTATCATCATTTATATGTTTTAATAAATTAATTTCAATTTGTTTTTCAATTAATTTCCCAGTTAAATCAACTTCAATATTAACAGTATCATTAATTTGTTTATTTGTTAATATAACTTTTGACTGACTATAACTAATTAACATTATTGAAAATTCCCCTTTTTCATGATTTACATTTGTAACAGTTAATGAAGTACCATCAATTGATATAAAACCTTTATGAACAATATAATTTATAAAATTTAAATCTCTTAATTTAAATGTAAAATTTATTGCATTTTCATCTTGTGATTTGGATATTATAGTTGCAATTGTATCTACATGACCTTGTACAATATGACCACCTAATCTAACATTAATTGTAACAGCTCTTTCTAAATTAACTTTTGAACCTTTTTTTAATGAACCTAAATTTGATTTACGTAATGTTTCAGGTGCTATACCAACTTTAAACCATGTTTTATTTGAATCAAATTCAGTTACAGTTAAACAAACTCCATTTGTTGATATGGAATCACCTAATTGTACATCATTTAAAATTGATGAACAATCAGTTATGACTAATGTTACTCCATTACCACCTGAATTGGATTGATCATTAGTATTATACTCTGATACAACTCCAATAGTTTCAATTAACCCAGTAAACATTTGATTGAAAGTAATTTGATTTGAATAATTGTGTTGAATAAAAATAAATTAATAATCTATTAAATAAACTTAGTAATTAATTAATTTTCCGTCCTCGTTAATTTAAATAAAACTTTACAACCAATAAATAATTCATTAAATTAATAACAATAGAATTTGATTAATAGTGGTACAAAGAGGAAGAATAAGACAAAGAGTGAACATATAGCTACTATAGAATTGTAATTTTGATGGATCAAATGGAAATTGTCAATTTTGATTTAACCCAAGTTAACTAATCAATATGGTTAATGTTTTAACAGACTCTATGAAACATAGATCTATCAAAATATCGATACATTCGATTAAGAAATGTAATACCCAAGGAACATGACATCGATCTCTAGTTTTAACTCTGTTGAGAATCAAAGATTTTGCAATCCAAAACTACGCAAATGACTATCTTATGGATCCAAAGAGACACATTCTATTCTTCAAAGCTTATAAATATTGATTTGATTATTGTCAATTGTATTATCCATAAACTCGTGATCTTTCTTTTTGTATAGTAAACGAGAGTGCGTGTTAAAAAAAAAAAAATACAATTTTCCAAATTATCTATCAAATTTTTCTATATTCAAATTGATTCAAAATTATGCCATTTAGATTCCCAGTTAAATTTGAAATACCCAAACATGTTCATGTAAATGCTAGAGTCTTAAGAGACCAACATAAAAGAATTAATTTTGCAGAACATGAAGTTACAAGAAATGCATTAAAATATATTATAAGAAATGAAGAATTACCTTCAAGAGTTAGAATAGAAGCTCAATTACAATTAGCTACCATGCCAAAATATACTTCAATAACCCAAATCAGAGACAGATGTATTGCATCGGGAAATTCAAAATCAGTTATAACAGATTTTAAATTAAATAGAACAGAATTTAGAAATAGAGCTTTAGCTGGTCAAATTCCTGGTGTTAAAGTTGCATCATGGTAATTGAAACCTTGTAAATAAAAAAATGAACAATCAAATACACATATATATAATGAGACAAATGTTGAAACCCCTTTTACAATTCTATAACTTCCTTTGTTTTCTGTTTCTAATTTATCTTTCTCTATTCAAATATCATCATTGGAAAAAAAAATATAATAATATAACATATTAAAAATAATATTTCACAATGTTGATAAATCCAGGATTAATTCATAAAAGAATGATCAATAAATCATTTATTAGACAATTCAGTTTAATACCTAATTTTTCAAAATTTAAAACTATACCTCAACCACCTGGTTATATTATTGGTACAGTAAATGATGCTTATAAAGCACCAGATCCAAATCAATTTGAAGGTAATTTCCATTGGACTTATGAAAGAGCAGTCACAATTGCTATGGTTCCATTAGTAATGACACCATTTATAGCAGGAGTTGAATATCCTATAATAGATTCATTATGTTCAACTTTATTATTATTTCATTGTAATGCTGGTTTCAAAAGTTGTATAATTGATTATATACCAAAAAGAGTTTATGGAATTTGGTATAACATTGCTTGTAAATTATTAACTTTTGGTACATTTGTAAGTATATATGGGATTTATATATTAGAAACTTCAAATAATGGTTTATTTGATTTAATAAGTAAAATATGGAATGCTTAACAAAATGAAACCTTCCAATTGTAAATAGAGATTAATAGTAAATTATACAAACTTATATTTATTTAGATAAAAAGGAGTTTTAGTACTAAATTTCTTTGGTTCTTTCTTTTCAGATTTGATCAAATTTTAAAAATTAAAAAAAAAAAAAAAAAAAAAAAAAAAAAAAAAAAAAAAAAAATTATCACCACTCGAATCGTAATTTAAAACAACCAATTTATTTGATCTTATTTTTAATTTTATAATGAGTGATTTCAATGATGAACCAAAACCATATACAGAGATACTAAACGAAGCTCCAATTAGAAAAATTGATTTCATTGGATTGGATTTACCAAATTATGAAAATGAAGATGATATACCAGTAAATTATGAAATTAATCAAGAATCTCAATTTCATATAACAAGAGCATTATTTGTTGGTAATTTAAGAAAACCAATCAATGCAGGACAATTTCAAGTATATTTAAAACAATTAATTAAATCAAATGGTTATTATATAGAAAGATGTTGGTTAAATAAATTAAGAACTCATGCAATTATATTAATAAATAATGAAGAAGGTGCAGAATTTTTAAGAAATAAATTACTAAATTCTAAATATCCAACTAAAGAAGAAGATTCCTTGTTGAAGGAAGAATTTCAAGATAAAGAAATTGAAAGATATGAATCTGAATTAAAACATTATCAAGAATTATCATCAGAAGCAAAAGAATCAATCTTACCACCAATCGAACCAAGAGAATTTGAAGTTGAGAGATTACCTTTATATGTTGAATATATCCCAGTTAAAGCAATAAATCAATGGACTTATGAAGAAGATAAAGGACCAAGAAATGGGAAATGGAAATTAGAATTTGAATTTAGAGGTGAAGATAAATCTGATCCTGTTGCTTCTCATACTTTATTAAATGGTGATTTTATTCCAAGATATCATCATCAACCAAGAATGAATCGTCATAGAGGTCATTATAATGGATATAATAATTACAATAATAGTGGTAGATATCATGATGAAAGACAATATAATCAATCAAGAATAGGTGGTGGTGGAGGTGGATCAACTGATTCATATGTTCCTGGTGGAATAAGTAGAGAAAGATCATCTCTGCTGTATATCCCAAGACAAACTAATACTAAAACAGATTCCTATGTACCTGGTGGAAGAAGAAGATCAAGATCACCATCAAGATCAAGATCACCAGAAAGATTTTGAATAGGAAACAAGCCAAAAATTATAACTTGAAATATAAAGTGTATTAATAACTGTGAACTTTTAAATCAAACATTTGGTTTTAATTCCATCTTTCAATTCTTTAATTATACTTATTCTCTTTCATTTGTAGTAGTTATATATCAAATGATGATTTATTACTGATGTATGGATGTCGTGTTAAATATTATCAAAACAGATTTTCAATTTGTATGAAAAAAAATTTTATCAATTAGTTAAACAAAATGTTAAATACAAAACTCATATATAAACAAATATTTAAACCAGTGATATATCCATGTGTTAGATTTAACAGTACAACCACCACCACCACTACCAAACCCACTGCCACCAAAAAACCTCAAAATCATTTTTTATCACAAATATATCCAATCAATGAAACCAAAATTTCTGATTCAGATTTAGATTCATGGATTAAAGCAGTTAAAAATTTAAAACAAGGTAAAAAAATATTTGATACAAAAGAAGAAATATATTTAGATCAAATTATAAATAATTCACAACAATATTTAAATAAATCATTTGAACCAAGTTTAAAACAAATTGAACAATCAGAAATTTATAAAAATAAACCAATTCCATTGAAAAATGATCCAATTATTGATAATCTTGTAAATTTAATTATGAGACATGGTAAAAAAAATTTAGCAAGAAAAATTGTAAATCAAGCATTTTATATAATTCATTTAAAATTAAGAAAAGATCCAATTGAAATTTTTAAAGAAACTTTAAATAAATTAGGTCCATTAGTTAAAACTAGAGTTATGTCAACTGGATTTGCTAAAAAAAAAATTGTTCCACAACCTTTAACTGAAAGACAAAGAAATAGATTTGCAATTACTTGGATTTTAGATGCTTCAAAATCAAGAAAATCAAATGATTTTTCTATAAGATTAGCTGAAGAAATTATAAATGCTTATTCTGGTAAATCAAGTGGTTATGATAAAAGAGCTCAAATGCATAAATTAGCTACTCAACAAAGAGCTTATATTCAATTGTAAATAATAATATTAATAAAATAAACGATATATAATCAATTTAACCTTAATCTTATAAAATCGATTATCATTAAGAAGTTTGAGGATCAATTTTGCAACTAATTTTTTCTGATATTTTATGGGTGTTTTCCTTTTTTTTTTTTTTGACTGCAAAAAGATTTTATCATAGAATTCACAAAGAAATATTTAATTATGAATTTCAGTCAATTTTATCATGATTTGAAATTTAAATTCGATATTCATAGAATTGAATATAAACAAAGACGCTATAATTTAAATGATAATCCAAGAGTTATACAAGAAAGATTACAAGATCAATCTTTAATTAGTTTAAGAACATATCCAAAAGAGAAATATCTAATTTCAACAAACTTTCTTAAAAATTCAACAACTTTAAAAAGTGATTTATTAAAGTTAGAAAATATATCCAAAACAATCAAAGATAATAATATGATTAATGAAGAAAATTTATTTCAAACTTTCCAAATTGATTTAAAATTAGATAACGATAATGAAAATGATAATGAAATTGAAATTGATCAAGAATTAGGAAGTAATGATAAACAAAAGAATAAATTATATAATTTTGTTATTGATAATTTTAATAAATTGAAAAATGAAAGTGTAGATTCATTAAAATCAAATACTCCTTCAGGATCCAATATTAAACCATTTAAAGAAAATCAACTTTGGAAATTAGTTTTAAATGATGCTTCGTTATCAGCAGCAAGATTATCAACTGGTAATAGTTCAATACCAATTATTAATAATACAAATATTCGTGGTGATTTTACTAAATACACACAAGAAGAAAATTCAATAGTACAATCAATATCGAATTCTTTAGCAATGAATAATGAAAATGATGATATTTTTATAATGAATTTGAATCAAGCTAAACATAAATATTATAATAAATGAATCAATAATTTATAATTGACCAATTTAAACTATAAATCAATTATATAATATAACAATAAAAGCCTTTATGAAGATTGAAATCACTTTCATAAATATATTCTACATAAAACATCTTTTAATAGTTACGATCTTATTTGATGCAAATCAGTTAATGCGGAAATGGCCACAACAAAACAACCCCAAAGCTGATCTGTAGGCGACGACGCCAAACCAGTTGGGACTCAAAAATCCAAATGTAAATTTAACTCTATTTTTTTGGCGTTTCAAAATATAACCTGTAACAAAACATTACAACAGTGAACTATAATACTTCTATAGAAAAAGCAAGCAAGTCAAACAACTGAAAAAAGAATATGGCAAAACTGTCATTGGTGAAGTTCTATTGAAACAAGCTTATGGTGGTATGAGAGATATCCAAAGTTTAGTTTCAAAAAGTTCAGTTTAGGATCCAATTGAAGGTATTAGATTTGAAGGTAGAACCATTCCTGATATTCAAAAGAATTACCAAAAATTCTAGGTGGATCAGAACTATTAACAATAGCTTTATTCTAGTAATTATTAACTGGTAAGATTCCAACTGAATCACAAAGTAAAGTTCTATCTGAAGAATTGGCTAATAGGTCAGCTTTACCAAAACATGTTGAAAAATTAATTAACAAATCGTCAAGTCATTTACATCATGGGTGGTTAGTTATATGGTTGACTTAATTTAGTTGTTTTGATAAAATGTTTTAAAAAAAAAAGAAAAATGTTTAAACATAGTTGGTGGTGCTGTAAATACTCAATAAGATAGCTGAATATTTCTCTTCTGATGGAAGATGAAAATAATTAATGTGCTAATGATGAAAGGCGGGAACTGATAATTTTATTGCTGGTGTTACGGTGCCTGCTAAACCCAATTAATTGGTACTGTTGTGAATTGAGTTACTGATTGAACATTGACAAAGCAAACTTAAGCTCTGTTATAGAGTTTAATATCTAGAACAACTCCTAATTAAAGCTTTTGATATGTAAAATCTTTAAAATTGATTTTTGTATTGGATAAAGTAAATTAAATAAGCGATATTTGAAAATTAAATAAGCGATATTTGAGTATATATTGATACAAAAGAATCGATCAAAAAAAGGTATGATAGTTTATTGATTTAGCAATCATATTTTCACACTCATTAATTACAAACCTATCTCTCGATGTTTGAGTTTTACTTTTTGTTCATTTCTTTCTTTAAATAGAACGAATAGTCAATGTAGTTTATTTATATACTATAATGTAACTTTTTTGACCCTCAAATATTTGCTATAGATACTTCTCAAAGCCCCCATTAATTTTTTTAATTAAGTTTTTATTAAGGTATATCGCAGTCAATTGACTTTTAATTATTGTTCCCAAATGGTAAAGTTAATTAATAGGTTTATTATCAAATTTTGTATGTTTACCACGTACAACTGGTAGCAACCACAAGAAAAGTCGTGTATTCTGTAGTATATACAATACAATATTTTTTATTGGTTCAATTTTTTTTTTTTTTTCAGGTTTCAATTTTAACAACCAAAAAAGAAAATTCCAATACATCATTAATTGTTAAGAAATCATGATTCGTGGATCATCTATTGTTTCAAGATTGACTAAATCAAAATTACAACTTAGATTACAATCGACCTCATCAACAAATCCAACTAAATATACAACATTATCAAATGGTATTACAATTGCTACTGAAACTAATCCAAATGCAAAACATTCTTCAATAGGTTTATTTATTGGAGGTGGTTCAAGATCAGAGCATCCATACAATAATGGTGTTAGTGCATTAACAACCGATTTATTATCAAATCATTCATCACAAGATGGAATTTTAATTTCATCAAAAAATGATAAAGAATTTAATGGTATTATAGCAGAAACAACAAATGATAATATTTCAAATGCAGGAAAATTATTATCATCAATTTTATCAAATTCAAATTCAATTATTGAAAAATCAGATATTCAATTATATAAAAAATTTTTAACATCTCAATCAAAATTTTATGAAAATGATCCAAAATCAAAAGTTTTAAGTCATTTAGAAGCAACTGCATTTCAAGGTTATTCATTAGGTTTACCAACTTTAGGTACTACAGAAAGTATTGAAAATTTACAAATTGAAGATTCAATTAGACATTTGAATAAAAATTTAAATAATAATAATATTGTAATTGCTGGATCTGGTAATTTTGATCATAATCAATTAGTTGATTCAATTGAATCATCAAATTTATCAATTAATCAAGGTATTAAACCAGAAATTAAATCTGTTTCATTTTTAGGTTCAGAAGTTAGAATGAGAGATGATACTTTACCAAAAGCTTATTTTTCAATTGCTGTTCAAGGTGAAGGTATAAATTCACCAAATTATTATATTGCTAAAGTTGCAGCAAAAATATTTGGTGATTATAATAATAAATCAACTATTAAACATTATACATCATCAAAATTAGCATCAATTGTTCAAGAATATGATATTGTTGATTCATATGAACATTTTTCAAAATCTTTTAGTGATTGTGGTTTATGGGGTTATTATTGTGAAATTTCAAATAAATTTACTATTGATGATTTTGCTCATTTTTCATTAAAACAATGGAATAGATTATCAATTTCAATTTCTGAAGCTGAAGTTGTTAGAGCTAAAAATCAATTAAAAACAGAATTATTAACAAAATTATCAACATCAAATGATATTTCAATTGATATTGGTTCAAAAGTTTTATTAAATGGTTATAGAAATTCTATTAAAGAAGCTTTTGAAAAAATTGATTCAATTAAAGTTAATGATGTAAAAGAATGGGGTAAATCAAGAGTATGGGATAAAGATATTGTAATCTCAGCTACTGGTACTATTGAAGATTTACTTGATTATAGTAGAAATAGAAATGAAATGGCCATGATGAGATGGTAATCAAACAAAAACAAATATAAATATATATACATATTCTCTTTTAGATCATTTTCAACTCTTATTAGAAATGTAATGATGATGATAGGATGGTCAATTGTTAATATATCAACTAACGAAACTATTAGGGATTTACTTGGTTATAAAAGATTATCATATTTAATTCTTGATTTTTTCAATCTTTTCCATTTGAAATAAATTCGATTTTAGAAGTGAAATGGAGATTACAAACAATTTAATATATATTCGACTTAGATATGAAAATAATAAACAATTCAAATTTATTCTTTTTTTTTTTACATCATTCCTGATTTTTTTAAATTTTGTTGAATAATTAAATCAGTTACAGCATTTAAAACAAATTTCATTGAATTTTGATCAGTTGCACAAGTTCTATGAATATAAATTGGTCGATTACTACGATTTAAATTTGTAAAATTTGTTTCAAAAAATTTTATTGCTGATTCAAAATCATTATCACCTTTATAATCTGAAAAATAATTACCTAAAGGATTTTTATTTAATTTTTCTTTAAATAAATCAATTTTATTTAAAAATAATATAAAGGGAGTATTTTGAAACCATTTTGAATTACATAAAGTATCAAATAAAATTATTGATTCTTTTATTCGATTAACTGTTTCATCTTCAAATAACATTTGATCATATTCCAGTATTGCTAATACAAAACAAATACATGTTATATCTGAAAAACAATGAATCCATTTTTTACGTTCAGATCTTTGACCACCAGCATCTAAGACTTTAAATTGAAATGAATTAATTAAAAAATTAGTTTCTGTTATACCAGTAGTTTTAATTCTACCATTTAAAATATCTTGATCTGATGATAAATAATTTTTATTTGAAAATTTAAAAATATTTTCAAAATAATATTTTGAACTTGATTCAAATTGAAATTCATTTGATCTTTGATAAACTTTTTGAATTCCTTTATCTTTTGACCATAAATTGAAAATTGCTTCAGCAATTTCATACCTTGAATAAGAAACTTCATCAGTGGAACCACCACCAGAATTGTTCTTGTTTAACATTTCATTGATTTCTTCTTGATCAATTATTTCTTCTGATTCATTACCAATAATTGATGTAATACCAGTTTGACCTAATTTTCTTTTAATTTTATTATTTTCAGAATATTTTATAATATAATCATTTAAAAATTCATTTCCACCGGCTAATCTTGTATCAATTTGTTGTAATCCATTTGATCTTAATATAATATGTTTATATTTAATTAATTCATCATTCTCTTTTTGATCACAATCTAATGGAATTTTAAATTTTCGACCTTGAATAATTAAAATTTTCATTTGTTGAATTATATCACACCATATAACATTTGAATATTGTAATCTTTCTTGTTGGGTAAATCCTCCTTTATGTAATAATTTTAATTGTTTTAATACTGTTGATTTACCAGATTCTCCAGTTCCCAATAATAATAATTTTATACCATTTTTATTATTTTGTTTATTTAAATGTAAACTTTGTTCAATTGCATCATTGATTAACTTATCTTGTAAAAAAGGATCTGATTCATCAGATAAAGTAGAAGTAGAACAACCCATATGAAAAGAATAAAATGTGATTTGATTTGTTTACAAATTGGAAGTAAAACAAAAAAAAAAATTTAAATTTAAAGCTTAATTTTGAATGATGGTGATTTTTTTTTTTAATTAGTCCAATTAATTAAAAGGGTCTCCAAAAAATTAAAATTATTTATTGTCGGTTTAACATATACGATGAAAAAAAGTAAAAATAAAAATTAATTTAAATTAAAATTTAGCCGGGACTGGTAGCGTAAGATTAGATCAGATCGAGATCTCGTAAAAATTGGTTTATAATAATAATTGTACCTTTTTTAATTTATTCACATTTTACAAAAAATATAAAAACTTGCAATAAGACTTACAGTTAATATTTGTAGTATTATCAGAATAGGTTAAATATTAAAGTGAAACTTTAAAAGCAAAATAACAAAACAAACTTGGATTTTGATTTGATTCCTATGGAAACTTAATTTAACCTAATTTTCTATAATTGATGATGTTCCAAATTTGAGTTCTATAATTGTTTCTCTCTTTTATAGATAGTCCAAAAATATCAATACAAAATATCAATTCTATTATTTCGATTTTGTTGTTTGATGGTTATTTTGATATTTGAGTTTTTACAACTAATAATCTATATTTAATGAATCCTTTTCCAATTTTGAAATATCAATTTCATTTGAATTATATATAATTATTCCATTTTCTTTAGCATATAATTTTTCATCTCTTTTATAAAAATATAATACAATTAAAGTCCAAATTATTAAAGCAAATGCACTTGCAACAGTAAATGAATATCCTTTTAAAAACCTTGGTGCTTCAACAGTTTTCCAAACTAATATTGAAGTCCAAGCAGTTGATTGTTGACCAATCATATTCATAATCACCAATATAACTTGTCTTTTTCTAATATCTCTTCTACAAATATCACTTTGCCACAGATACAAAACTGGTGAACATGACCAACTAAAATATTGTAAACAAAATGCAAATAATAAAACATTTTCAGGTAAATACCAAATTGCTAATAATACATTACAAATTATATTAAAAATTTGACTAAAAATTATTGCACCAAATCTTGTTTTAAAAAAATCTGCAATTGAACAAGTTATAATTAACCAAATTATACCTAATCCAGGGGTTAATGCAGTCATATCTTGTAAATTTCCCGGTGAATATTTTGGTGTAATTCCATCTTTTTGAGTTAATGATTTTAACCATAAAGCATAAGCACCAGAAGTACCATTTGAATTATTCCATAAGAAAATATCCCAAATTGATAGTATATAAAATTGCCAACTTGTAAAAATATTTATCCAAATTTTTTTATCAAAAAAATACCTAAATTCATTGGTGTCTGGTTTAATATCTTTTTTATCTTGTTCTGTAATTCTATTTCTTGCAATTTTAATATCTTCATCGGATAAAAATATACTATAACAATCATGTGGTGTACCAGGTATCATATAAATACCTAGGACACCAATTATAATTGATATTATACCATCCATTATAAAAATCCATTGCCATGCTTTATAACCACCAATACCATTCATTCCTCTTTCAATTGAACCAGATAATAATCCCGAAGTTAATATACCTAAATATTGACCAAAATAATAAAATCCAGCTCTTCTTGCAATTTCACCAGTTGAACTGTTATACCAAGATGCAAATAATGAATGATATGCAATATAGGAAGGTGCTTCAAATGCACCTATAAAGAATCTAATTGTTTTTAATTGTCCAACAGTTTTAACTTGTGATGTTCCAATTGTTAAAATTGACCAACATAAATCTAAAAATGGTAATACATAATTTAATGGTAAAGCATATAAAATATACATAAAAGGAATTTGAAAAATTATATTTCCAATATTAAACATAACTTGAGTATTTATAAAATCATCATTTTTCATATTAATTGATTCTTTTAATCCTCCAATATAAGCATTTGTTAAATTTGTTTGATCTAGATATTTAACCCAATAAGCCATTAATGAATATAAAGTTAATAATAAATCAATTTTTAATATTAATTTCTTTTCTTGTGGAGTATCATTATCATGAAACCATTTATACCATTTCAGTTTTGATTTTTGAAATTTTGTAATTCTATATTCATATTCATTGAAAAAATTTAACCATGAACGATTCGATTCATCTCGATATTCATAAATGATAGAGTCAGAATTAATTGAAGTTGATTCATCAAGTTCGGTGATTTTTTCAATTGTGATTGGTTTATCATTTGAATTTGTTGAATTTTGAGTTGATTCCATTTCATCTTCATCAATTATTCTTCTAATTGGAATAAAACCCCATTTCAATCTTTTCCATGATTTGATTATAAAACTCATAATTGAATTTGATAGGGAATTTTTCATAATTTTCATTTCATTATTTTAAATTATTGAAAATTGTGGCTGTCGCTTATCTAATTTCAATAATTTATTAAAAAAATTAAGCGCCGATCTCATTTAAATTGAATAATACAATATGAATGAAATCAATAATCAGTCTTAAGTTCAATACCAATAAATCATTTTAATATTTTCCTATCAAAAAATGAGATACAAAGTATGTTAAAAGTCAAACAGATAATTGAGATCGTGGAACTATACAAACAAAGTAAATAAGCAGTTCCCATTACAACTATTCCACGTGTAATTTTAAGACAAAGAAATTGAAAAAACAAATTTACCCTCGAAAAGTTTTTATTAAACTTCATAATTCGAATTTATATGCTTTTAAGCCAAATTTTTCTTTGGTGTTATGCTGATTGATGAAAAACAACAAATTGAAGTTTATGAAGTGAAAGACTTGATATTCATTATATGACAAGTGTTTACTTAAAAAGTCTAGCTGCGAAATATAAGTTTATTTTACTAATTAAAAGAGGTTATCTTTTCATTTACCCAAAAAAGACTCGTAAAGCTAAATTCAGATATGTTAGAACTTTAAAGAGATATATGAAAGGTCATAGAAATATGGAGCGTTCCTCAATACACTCAAATATCTAAAATGTACAACAAAACCAGGTTTTGCGAAGGTTTTGCGAAACTCCTATAGATTTCAATTTAATTGATTTAAAATAGTATTAAACATGGTCAAAATTTTATTAAAAAAACAATCTACCTTCAATTCAAGCAAGTTGGTTGTACATTATACAAATTTATAGACTAAATCAATTTACAAGGTCAATTCTCAAGATGAATCAATCGTTAATTAAGTTGAACACAAGATTAATACATCGATTAAATGAATAAAAAAATATAAATGAACCTAGTTTTTAAACCAAGGTATTCAATTTAAATAATAATCTGGGAAAAATCAAAGTAAGGATTTAAAAGTCTTCTCAAAGAGAATCCTTAAAGATATGTTTTAGTTTGATCTTTGTAGGTTTTTAAATTAGGGATCAAATTTCACATCATTTTCAAAAGTTTCATTTAATGTATATTATAAAGTTAAACTAAAACCAAAATAATAAATAAATATTATAATTAATCCCAAGATTAGATTTTGCTTAAACCAAATTATTAAATTCCATTTTCTTAAAAAAGTTGAAATTTTTGTTTTATAAATTATAAAAATTTTACCAAATCTTGAATTTTTTAAATAATTTGGTTTATTTTGTGTAAATGTATATTGAGGAATTGAAGAAGGTAATGAATAAGTGAAATTATTATTTAAACCTTGATCAATTTCATTATCTTGTTGTTTTAAAAAATTTTTCAATTTTTTAGAATGTTCAAATGGAGTTGTTGTTGAGTTTAAATTTGATGATGATGATGATGATGATGATGAAATTTGAATTGTATTCATTGGTAATATTGAACTATAATTAAATCTATTTGATCTTTGTTTTAAATTAAACCAAAATATTAAAATTGTTGAAATTATTGATAATATTATATAATTTATAATGTTTATATATGGAGTTTGTAAATAACATAAATTTGTTGTATATTGATTTGTATTTGAAATTGTTAATAATTGAACAGCAGGGAATTTTATACCCATAGCCATACTCATTGATTTAACTGTAATCTCTCTTGATTTCTCTTGCTCATGTTGAATATCACAATAATCATGATCATCACCAGTAAATATTATTTCTGGTTTAAAATTGGTTAAAATTTGTTTGGAAAGTTCTGGTTTAATTGTATTTTGATATTGATATCCATGTCCATTAACATCTAAATATTTACTTTCCCTAAATGGACCACAATTAATTGAAGTATCCCTATATAAAGGTATATGAGTAAATAAAATTCTAGAATTTAAATCTGTTTTGTACTTTGTTAAAAATTCATTTGATTCTGAATTTATTTGATGATCTGTTGATGAATAACTTGGTGAATCAAAAAATATAAGATCCCAATTTTCTAATTTAATAATTTTATTACTTTTACCAAAATTTTTAAAAAATCGATTTCTATGATTTAAATTAATTGAATTACCAAATCCTATATCATGATTTCCTGGTATATTTAGAAACATATCTTTATTTGGTTTAAATATTTTATTGAATCGATTTAATTCATTATAAAAATATTCATCATTTGATTCTCTTCCATTATCTAATAAATCACCAAGGAAAATAATTTTATTTGGTTTTAATTGTGTTATTAATTGATTATAATTTTTTTTTATATAATGATCTACTGTATGTTTAGATAATTTTAATAAAATTGGATTTCTATTGGGATAAGTATGATTATCAATTAATTGAGGATCAGCAATTAATAAAATATTAGTTGATGAAAAATCATTGGAATTTGTGTTTTCAATTTCTTCCCATTGACATTTGGATATAGTAAACCAAGTTATATATCGTTCATGTAAATAAAATATAATAATCCATATAAAAATTAATAAAATTAATAATTGATGAATACTTTTCAATTTAAGCATTAAAGAATTAAATTAATTATTATTTATTGTCGCGTCGTATAAAATTAAATATACGTCAGTCAAAGTTATGACCTAACAAATTGACACTCAAGACATGATTTCATAGAATAGTTAAGTTAATGAATAAGATAGCTTGTAGATTAGATATCAATTTCAATTTGATAGATCAATCCCAATTTGAGCTCAATTTTGAATAATAAAGAGAATTTGTAATAACCTGAATCTTCTATAAACGAATAGGTCAACCTATAGACAGATCTACAATATCTAGATCTCTCGAATCAATATGACCCTTAGAAACTATTTATCGAATCAACTAAAGTATCAAATATCAATCAATGATTTATGGGTCCATGTCGCGTCGTATAAGAAAAATTTCATTCAATATGATCTCAAATGAATGAATTAATTTATATATTAATTATATTAATTATCATATATTCAATTATCAAACTATTTAAATTGATTAAAGATGTTCCTGATTTATATTTAAATGAACAATCAATTATAGAGCCATTAAAATTAATTAATGAATCATCAATTTATCATTCAAATAAATATTATGGTTTAAGAAGTGGATTAGATATTAGATATGATTCATATAAATTAAGAAGTGGTAATTTAAATGATATATGGGAAATTGTAATGAATCATATCAAAACAACAAACACTGATCATGGTATTCATATCAATAATCAATTTATAAAATTTGGTGAAATTAATTCAATTTTAAAATTAATTAAATTTAATAAACAAAATAAAAATTTAAAATTGACCTTGGATTCCAAAATTGATTTAAATTGGTTAATTATTTTAATTTATGGATTTATAAATCAAATTCCTATTGAATTTGGCAATTCAACAATCACAGATATAAAGATTCCAAATAATTTTGATTATGATTTAGAATTTCAAAATGATTATACATTTGAAAAAGATAAAGGTATAGCAATGAAATTTATTCAAAATGATGATAAAATTGTTGAATTTACTCAATTGAATATAATCAGTTCAATAGCATCTACAATTAAACATTTACCACTTGATTATCATTTAAAAAATAAATCAATGTTATTGATTCAACCAATAACTAAAACAAATGAAGAAATATTAAATTTTATTATAAAATTATTAATGGGATTAATTGAAAATTGTAAAATAAAAATTGATTCTAAATTTGATTCAAAATTTGATATAATCTCATTACATGAATCAAAATTACCAAAATTATCATTAAAATTTTATCAAAAACCTTTTTATTATTTGATTAATTTTGGTATATTCCCATATTTTTCTAACTCAAAACTCATTTATATAAATAATTCATTAAATAATAAACCAATTTTCAATATTGATCAATTAAATGAATTAAAAGTTAGTTATAAATCAAGAATTATTAAAGAATTAGGTTATTATAATATAATTGGACCAATTATGTTAACTGATTTTTATGAATATAGAAATTTGGGTACTAATAATAGTCTATTTGGATGTATATTTCAATCTATTGAAATTAAATTAATTAATTTTAATAAAAAAATTGGTGGTAGTTTATCAATTAGAGGTTATACAATTGGTAAAACGACCACAACCACCAAAAAAGAATATAAAGATAATCAAGGATTTATGCCAATTGATATAATAGGTAAATTTGGTAAAGATGGATGTTTATACATTCAACAATAATAAAAATCTAATATACACAAACATATAAATACAAATTTTATATTTTAATTTTCTTAACAATTGGAGTTTCAACAATCAATTGTCTCTTTCTTGATTTTGGTAACTCTTGTTCTTGTTCTTTTTGTTCATGAATGAAGATTTTTTTATTAAGTTGAGTTTCAAAATATAAATCAAAATTAATATTAATAAATTCAAAGGAATCAATTGTAAAAAAATTAAAAAATGATTTCCATTTATTTAATTTATCTTGAATTTCAATATCCCAATTAATTTCAATTTCAATTGAAGAATTTTGATTTATATTTATAATTTGTTTTGAAATAAAATCATAACCAAATATAATTAAAAATTTACACCAATTATCATATTTTAAACCATTTAAATAAGTTTCAAAATTTAACCAATTTAAACATTTAAATTCAATTTTTGATAAATTTTTTTTATTAAATGTAATATCATCTTTTAAACCACAAATTAAACACCAATTTTTAAATGAATAATTACAATCTTGATTAAATTTAGATGCAATAATTAATAAACCAAGAAATAATTTTTTTGCATCAATATCAATCTCGATATCTTGTTTAATTAATTTAAAAATATAATAATTTGTTAATTGTAATGTTTGAATTGAAGTTTTTGATCTTTTTAAAATTTCAATTATAAATTTTTTAATTGAATTTGAATTAAAATTTGTATTGTTATATTTAATTTTTAATAAATTTATTGAACAATTAATTAAAATTGAATTAAATTGTGATTTATTAAGATAATTTGAATAATAGTTATGATGATTTGGTGATTTGAGTTGATGAGGTGGAGTTAATAATTGAGATGGTAAATATTTTGGTGGTTGTGATTGTGTTTGTGATTGTGATTGTGGTTGTGGTTGTGGTTGTGGTTGTGGTTGTGATTGTGATTGTGATTGTGATTGTGATTGTGATTGTGATTGTGATTGTGATTGTGGTTGATGATGGTCTTTTGACTTTGGTGAATAAATTGGTGATTGCATGATGATAATAAATATATAAAACAAATAATAATACTAATAAATGAAACTTTTAATTTAGTTTTTTAACTAATCAACTAAATTAAAAATGAATAAACAAACACACACTCTCCTTTAAAATAAACTTATAAAGAATAAGTTTCAAAAACCATTTTAATTAAAACTAATGAAATAAGATGAAATGAAATAAAAATGTAAAAAATGAATGAACTATGCTAAGACTAATAAAAAACCCTTAAAAAAAAAACCTTTGAAAACTTCCCAAATAAAAAAAACAACAAATTGGATGCAAAATTAAAAATAACAATGTAAAAACTTCTTTTATTGATTTAAATCTTATATCAAATGAGATGAGATGAGATGAGATGAGATAAATCTGGTAATTAAGAATGGAAAAAGTGGGTGGAAAATGGATATTTATATAAGAATGAAACAAATGAATAAAATGATTCTTGATGATTCATAAAATTTGAAATCCGATAAGATTAAAAAATTGTGGACGGTTTTAATGACACAAAACTTTTACACATTTTGACTCATTGGTCACGTGAGTTTATCGATTAGTCACAATTTTAATTTTTCTTTTCTTATTCCGCGTGACCTTGTTAAGTTATTACGCCTGAGTTGTCGTATTTGCCACCGCCATCTTGGTACGACTTCACATTTCTTTTTCCATTCGATGATTCATGCCATTCGCCCTCCACGGATTTTGCTTCTACTATGCTTATCGATTTTGCCTTATCATTGATTATTTTGCCGTTATCGCAATTATTTTGGTTGCAAATTGTAAACTTATTATTATGACTAAGATACAACAAAACATCACATAATAGTAAATACACATCTGATTAAAGTAAACCTCTACTTGTATTATTTCAACTGTAGAATGATACGATTATTATGGTATTACTACATTTGATTTGATGAAGATAGTTAATTGATCGTCATTTCCATTCAAAGCTCGGTTTAATAAGAATTCTTTATTATTTGCCTTGAACACATATGAAAGTTTTTATATCTTACAATAAAGCTCCTATTTGTAAAATTGTACACCTATAAAATTCATTTAAAAATGAAATTAATATGACGATTTTGTATCAAATTGAAATATCCTACCTGAAAAGTATGACTATATAAAGTTCTGTTTTATGAGGTTCAACTTCGTTATTAACTTAATTAGAGCAAAGATCACATAATAATATTAGTTATATTTTCTTGCAACAAAGCTTCCATTTAGGAAGATTGTATACTTATTATTCAACGAAAATAAAACCAAGGTCGAGTCGAATAGCAACTCAGTAAATTCTTTCCACGGCCCCTCGAAGCATTTTATGATTAGCTTGGAATTGATTGATGAACAGTTTATGAATAGCTTGAATGTTTAATAAAAATATTAATCGAATTCGTGCATGCACCAATAAAATCAAATCAAGGGGTAAAAAAAAGTCTATAAATACAGATCAATATCTCCAAAAAATATTTTCTAATTCATATTACAAGATTTGTTGTGCATTGTTTGGTTTAAAGTTAATTTTTCTTTCGATGTTTTTAATGAAATTGTATGACTTTAATATTTGTGTTGACTCAGTTGGAGATTGTAATCGTCAATAACAAGATTTTTAACCTAGTGAAAGGTTCAACACCAAGTAGCAGGATACACAAGAGTTTAAATACCTGTATAAAATCATGACGGTATGCATAATTCAAATCAAGTCATCAATATAATAACACATTGATTTTGATTTCAATAATCTCATTTATTACAAATGTTGTTATTTGTCAAAATCTCTAATATTTTATTATGATGAATTGATATTGAAGCATAATTGTGAAATCTAGAATATTTTCCAGTATGAATTACTAATCTGACAATACAATTGCAATTAAATTCGTGATCACTTGTAAGTTTTCAAGAATTTGTATTCTTGATGTACTTTTAGAGAAAAATTTCGTGTATAGATGGTTCCATTGTGAATCTAATTTTTGGACCCAGCTTCTTATTAGATTATTTTATAATTGAACAGAAGCATATATAGATTATATATACCTTTTAAATTTAGATAATTGTTTATTTTATTCTTCAAAACTCTATGAACTGCAACTCTTACTTGAGTATACGATCCGATAATCAAACTATACAGTTGAATTACTACAAAGCTGAAGTAATAGTCTCATCAGATTACTAAAATTGAATCGTTTATGAAGTTATCTATGGTTTTTCATATCTATTATGTGAACCCCCTGACCTTAAACTTACCAATAAAGATCAAATTTGATCTAATCTTCAGCTGAAGTTTCAATGGATTATAATGCTTTTAAAAGGTCATCATCAGAATAAGCCTCAATATCATAAATTTACAATTATTTTAATTTCTTACAATTTCTAACAGAAGTGTATACAGATCAATCAAAATCTTAAATCTACAATCAATTTTGAAAAGAGACAAGATCAAAATCAAATCATTTATAAAATTTTAAATTGTTTATTAAATAATTTTAATTTTTTTTTAATTTATTCTCTCATTAGTCTAAATTGACTATCTATTAATTCTTTAATTTCTTTATAACTTACTATAATACATTCATTTAAATTATTTGAATTTGTGGTGGTATTACCAATTAATAAAATTTTTTCATCAATTCCACAATCTAATTTATTTAAATTTATTAAAATTTTTGATAAATTTAAATTTTTTTTACCATTTGAATTAAATGAATTAAATAAATAATTTTGAAATAATTTTAATGATTTTAATTGTAATTGATTAATATTTGTTGAAAATAAAATAAAATTAATTTTTGTCATTAATCTAAATAATCTACCATTTTCTAATTCTGTCATTAATTGATTTTCAAAAAAATCATTTGAAATTTGTAAATTATTAATTAAATTAATCATTGGTGAATTTAATTGTTTTTCAAAAGAATCTAAATTAAATGTTGATTCATTTGCAAATATTAATTGTTCTAATATATCACACCATTGATTTGATAAATTTGTTGAATTTTTCAATTGATTTAAATTCTTTGGTTCTAATTCTTTTAAATTAATTAAATTTCTTAAATTCAAAGGTAATAATAATATACTTAATTCAAATAAAATTTTCCCCAATTGATTTATATCATTCAATTGATTTTCTAATATAATTTCATTTGTTTCATCAAATTCATTATCAATTTCTCTTTCTAATATATCACTTATACCAATTGAACTTAATCTAATTCTATTTTCATTAGTTTTTATAATTTTTTTAAGATTCAATGTTGATTTACAACTTAAATTATTCTTATGAATAAAATTAATTGCATTAATCAATTGAATTAAATAATTCCATAAAATTTCTTCATTAATTGATTCAATTTTTAATCCACCAAATTTATGATTTTCATATAATGTTTTTGAATTTGGAAAATAATCATAAATTAAACATAACAGTGAATAATTACCAAAATTCATAGTTGTAAAACAATCTTTTAATTCAATTATATTTGAATTACCTTTAATTTTATTAATCCATTTTTTAATTGTTTTAAACGGTTTTTCATTAAGTATCTTAATTGGTTCAATTTTTCTTAAAACATATAAATTACCATCTAAATTTGAATTACATTTAAATAATATACTATTTTTATTATTCCATAATTCCAGTTTAATTTCATATGATTTATCAATAGGAACCAATGAATGATAATAATTTATATGTTCAGGTAAATTTGATTGATTTAATTTTTGTAAACTTGATTCATTTTTTTTATGTAAATATTCTCTTAAATCATTTGGTATAAATAATATTGAACTATTAGTTTCATGTGGTTGTAATGGAATTTGTAATCTTGGAGGTGGTTGAGGTGAATATAAATGATATTGTAATGGATATTGAGTAGAATTTGATGATTGAATTTGTACTTGAGGTGGTGGTGGTGGTGGTGGTTGTGGTATGGGTAAAGTTGATCTTAAATGATTATTTGTTAAAGGAATCTGAGGAATTTGATTCACAAAGAAATCTGGTGGAGGTGGTGGTTGTTGTTGTGATTGCGATTGTGATTGTGATTGTGATTGATTTTGTATTGAATTTCCTGATGATGATGATGATGATGAATTTAGTGGTTGTGGTTGTTGTTGTGAATTATTTGATGTTGTTGAAGTTGAATTGAATTCAAAATTAGATGGGGTGAATGATGGTGTACTCATATTAAATCGTTTTGATCCATAAGGTTCATTATTAGTTGGTGTTTCAGGTTTAAATGAAGTTATATCTTTAATTTTAGGTGATAAATTTGAAAATTTATTTGATAAATTATTGACTGATGTTGAACTTGGTTGAAAAGATGGAGTATTTAAATTAAATTTTTTCTTCCCATCTGAACTACTTGGTGGTGCTGGAGGTGGTTGTTCAATTTCTTTTACTTTTTCTTCTTTTGATTGTCTATTATGATTAAAAACACATCCTTTATTTTCAAATTTACAATAACCATAAATTAATATATTCTTACAAAGTATATCCTTTGCCGTATCCAAATTCAAATTCATTCCAAAATTCTCTAGTGTTTAACATGAACTATATATGAAAAATGGTTTTGTTTTTTGGTTGTTTTTAATTTTCTTTGCTTTGTTGATAAAAAAAAAAAAATAATATCGAGAAATTTTAATAAAAAAAGAATTGGGTTGGCGGTGACTTGGACCTGGGATTCGACCTAGGACATATAATAATGATCGCGTTGGTTTTGGCGCGCACGCGCGCGTGTGTGTGTGTGTGTGTGTTTTTTTTGTCAACTAATTATCGCGATTTTGTAACCCCCAGAACCAAAAAACCACACAATTGACTATAATATCTTCATAATAAGACTAATCGATATTATAGAAAGATTGGAATGTGCTACAAATCTGATTGAATCTTGATCAGATTTCAATCCTCAAAGGTTTGGAGTGAAATTATGGTATAAATGAGGTTGATTTTTGACAATTGATTTGGTAAGTTACTTCACTTGATTTTATATTGATTCATTCAAACTTATTCAACAAAAATATTTAAACTATTCCAATGGGTTATTTTTTTATCTCTAACTTGGTGGGTTAATTTTCCAATATTTTATTAATCAAATTTTCACCAATTTCACACTACTGATTGAATAACTTCATATATATTATTTTCTAAAATGGGACAACAATCTAGTATATTGAATGGATTAATGGAAGAAACTAATTTCAATTATGAAGAAATTGATAGGTTAAGAAAAAGGTTTATGAAATTAGATAAAGATGGATCAGGAGAAATTGATAAAAATGAATTTTTATCAATACCTGGTATATCATCAAATCCTTTAGCAACAAGATTAATGGATGTATTTGATAAAGATGGAGATGGACAAATAGATTTTCAAGAATTCATAACTGGATTAAGTGCTTTTAGTGGTAAACTGTCAAATTTAGAAAAAATGAAATTTGCATTTAATATTTATGATATTGATAGAGATGGATATATAGGTAATGGAGAATTATTTATTGTAATGAAAATGATGGTTGGTAAAAATTTACAAGATGAAGAATTACAACAAATTGTTGATAAAACAATGATGGAAGCTGATTTAGATAATGATGGAAAATTAAATTTTAATGAATTTAAAAATGCTGTTGATTCACAAAAAATTGCAAATACTTTAACATTAAATATGTTTTAAAAGAGAAATAAAGTAATATATGAAAAATTTCAAATTTTAGTGTTTTTCTCTTTTTGATGGAAAATTTTGATTTAAAATTGAAAAATTTATTAAATTGGTTATCAATTAACTCTTTTATAAATTCAAAGATTCAAGTTCAAGATGATAAGTTTACTGGTAGAGGTATATATTCAAAAGATTCTTTGGGTGTCTCAGAATTATTAATTAATATTCCACATTATTATTTATTAAATTTTAAAACTGTTTTATATCATATATCAAAATATAATAAAATGAAATTGGATTTTAGTTTCAAATTCCCAATTGAATTTAAAATTGATCAATTTACTGAAATTTATTATAAAAATTTGGATAAAGATTCATTATTAAAATTAACTTCATTTCAATTATTATCTTATTATCTTACAATTGAAAGAAAAAGAGGTGAAAATAGTTGGTGGAAACCTTTTATAGATATGTTACCTACAATGAAAGATTTCAATCTTATTCCAATAACTTGGAATAATCAACAATTAATTGATTTATTACCAACCTCAACAAAAAGATTAAATGAAAAAATCATCACAAGATTTGAAAAAGATTATCAAGTATTGAAAAGTTTGAGTTCTGAGTTTATCAGAGATGAAGTTTTATTATCTTGGTTATGTATAAATTCTCGTTGTCTTTATATGGAATTATCAACATCTCATACATCTTTAGATAATTTTACAATGGTACCATTTGTTGATTTTATAAATCATTCAGATTTTGATCATTGTAAATTAAAAATTGATTTAAAAGGATTTAAAATTTTAACTAATCAAAATTATTTATCAAATGAACAAATTTATTTAAGTTATGGACCTCATAATAATGATTTTTTACTTTGTGAATATGGTTTTTTGATGAATGAAAATAAATGGAATGATTTAGATATAACTGAAAAAATTCTACCCATGTTGAGTGCCAATCAAATTGATTATCTTAAAGAAATTGATTATTATGATTATTATACATTAACTAAGTCCGATTTATCATTTAGAACTCAAGTTGTATTAGCAGTTATACAAGAATCAAATCCAAAAGAATCAAAAAAATTATCAAGTTTAATTAATGGATTTAATGATGGAAATATTTATAAAAAAATTTCAAATCATTTATTAAAAAAAATATTAAAACAAGTTTGTTTTGAATATGAAAAGAATCAACATTTACAATATGATTTAGATATTAAAAAAAAAGTTATTGGTGATTTATATAGAAATAGATTTGAAATTGCAAATTCATACATACAAGAATATTTAAATTAAAAAATTGGATTCAAAGTCAATCAGAATTAATTTTTCAGTTTTAGGATCAACATTTGCAACAATAGGATTCTATATTGAGTTGGTGGTTATTTTAATAATGAATTTAATGCTTCTTTATCAATACCTTGATCAATTGATAATTTTGTAATTATTAATTTTTCAATTAAATGATTAATTGGTGTTGATATACCATATAATCTACCAAGATAATTTATATAACCATTTAAAAAATCAATTTCAGTTTTTTTTAAATTTCTTATATCTTGTCTCATTGATGAAGAATTCATTGAAGTTAAGGTAACAATTTCATAAACAAATTTTAATAAATTTTCATTATTTAATAAACTTTTACCACCTTTTATATTTTCAATTTCTTTATAATGTAATTTTAAAACTTTTAAAGCTTCTTTTATAATTAATTTCCATAAATAATTAATATCTTTCCCATATAATAAATCACCATTTTTACAATCATATAGACTACTTAGTGGATTTATACAACAATTGATTATAAATTTTTGAATTTGTTTAATTATAAATTCATCATAAGGGATATAAGTAGTTGACAAATTTTTTGAATTAATCAAAGTATTTATCATACTTGGTAATGGTAATTTTTCTTTGGGTTCAGATATTTTACTTATCAATATTGAACCAATTCCAACATGATTCACAGTATTGGAATCAGATTTATATACACCATGAGTTATTATACTTTCATAAAAATTTGGTTTTAAATTGGTGGTTGATGATTTAAAATAATTTGAAATTAACATTTTACTCATACCTAAACCATTTTGTAATATTAAAATATTTGAATTTGAATTTAAATTCTTTATATATGGTTTTAAAGCTAATTCAGTTTGATAAGTTTTTGTAGTTATAATTAAATTATTTATAATTTCATTACCTAATTGTTTATCATTTATGGTTGAAATTTGTTTTAAATTTGATTTATTTGATCGAATTAAATTTATATCAATTATGGAACTATTCCTATTTGGTCTATTCAAAAATATCGGTGTCACATTTGGTATTGATTTTAATTCATGAGCAATTAATGAACCAATTGAACCAGGTCCAAGTATATAAATTTTATTATTCATTAGATTTAGATTTTTTTTTCTTTTGGTAACTAACTATGTTAATTGTTGGTTTAACTGGTGGTATAGCATGTGGGAAATCAACAGTTAGTAAAGAATTGACCAAATATAATTTAACAATTATTGATGCTGATTTAATTGCAAAAGAAGTTGTATTACCAAATACAAAAACTTATCAAAAAATTATAAATGAATTTAATAATGATATACCAAATTTGATCAATCAGGAAGATAAATCATTAAATAGAGTTGAATTGGGTAAATTTGTATTTCAAGATAAAACAAAATTAAAAAAATTAAATTCAATTGTTCATCCAGCTGTTAAATGGTCAATAATTAAAAAAATCCTATTTGCTTATTTTTCATTTCAAAAATTGGTTATATTAGATGTACCTTTATTATTTGAAAGTGGATTATATTTGATTTGTGGTTCAATTATTAATGTATCTTGTGAAAGGGAAATTCAAATTAAAAGATTATTACAAAGAAATCCTGAATTAAATGAAATTGATGCAATTAATAGAATTAATAATCAAATGTCAAATGATGAAAAAAATTATAAATGTGATTATATTTTAAATAATTCAGGTTCAATAAAGGATTTACAAGATTCAATTAAATTGGTTTTGAAAGAAATTAAACCAAATTTATTTTGGTATTTAATTGATTTAATTCCACCATTTGGAATTTTATCAGCAGTTTTTACATTTATAATTAGAAGAATTATTCATAAATATAAAGGTGATAAACCAAAAGTAAATTAATAAAAAAGTGAAAGTATGAATGGAAATATTAGAAGAAATATAAAAGTGATAAATAGAAAAGGTGATAAACCAAAAGTAAATTAAGAAACAGTGAAAGTATGAGAGGAAATTTCGAAATAGATCTAAAGGAGATGAAATGAAAAGAAATCGTGAAGAACATATAACAACAAATGCTAATAATAATACTAAAGAAGATTTCATCAACAAGATACAAATTTACCTTTGGATTGAACAATTTGGTATATTTTGATGTATTAAATCCAAATTTCAATTTAGCTTTAGGATTAAATGTAGAAATTAAAAATTGATTCAGATAGTCTTTACCTTGAATATATATTATTATTTTAAAGTTCTGGATCTTACAAATCATAAAGAAAATCAAGAATTTCATCATTCAAGATACAAATTTACCTTTAGAGTCAACAATTAGGTGAATTTTGATGTTTCAGATCCAAATTCACTCTAATCTTAGAATTAAATAAAGAAATTGGAAATTGATTCAGATAATCTTTACCTTGAATATGAATTATTATTATTCCAAAGTTTCGAATCTTACAAATAATAAAGAAAATCATCATCAAGATACAAATTTACCTTTAGATTTAATAATTAATTTTGATGTTTAATCCATATATTAGAATTAAATATAGAAACTGGAAATTGATTCAAATCTCGAAAAATAATAGTATTATTGTTATTATTCTAATAGATGATGAACTTACAAAGAATTTCAAAATAATTGAAAATCATTCATCTCTGAATATTCTTGATATTCTTGAAAAAAATTGTAAACAATAACATATATCAAAGGCATCAACACGATGTAAATTGATTAGACACTTGTGTAGTTTATTCATGAACTTGTATTCTTATTTCATGAATATCCAACCCAATTATGTATCTGATTTTATTGTTTGTGTGTGAACTTCAATGTTCAACACTATCATATTGATTTCTTTTCACATATTGGAGATCATTTGATTCAAATGTTGACCAAATGAACCAATATTTATACAATATAAAAATGAAAATCAACTAATCATAAAAAACTCAGTGGATGAAGTTGAAGATTTAATGGAGGAACTCTGTCTTGAGGATATACATCTTAAAAATATCCTACCAATATTTTGCACATACAACTTCACTTCGATTGGATCGATTTTATGTATCCAGGGAAATCTGTTGTTCATCAAAACATCATATTATCTGCCAAAATGATTGGTGATTCACTAGGATTCAATTCTACTTTTTTACTGAGAAATTTCAGTTTAAAATTAACAGTCGATTCACACTCACACACTTTGATTTCCAATTTACATGAAAACTTTTGTTTGATTATTGTTATTTGTATATATGTCGATTACATAGAGCCATTCGTGCTTGTAATCGATTCAAAGGATTTTTTTTGGTGGTTCTAGTATATTAGTAGAATCTTTATAAAATGTAAAATCTGCTTCGTAATAAATTTAAATCAGTTTAATGAATGATTAATTTCTCTATATTAATTCATGGTTATAAAACTATACAATTCCTTATGATTGTCTAACACCACTAACGATATCATCAACTCTTAATAATAAACAAGCACTTTCAATTGCAGTCTTTATACTTTGTTGTTTTATAACTTCTGGTTCCCAAATACCATAATCATTCATATTTACAACTTTACCATTTTCACCATCTATACCAAAAGTAAATTCACCATTAACTTGTTTTGCTCTTAATTGTGATAAAATTTTTATTGGATTTCCACCACAATTTTGAATTAAAGTTCTTGGTATAACTTCAAAAGCATCAGCAACAGCTTGATAAGGTAATTGTTCTATACCTTCAATAGTTTTTGCCTTTTCACTTAATTTTATAGAACAAGCCATTTCAATTGAACCACCACCTGGTGATAAACTTGGTTCAAACATTACATTTCTTGTTACCGCCATTGCATCATGTAAATTTCTTTCAATTTCATTTAAAATATCTTTGGAACCACCTCTTAAAATAATTGTACAAGCTTTTGGATTTTGACATTTATATAAATAAGTAAAATATTCATCACCAATTAATTCAACTTTAAATTCACCACATTTTAAACCTAAATCTGAATCTTTTAAATCTTCAATTCTATTTACAATTGTTGCACCAGTAGCTCTTGCAATTCTATTATTATCTGATTTTTTAACTCTTCTTAAAACTGAACAATTTCCTTTTAATAAATAATGTTGAGCTAAATCACTTACACCCTTTTCAGTAATAATTAAATCTGGTTTAAATTCTAATAATTGTTCACACATTGATTTAACTTGTTCTTCTTCAATTTGTAAAATTCTATTCCAATCTTGTTGATTTTTAATTTCTATATTTGTTTGTGATTCACCTTTTTTATATTCTAATGGACAATCTAATAATATAATTCTTGGATTTTCAATTTTTCTCTTCATTTTTGGATGAACAACATCTTTATTTAATAAAATTCCATCTAAAACTAATGAATCTAAAATTTCACCACCAGGAATTTTTTCAATTCTAATATATCTTTTTATATCAATTTCCTTTTTGTTGTTTGTTTCAACAATCACATTTCTAACTGCTTTTAAACTTAATTGACACATTTTTTCTGACCATTTATTAATATATTTTGTACCAATTGAAGCTTTAATTAATTTTATCATTGCATCATCATTATTTATATCCACAGGTACACTTATTTCATGAATTATTTCTAAAGCATCTTTTAAAGCTTGTTTTAAAGCTTTTATTATTACAACTGGATGAATATTTTTTTCAATATATGGAAAAGTTTGTGCTAAAATTTCACCAGCTAATATTATAACTGTTGTTGTACCATCACCAACTTCTTCATCTTGAGTTCTACTCAATTCAATCATGGATTTGGCGGCTGGATGACTAACATCGATTTCCCTAAGTATTGCATGTCCATCATTTGTTAATACAATACCACCCATTGGATCTAATAACATTTTTAACATGGCTTTTGGTCCCAAACAAGTTCTAATAATATCAGCAACTGCTTTGGCAGCGGTGATATTGGCCACTTGGGCTTGTCTACCCGTTTGCCTTTGAGTACTAGTATTCATATAAACAACTGGTGCTTGCATCTTTGAATAATAAAAATTGACAAATTTTTTTTTTTTTCCCTGACAAATGAAACAAAATAATGATTTAATAAAATTAGGTCAACAATTGAAAGATTCAAATGAGGAAAACCATCAGAACCTAATTGAGAAATTGAGTCCATATTTTGATGATTTGGATAGACCAATTGAAGAATTGAAAGTGTTATCAATGACAAATGATTTAGAATTACTTGCCAAATTAAATACAGAAATTGAATCAAGACGATTCAAATATGAATCAGAATTGATGGAATTACTTGAAAAATCAAATTGGTTAAAAGATAATACCAATTTTGACTTAATAATTTCCCAATTTGATAAATTGATTCAATTACAATTTAATCAAATTATTCCAATTTATCCAAATTCATGGTGGGGTTTAGATATTTTACTTTCATCAATTGTATCTAAATTTAATTATCATTTTTTACAATCAAATAAAGAAACTAATAAATTATCAAAACCAGAATGGGCATTACAATTTATTGAAAATTATTTGGATGATAATTTACCTTTATTACAACTTTTAATTGATGATTGTTTTAAAAAAATTAATAAAATTGGTACTTTTGAAATTATAACAAATTTATTAAAACCTTTAAGAAATAAATTTCAAAAACAAATAAATTTAATAAATAATAACTTAACTCAAGAGAATGAAGATGAAAAATATGGTAGATTATTATCACATCTTATATTTGAATTAAATTCATTTGATCAAAGAATTTTAAATAAATATAAATATAATCCATACTTAAAGGACTATCAAAATCAACCAAATCAAAAATGGCAAGGTTTAACAAGTGATATTTTATTAAAAGATTTAAATGCAATTGAAAATTGGATAAATTTTGAAAAAAAATTAGCAATTAAAAGATTAAAAAATGAAATTAATAACCTGAATGCTTTTCAAATTGATTATGATTTTAAAGCTATTGGTTTAAAACCAACTTATTCAAGTTTTGGATTAGTTAAATTAATTAATAATTTAAATACTCATTTTGAAACTTTAAATATTGTAAAATATCAATTAAAATTTATAAGTAAGATTCAATTAAATTTAATTGATTTATATTTTGATTCAATAATGAATCAATATAAATTATTTCTTGATAAATTTAATAATAATTTTAAAAATATTTTAAATATTATACCTGGTAGTATTGAAGATGATTCAAAAAGAGATGATGATAAGATTTTTAATAGTTTGGTCAATTTAACTGAATTATATTGTTCAATTAAATATATTTCAAATTCAATGGAAGAATGGAATAATCAATTAATTTTTATACAATTATGGAATCAATATCAGAAATTAAATAAAGAAGAAGATCAAGATTCCGATGGATTATTTGATGGGTCAATCCAAAAATATGATGAATTATTGGATAAAATTTTTATAAATTTTGATGAATTTTTTAAAAATGAAATTAAACAATTACTTAAAAATTATATAAATTCAACTTCTTGGATTTTAATTGAAGATTCAAAACAACAACAACAACCAAATTTAAAACTTTATAATTTTATTTCAATTTTTTCAAATTATCTTGAATTTTTAAAAAAAAATTTATCAAAATTTGATTATTATTTAATTTCAATTGAAATTATTTCATTTTTAAGTAATTTATTATATGAATATATTTTAGTTAATAATAAATTTAATAAAATTGGTATAAAACAATTTATTATTGATTTTAATTTTTTAATTTTTAATTTACATTCTTATTTATTTTTAAATTCAAATGAATTTGATGAATTTAATAATGATGATAATAAAAATTATATAAAATTAGTTCAATCTATTGATTTATTAGATTCATTGGAATCAAATCAAGCACAAATTATTTATAAATCAGATGAAAAAATTAATATATTAAGAAAAAAATATCAACATAAATTAAATGAATTATCAAATTATGATATAAAAAGTTTATTAGCAAGATTACAAGATATTTATTATAAACCTTGACTAATTAATCATTGAAAAGATTTATATTTTATAATGATTGTTTTTTAAAGTTGATTAAACTTTGAAAAATGATGATGTTATTCATGTGAAATCAATTAATAAATTAAGAAACAACTATCAATGTAAATTAAATGAATTATATGATATAAAAAATTTATTAGCAAGATTACAAGATATTTAAAATTATGAGACATAACTTAAGATAATAGAGATCAAAAACCGACAAGGTTTCAATTTAAATATCAATTTTTATAATTTGAATAAATTTGATTATTTGAATCAATCAAACAAATAAATTGTTGATTTGAATTCTTTTCTTTTTGGTTCAAATGATATTTTAGGTATTTGAATTGGTATTATACTCGATGAATTAACAATTTTTTATCAGTTGATTCAAGTAATAGAGAAATTCGGAAAAGAATAATGTTATTCTAATCATCAATTTGATTAAAATTTCTAAGGTTGTGCAACTGATTTAAATGAATAATTGTATCAAAATGAACCGTTTCAAATCATTCATCATTGCATGTTCTACGGATACGTTATTAGTATGTTTTTGAAAGTTATGATTTTATAATCAAATCCCATTATACATCAATTTGAAAATATGTAATAATAATCAACAAGGTGATCTGTTGACAAATTTCATAAGTGGTTTACTGTTTACTTAAATAAACATACAATAATAAATATCTAAATCTATATGATAAAAATTCTCAAGTTTTAACATTTGAAAATACTTAAATGAATACTTAAGAGATATAACTCATTTCTTCTTGAGTGAATCGCTTCAACAACAGAAATGGTTATACATTCTCACCTCATGAAATTTAAAAAAGCTCTCGATATCTATTTTGTCTTATGTTCATAAATGTTTATAGTTATATTCAAAACTAATGATTGGAATGATTTTAGTTGATTTTAAGATAAATAAAAACGAAAATCATGTCAATTATTTAAAAATATTAACCTTGTTTGAAAAAAATAGAATCCAAGATCAATTGATTCTAGAGAGATTCGGAAGGTGATAATGTAATTCTAGAAATTTTCGAACTGAAATAATCAAGAGTCTATGAAAGCTCTTAATATTTACTTCGTCTTTGACGAATGTATGTAGATGTTTATGAACCAAGTGTAAAACAAATCCCATACTCTATCTGGCACATCCATGGCTGCACCAATTGTAACTGATTTAGTTCCAACTTTATTAAGTGAGGGATCTGATCTAATAAATTCAAATGAACATCGTTATTGTTAAAAAGAAGATACTCCTAATAGAATTGGTCTTGAAGGAGTCAATCATAAATTTGTAAATAAAGGAAATAGCGATAATGATTTGAATTGGTAATTAAACTCATCATATCAAATAATATAATCCAATTAGTAGATGTAGGGTGGGATTTACAAGAAGCCAGAATTAAATTGTACTTCTTGACATTCCATTTTCAATTTTACGATTTTTAATTAAAAATCTTTGATCAGTATCAAATTCATTAAGATGGATTATTTAATCTATAATTCAACATGTATACACGAAGTCATCTACATAATATGATTTTAGTTAATTCTAAGATTTATAAAAAACAATTTCAAATCAAAATTATTACTTAAATTTCTTAGAATAAATTAAATGAAAATTATAATGTATAAACAATTGTAATAAATTAGATGAAATTTGAATATAATAATCATTATAATTCATCAATTAATCCATCCATTTTTGATTTAAATACATTCAGTGAATTTGAAACTCATCTGATATGTATTTGACATTGATTATCTTTTATAGATACTCTTATTGTTCGACATCCTCTAACTCTATTTCTTCTAAAAATCTCAACACAACACAGTAATATACGATAGCGGAACTACGGACAGCGTAGTAAAAGACAAACTGTATATGAATTGAAGATCACAACATGTTCAACGAATACTGGAAAGTAACTGACATCTCAATTTTTTTTTCATTTTTGTTGATTCCAGTAGAAAAAAATATTATTGCGCGTTTTACATAAATAAATAAATAAATAAATAAATAAATATATAATAATAATAATAATAAACAATTCAATTCCACTCCATTATCAAATATGTCTTTGGAACGAAAGAAAAGAGTATGTGTGAAAGAAATATTTTTTATGAGTTTGATACTGACGATTCAATTTCTTACTTAGAAACTTCCAGATCTGTTTGAACCAAATAAAAAATCATCATCGTTATTTATTGCAAAATTATATTCAATTTCAGATTCAAATTTAATTATTAATCTACCCAATAAATCAACAATCACAATAGGTAGAAGTTCAAGTTGTGATATCAAATTGTCAGGACTTGACGTATCATCCAAACATTGTCAATTACAATTAATCAATTTACAAGATAATAATAATATAAATTATTTAAATATAATAGATTTAAGTTCAAATGGATTATATATAAATGATTATAAATTAGGTTTAAAATCACAACCAATAATACTTAAAAATGGTGATAAATTATCATTTGCCAAAAATGGTGGTGAATTTATTTTTAAATATTTAATTGAACGAAAATCATTTTTTAATGATTATATATTAGGTAAACAATTAGGTTCTGGTCATTATGCAATTGTTAAAGAAGCAAAAAATAAATTAACTGGAGAAATTGTTGCTGTTAAAATATTTCATCCAAATAAAATTGGTTCAAATAATGAGGAATCTAAGTTGAGACAAGAAATGGATTTATTAATTTCTATAAATCATCCAAATATTGTTAAATTTGTAAATCATTATATTGAACCTTGCAATCAATTTACATCAAATACTTATTTAGTTTTAGAAAAAATGAATTCTGGTGAATTATTTCAAAGAATTGTAAATAAATCAAAATTAAGAATTAATGAAACAAAAGAATTTTTTAAACAAATTTTATCAGGTTTAAAATATTTACATTCAAAAAATATAATTCATCGTGATATAAAACCAGAAAATATTTTATTAGATATAACTTTTAAAAATCCAAAACTACCAAAACAAAATCAAAAACAAACTGGTCCTTGGGATGATAATGAATTAGATATAAAAGTAAAAATTGCTGATTTTGGTTTAGCTAAATTTATTGGTGAATTAAATTTTACAAATACTTTATGTGGTACACCAGCTTATGTTGCACCTGAAATTTTAAATGGTTTTGGTGGTTCTTATAGTAAAAAAATTGATTTATGGTCATCTGGTGTTTTATTATATGTTTGTCTTTGTGGATTTCCACCTTTTAGTGATGAATTAGGTCCACCAAATATGAAAGATCAAATTTTACAAGGTAAATTTGCTTTTTATTCACCATATTGGGATGATATAAATGATATTATATTAGATTTAATAAGTAATTTATTAATTGTTGACCCAAAAAAAAGATTTAATATTGATCAAACTTTAAATCATTATTGGTTTAATGAACCAGAAATTTCTCAAGAAGAATTTGAATCAAATACTTTTTCACAATCACAATCACAATCACAAAATTCAAGAACTTTGATTAGATCAAATACTCAACCAATAACTTTAAAAGAAAGATTTGAAAGTATAATCTCTTAATAGAATAAATTTCCATTCTTATGTCATTCAATTGTCGCTTTAATTATTTACATTCTCTAATTTTAATTTCTAAATCTTAAATACATTTCTCTTTTATATCTTTTTACAATGTAAATGTAAAATGCAAAAAGTATTATTAGTTGTTTCTTATTGAATTGATTTCAAATGTAAGATATTAGATTTGATTGTAAAAATTAGTACAAATTTCAATTAATTTATTATTTCATTAAGTTTTTCTATATCTTTTATTCTTGTTTTAAAAAATAATTTTAAAATATTTCCATTTTCAATTTTTGAATTTATTAAATGATTTGGTACATTATTTACAGTATTAATTTTTTCATTTAAATCATTTAAATTTTTTAATATTAATTTAGCTTTTTTAAAATCATTTAATTTTATTAAACAATCAAATTGACCAATTAAACAATTCAAATCTGAATTTAATTCAACACCTAATTTAAACCATTCAATTGCAATTTTCAAATTATTAAAAAGATTCATTTCAAGAAATCCCAAATTTATAATTGAATCAATTAATCCCTTTGAAGAACTAATTTCCCAATAAAATCTTGCCAATCTTGGATTTGAATCAACGTTTAATTGACCAAGATAAAAATAAGATTTTGAAGTTATATTATCAACTTCTCCAACTTCTATACTTTTTTCAAAATATTTTTTTGCTTCAAACGGATTAGATTCGAATGTTAAATAATAATAACCTAATTGATAATAAACATGAGATGATCGAAGTGTATTGGGTTCTTTAGTTATGAATAATTTCCAATAAGTGATTGCTTTTTTATAAATTTTTTCATCAAATGCTAAATCACCAGCATATTTTAAAGTTAATGGATGATTTAAATCTAGTAGTTGTTGAATTAATTTATTTGCATGGGTAAAATCAGAATCTGAAACAGTTGAATCTTTTTTAAGTTTGTTTTTTATTGTATTAAATGATAATATTGTAATTGCATCGTAATTACCCAATTCTGCACTTTGTTCAATTAATTCATTTTCCAATTCAATTAAATTCTTATTAATCGTTGAAGTTAAATTTCTTAATTGTTTTAATAATGATTGAAATTCCATTAAATCATTTGAAGTTATATAAGTTGGTAATTTAATTAATTCTGGTGTTTTTAAATTATTATAAATATTAGTTAAAACTGGGTACATTTTCTTATATGATAATCTTGCATCTTGGTCAAATAATATTCTATTTATTATTCGCTTTGATGGTAAGATTGATACTAATTGTTTGGTAGTATTCATTGTTAGAGAAAAAAAAAATTACTATCAAAAAAGTTCGTATAAATCAATTTATTTGATCAAAAAACATTTGATTTCTTCAATCGTGAATCATTATTAACAGATGATTGGTATTTTATTGGTTGCTCCAAGATTGTAAGAATTATAGGTGTATCCTTTTCGTCTTAGATATTGAAGTTTTTAATTGGTTACCTAAACCTATCACATTTTTGAATTGAGAATATTGTTTATTGTTGGTTAACATTTTTTAAATTGATGATCGAATATTTTCAATTTGCTTTCGTTGTTAAAAATCATTTTAATATCAAGAGTTTTATAAATAATGATATCAACATATTTTTTCAAACTGGAATATGACATATGATTCAGTAGGAGATGTAATGACCTTGCATTTTTCAAGTTTGGATGGTAAATCAATTGTTAAATTCGTAATATTTGATGTTGAACATTCAAGTTCACTCAGAAACTATATAAATCAGATACATTATTGGGTTGATTATTCATGAAATAATACAAGTTCATGAATAAACTACATAAAGTGTCTGATCAACTTACATCGCGTGTGATGCTTTGTTGATTGTTGTTTACAATGATCGCCCATGTTGAACATTGAAGTTCACCCAAAAACTATATAAATCAGATACATAATTGAATTGATTATTCATGAAATAATTAAAGTTCATGGATAAACTACTCAAGGTGTCTGATTAAATTTAAATCGTGTGATGCCTTGTTGATTATTGGGCCCATGACGACAAATGATTTTGATTCTATTTTAATTAAGATAGTAAGATAATTTGCTTCATAAGTCCAATGAAGGCACACATGATCACATTTTTTCAAGATTATCAAGAATATTCAGAAAATGAATGATTTTTGATTACATTGAAATAATCGAATATTTAGAATATTTAGTAATGATATCATTAAATTATTATATATTTCAAGATTTGACCTAATTTCCAATTTCTACATTTAATCCCAAAGCTAAATCAAAATGTGGATCAGAAACATCAAAATTAATTGATGAATCTAATGGTAAATTTGCATCTATATCTTGATTTTGTTTAATATTATTATTATTATTTGAATTATTATTAATAAATTGTGTTGAATCTATAATTTCATTTGGTGATGTAGTATTAGTTGTATTATTTGTAATTATATTATAAACATTTTGTTGATTTAATGAATGACTTGAATTTGGAGTATCAGATTGATAAAATTGTTGTGATTGAATTGAAAATGGTGATTCATTAATTTTAGAACTTGAAGTTGTAGAATTAGAATTAAAATTTGAATTTTGAGATTGAAATTGTGATTGAAATTGTGATTGTGATTGTGATTGTGATTGATTTTGGTGGTCATTGTTGTTATTGGGTATTGATGATGATGAATAAGGTAATTGATTCATTAATAAATCAATTGATTGATTAAAGTTCATTTGTGATGATGATGATGGAGGTGGTGGTGGTGGTGGTTGTAGTGGTTGTAATTGATGATTTGGATTATTATTTAATATAAAGGAATTTAAATATTCTAATGAATTTTTACAACCAACTAAAACATGAGGTATACAATCTTGATTTGTTGATGAACCATCATCAAAAGCTTGACTAACTTGTTGACCTTCACTAAAATCATCACAAATTGACCATTGATTTGTACTTGAATTTATACCATTAAAAAAATAAACTGAAAATTTTGGTTGATGATTTAAATTAATTTTTAATTCAAATTGATCTTCATTTAAATTTGATAAAGATATAAAATTATTTATAATTGAATTTAATGGATAAAAAATTCTAAATAAAATTTTTGATTGATTTGTTGTTGCACTAAAGAAATAATTAATTTCAAAATTTTTTTTTGATAATATAACTAATAAATCAACATTTGTCATAATATTATTTAAAGTAAAAGGTGATAAATTTATAAATTGATTAAGTAAACTATATTCATCATGAAAACCCAGTTTAATTCTTTGCCAAGATCCAACAGAAAGTGAAGAACAATTGATAAAACAATATTTTTCATTAATTTCAATAGGAATTGATGATTGAATTGAATTTGGTGAAGTTACTAAAGAATTTGTTTGAAAATCTTGTAAATCTTGTAAATCGTGTGTATTATAATTGTTGTTATTATTATTATTATTATTATTGAAATCAGAGCCAGCTCCAAATTCATAATGAGTAGTAGTATTATTATTATTAAAATCTTGAGATGAAGAATCTTTTTGAGATCGTTCAAATTTTCTTTGTTTAGCTCTTCTATTTTGAAACCAAATTCGTACAGCTTTTTCACTCATTGAAGCTTTATCACTAATGAATTTTCTATATTCAGGAGTTGGATTTGAACATTTTTCAAATTCAGATATTAAAAATTCCAAAACTTCACCAGAAGCTCGAATTCTTTTATTTTGTTGTTGTTGATGATTGTGATGATGATGAGTATTGGGAGATGGGTTATGACTGATTGTAGTGGTGGTAGTAGACATTTGACACAACTTAATGGACTAATAATGATATATAATTAATGTGATACAATAGTAAAAATAAAAAAAAAAAATTTTTCTGTATAGATAGATAATGTCTCACAATGTATTATTGTTAGATTTAATCTTTAATAATTATCTCTATTGTTGGAATTGAAGGATTCTAAGTTATTTAATACAGTTTAAAACTTGATGATACCTATTATCCAACCAAGATACAAATATATATAGTAGATAACTTGTTGTTAATAATAATAGTACAATAGTGGTAATAGTGGTAGTAGTGATAGTGATAGTGATAGTAGTCAATCACTTAAGATGGAATTATCTTCGTCTGTAGATTAATGAATTGGTAGTAGAAATGAAGATTGAAATTGGATGAAAAATTGAATGTCAAAAAATTGATGGGAAAATTATTAAGAAATTGAAATTGGTAATGGTTTGTATATATATAAATTATTGTGTGTGTGTGTGCGTGTGTGTGTATCTATCTGTATAATTTTCAATTTTATGGGTAGTGTATCTGTGCACAGTAAATATAAGAAATTGTGTATATAAAGTTTATAGGGTGTATCTGTACCTACTGCATATAATTAAAACCTTATTTTGTAGAATTAACACTTTATACATATCTCTCTCTGTTATACTAAACCGATTCTTTCTCCGTGTTAACCCCGGCTTTTATTTCAATCTATATACCCATCCAGTTTATTCTTTATATGATTGACAAACACCCAATAAATGTATTGGGAAGCTATAAGACCACACTTTACTCAATTCTTCAACTAGAACAGATAGTCAATACATTAACAAATATTGTTGAGTTGCAACCTATTTACAATTTAATGATCTCTACAGATCTGTACAGTTTTTTATTTATTTATTTATTTATTTATTTATAAATATCCACAATACATAATATCCAAATAGTTCAAATACCTTTCACACACAGAGTTCAATCTATAGATCCTTGATGATTTATACGTTTTTGACATAAAACTACATCAAACTTAAAAGAGTAATCAACAGAGGGGGGTAGTGAAAGGATTAGATTATACTTTAACTTTGTTTCTGTTTTGTATGTAGATTTGAAGATTTTTCATTTTTATTTTTTTTTTCGCTCATGGCTATTTTTGTATTACATTGTTAGCATACGGCACAATCTGCATAAACAGTTAGTTATCCTTATTTAGTAAAGTTATTTCTCCCTCTCTCTCTCTACCAAATAAAACAAGCTTTTTTATCAATTTAGATTTTAGATTTTTTTTAGTCTAGTTTTTAATTTCTTAGTCTAATCTATTTTGACTCAATTGCTAGTTACCATAACAATCATTTCTTTTTAACTATAAAATATACTTAATTTAATTTTAGTTCAATTTATCAGACCATTCGGTATTTCAACTGAATCATCATTTAGTTAAAATATTCAGTTTTGTACTTTTTCCAGTTAAATAATATTAATTTTTTTATCTTTTGTTGTCTTAGGATTTATCCGATTGATTTTTTAAAAACAATAACAATATCACAAAACTTAAATTTTAAAAACCAATCCCAAAACTCCTCAGATAAACCGCCTACCTTTTAAATATCCATTAAAAGATGTCTTATGATCATAAACGAAATAGCCAGTCTATTTTTATTAACAATACAAAGTTTGGCTCACTTTTAAAATCACAATACTATTACTAGTTTTGTCTAAAATTAAAATCCGGTTAATTTTTTAGTAATATAGATCTAATTTGAAAACAATAGAAAACTATTTAAAAAGGTTTTACAAATGTAATGTATAATAACTTAAGTAGTTAAATAATAATATTTTGATTATATAATAAGTAATCATAAGTGCAAAAGAAAAAGTAGGGGTCCAATCCCATTTTCACATATTTCACAATTTCACATTCTTAAACTTATTTGAAACTAAGGCGACATTGAACGAAATAAAAAAATTTTATGGATTCACTGTATTAAAATGTATTATATAACCAAATCGTCAATCTCATCACACACACCCTTACCATGATGATTATACTTTCCTAGCAATGTTTCAATCATGTAAGATGAGACAATTTTAAATCAAAGCAATTTAAATTTGATTTGATTCATGACTACTACCTTTAAAGTTGTTGTATTTGTTGTCTCATATTTTCCAATATGATACCATTTATTATATATTGATGTCATATATATAGCATATTAACCAATTAAATAAATCCGCTTAATCTTAAAAAACAGCAAGTTAAAAATTCACAAAATTGTTTTTTTTTTTTTTTTCTATTTTTACGAATACCACTATTTTTTGGTTGATCATTTTGGTTATAAAATTGAAAAATCAAATTTGAGTCAAATAATTTAAATCTAGTAATAGTGGTGCGGCTATCATTACATACTTTTTTAAAGTCCAATTTCCAATTTCTTCTTTTGAACCCCCCATTCCCCTTCCCCTTCCCCCCCTCTTATGATCATCTCTTCTTAAATGTATCAAAAGAAACACAACTGCATCATCTCAGTATGTTTAAACTATCTTTCAAACTTTATCAAACGTATGGGACTTCAATAAAACAATAAAAAAATAGAATTTTTTAAATCAAGGTACAGATAATAACAATTATAATAATCTTATTCACAATGCAAGGTCTTAAACACTTGGCATTTGACAATTGATAATAATCAATTAGCCGATGATTCTATTTTTCTTGTATTAAATTTTGCTTGTTATGTACCTCTCTACATATTCACCAATATGTGTAGGAAAATTCATATGATTATAGAATAGTAGTATATATTTAACTAGACACTATTGATCATACGCTAAATCATTCTTGACATTTGTCTGATCTGATCTCTTCCCTTCATGAATAAATGAACATTTAGAAGTGATTATTATTGATTCGTGATGGAAATTGATAATTCTAAATATTCAATGATATTGTGCATAGTTGCCACAACTCATAGTTAAAGCGCCATACCAAAATAATCAAACTCTTTGTATGATGATTTTTGAATGATAAAACTAAATTGGTTAAGTTATCATCGTATATTGTTCAATTTGGTAATTATCTGACGGGTACACGACTCAATCTAGACAATTTATTATTTGTCTCCGTTTTAATCACAATCTTAATTTTTTAATCAATGATACTTTTTCCATTTCAAATCACAAAATCATTAACTATTGATAATATTCAATTGCTAATTCTTACCCCTTAAAAGTGGCTGATTAACAACCACTTTCTAATCTTAAATGACTTGAATATATTGACATTAAAATTTCATAAAAAGTTTATCTTGCATTATTCTTTGGTCATTTTAGAAATTTTGTTGATTTTTATCTTGTATTGCTGAATTTCAAATAATTATTAGCAATATAATTCTTATAAATACTAACAACCACCAATAATTTCAATTTAAGCTGTACTCTCAAATCTTTTACTGTCCATCAAGAAGAGACTTTATTTCTAACTATTTCGGTATATCGTATTCTGATATCTTAATTAAAGTCTATTATAATTATATTGTTTTATATATTTCAACTAAACTCCTTTGATTATTTAACATCTGTATCATCTTTAGTATTTCAGTGAGAGGATTGTAATTTGTACACTTTGATCTTGGTTCTATTTCACTTTCAATACCTCAGTAAAGACTCTATCAAACAATTAAGCATTGAACGAGTAAGATGTTACAGTTACTTAATTGGGTTTGCAAAGACCTATTGTCATCGCCCAATCTGGCAATTTGAAAAATTAGCTAAACGATATTGTAAACTATAAATAAATAAGAATTTTCTTTATTTTTATAATTTTCAATCTGCAAATTTCTTCATTCATTTATCAAATAATCATGGATCAATTGGTCAAGGGATTAAAAGAATTACCAAAAGAATTATTTGATTTAATTACAGAGAATCTTAAAATCAAATACAAAGTTTGTTTTTTGTATGATCCTAAATTGAAATTTTATATCTTACCTCAATTATTGGATACAATAATTATTAAAACATCTCCTTATGGTATTGAGTATGATGCATTTAAGGAACTGAATCAGGAAACGAATTTTTATAAGAAAATTAAATTCCCCTCCATTCAAAGATTAATTGAAGTTATGAATAAATATAATGTTTATCCAAAATTACTTATCACTAATGAATTCACCAAAAAAGATGAAAATTACATTTCTTCCTTGAATAAGATTCCAAATCTAAGAATTACTTGGGATGATTCAACTAAATATTTAAAATTCCTCTCATTGATAAACACAAATATTACTTTAGATTTATCGGTTCTTAAATTTAGTGAGTTGTATCATTTAAAAAAAGTAAAGAAGCTTTCATTTTATAAAGTTATAGTAGACGAGGGAGTTACAGTTACGTGTGATAATATTAAAACAACACATTTAAAATAAGAAGCAGATCCATCTATAATGAAGAAATTGTTTAAATATTTTGATAATATTGAGTATTGGAATTCTTTACTTTCATCATTCAGTGAGTTAAGTTTAAATATTTTGGAATTAAATTTACCAACTACAATCACAGAATTATTTATCAATTATGAAATAATTGGATCTTTTCATTGTTTAATTGAATTAAAAAATTTAAAACATTTTAAAATTAAAGATTCTTCTAGGTTCCCAATTGAATTATTTAATGATGGTGTTGATCACTTTTCAAAATTGGTATGCTTTTGCTATAGTCTTCCGGGTTCTCATGTAGATGGTATAGAAGAAGAAGAAATAGAACAATGTACTGTTGTTTTGATTCATCAGTGAGATTTCCATCAAGTTTGAAACATTTCGATATATATGGTGGTTTTATTCAATTTGAAAAAAGTTTTACACTTCCGCCTAATCTAGTCACATTTTACGCTGAAACTTTTCTAGGTCAAGAAGATCAAATACCCAAATCTTTCTGTTCAAAAAAATTTGATCATCATTGCCCAGATTGGTCAATTATTTAAAGAAAACCAATAGATAAAACTTCTTCAATTGATCTCAGTAAAATGTGAATATAATTACAACCTAGACTAAATATTGGTTGCAAAATAAGAAAAGCAAAAATTCATCGACAAGTTTTATACTTACTTACAAGCCGAAAACTGATCAATTGAATCCAACTATATTGATAATAGAGTTTATCAATCAGATTTAAGTATTACAATAAGTTGATATTACAAGTAATTTCCAGTATTTAGTCGTATTAGAATGGTCAGTTATAGATTCCAACTTAGTTTTTGACATTCCTGTATCTACTTTAGAAGCTCAGTGAAAGACTTGAATCTCGAATCTATTCCACTTTCACTACTTCAATAAAAGACTCTATTTGATTTTACATATATTTAGGTTTTAAGTTTTGTCTATTAAAATCCTATATTTATTGTTTTGAATCTATATATCTATGTCCTTCATCCTTGATATTTCAATTAGAGTCCCTTTTATTTGAATATTTACTTGTAATGCTAATTGTTTCAATCTTATATTATAAAATCATCTATATCAAATTCATTTAAAGCTTCTAAACTATATTTAATTTCTTTATTTTTAATTGGTTGCCAATTCCTAAATTCAACAATTAAATTATTTAATAAATTAAAAACATTTAAATGTTTAAAATTAAATAAATCTTGTAATAAACATCTTAAATTCCAAGGTAATAAATTTATATTGAAATTATTATTATTATTATTATTATCATTATTTCCTAATTCATTTCCAATTTTCAAATCTTGTTTAGAAAATAGGTCATTAGTTTCAAATGCAAAAATTATTCCTTGTTGATAAATTTGTTTAATTTCATAAATTTCCAATTGATCATAACCTTCTTCATTCTGTTGTTGTGGTGATGATGGTGGTGGTGGTGGTGGTAGTGGTTCCAATTGTTGTTGTAAGTTTTTTATTAAATTATAATCATTTTTCAAACCTAAATTTTTCATCATACAAATAATTTCAAATAATTTAACTAAAAAATTTGCATTGGATGTATTGTTTAAATTTATAAAATTTCTATAAATATTTGGATGATTAAATTTTAATGCTAATGAATTTGATAAATTTGTAAATGAATCATTCAAATCACCTGTAAAAATAATTTTTACATTTGATTCAAGACATTTTTCAATTGAATTTTTAAATTGTATTGATAATTTTGAATTTGAATTATTAAATTCAAACAATTCTTTTATAATTTCATATTCAATTGGATTAAAAGCTCTTATTATCAATTTTGAAATTAAATCAGGTTGAGGACCAATTAAACTTGTAATATTTAAACAAGAGATTTTTGCCTTGATTTTATGTTCTGTGATTAATTTACTTAAAAGATTTATACCTATTGGTGTTGAATTTCCAAATGTAATCATATGAATATAATCACAATTTTTTAATAAATTAATCCAATTTAATAAAATTTTATATAAATTTTCAATTTTTTGATTGATTAATCCAAAACTTTCCAATGCAATAGTTTCAATATTTGAATCAAATTGATTGGATTCACACCATTGATGAATTAATTCTGATGAAATATTTATATATTTTGTTGAATTACCACTTGATTTATTAATTAATGCCCGCATTAATTTATTTGGTAAAAATCCATGAACTCCAATTATAACAAAATTCAATTTCTTTTTGCTCTGTTTCTGTTTCTTTTTATATAGATGAGTTTCTGAATTTAAACCACAAATTAAATCTTTTGATAATATACGTAATTTAGTTTTCCATGTAATTTCACGAAAATTTGAATCAATTAAAGGGAAAATCAATTGTTTATCAACTATGCCTTTGCCTATTTTCTTTTTCTTTTTTCGTAGTTGTTGTTTTTCAAATATTTCATAATGACATTTTGGTTTCTTTTTTGAATCATTATAAATTACTGGATTTGATTCTGTTAAAGTATCAAACACACTTAATTCATATTGTTTTGAATTATGATTGGATTTGAATGCATAATATAATGAATCTTTACTAGTTTCAATCTTTGATTTGGATTTTTTAAACATTTCAACATTTGAAACATTTGAATCATCTTCATCATCTTCATCATCATTATCATCTATTTCTCCTCCTTGACCTGAATTCCAAAACCAATTAAACCAAGAGCCAGTAGTAGTAGTAGTAGTAGTAGTAGCATTGGTGTTATCCCTTTCAGTATTAGTTTCATTGTTCCATAGATATGATAATAATGGTTGTGATTCTTCTTTTGACATGAAACAAAAAATAGATAATAATAATATAATAATATTATATTTTATTTTTTTTTTTTGTTTATCACCACCAATGTCAAAATGGGATGAAATTATTAAAAAATTGGAAATTAGAGATAAGTTAGAAAATCAAGATTGGAAATATTTCAATGCATTTGAAAAATTACAACAACAATTGAAACTAGAAACAAAAGAATCTAATTCTGATTCTGATCCTGATCCTTCATTGATTTTAAGTAATTATAATAAAAATCAAGATAAAAGTAAGGATTCTTCCAGTTCTGTTTCTAATTCTTTTTTGATCCATTTGAAAGAAGAAAATTCAGATTTAATTTCTAATTTAAATACTCAAACTATAATTAATGAATCATTAGAAAATAAAATTAAAAAAAATCAAATAAAGATTAATCAATTACAAAATGAAAATTTAAAATTAAATTCTAAAATTAATAATTTAAATTTAGAAATTAAAGAAAAAAATAAAACTATTGAAATTATAAATGATGAAATCTTAACTAATAATATTCAATTAACAGTTTTAAAAAATCAATTAATTAATAAAAAAGAAGAATAAAAATCAAAATAAAGTTATTCATGAATTCTGAAGAAATCTATTTTAATTTAACAAGAAGAACCAAATTGAAATTGTATAAATTATGAAATTATAAATTTTGAAAAAATAATCCAACTTAACCAGCGAAACAGTTTAAAAAAATCAATTAATCAATAAGGAAAAAATAGAATGAAATTTATCAAATTAAGATGTTATCAGTTTTGTAATATTCCAATTTTAATTTAGAAAAGGAACAAAATAAAATTGAATTAAGAAAAATAAAGAAATTATTGTGGGTTAATAGATACAGATTGTTGCAATTTGGACTCATTTGATCATTTTGATAGATATTTATTTAACAAGGTACTTGAAATATGAGATCAAAACTTAAGAATTCAAATTTTTGATTATATGTGATTTTTTCAATTACTTTATTTAATCAATTGATGATTAATGACTACAGTATTATTGCTGATTAACTGATTCCATTTCATCATGAACTATTAGATACATGGAATTTTGAATTCGAGACTAATTCATGTATTTAAATAAATAATTGAATGTTTTGTGCCTATAAGTCATTATTTGGTGTAATTATATGCTGAAGTACATTTAAAAAACATCAAATTGTAATGACCATTTACTTAGGTAACCTTACATAGTTTGACTTCATTATCCCCTAGCGTTATTAATTTGAGTTAGGCTTGAGTCAATTATTGGTGGTTTGAAATTTTGAAAAATTAAAAAAAAGTGCATTAATAGGCAAAAATGGGTCAATAATTATTTAGTGGTTCGTAATCAATAAAACTTTAAAGAATGTGGCGTATTTGATTTGATATGAACTTTATGAAAATAACTAAAAAATAAGAAAATTTATTGAATAATTGTCTTTTTTTAGATATCAAAAATTCAGTTGTTTTGTTGATAAATGATTGAATATATATTGAATCAAATTCTTTTGTTTTTAAAATAGCTTTTATTCTTAGCCTCACACCGTGTGGGTTTGGATTACCTTTGACCTGACTGACACAGTCATAATTGAAGAGAGAGGTTTTGAAATTTTTGATTCTTTCATTGTAAAACTAAAAAATCAAGTAATGATTTTAGTTTGAAAGTATATTTAAAATTTGAAAAGGAGTCAACCCCCGTGGAGAAAGCTTTTGAAACGATTTTGACAGATTGTTTTGAACGAGGTTTCGATCGATTATTATTTATATGCTGTAGATCCATAAACAAAAGAAAATCGCATAAACATTATTAATGATAAAGAGTGATAATAGTTACACTCTCGTAAGATATTGATTGATAAATGTAGCTTAAAATAACTACTAAAGGAGGCTTTAGACCAAGTTTAATATGCAAAATTCATTAAATTGATAGTACATGAAAAGTCATTGGCTGAATTCATTATGACTTAAATCAAGAATTTAAAAAGGTATATAAAAATCATCTATAATTACTTAGGTTGTCACAATTGAAATGTATTTCAATTTTTCAGTGTTTATTAATTTTTTGGTTTATATTACAGCATTAAGAGCTAGAAATATAAGACCTATTAACTTTAATTTAATTGAATTGCAGCTGAATATTACAGAAATTCAAGAATGCTTTGATTTACACCAAACTCCTTATACTATCAATTACGTTAACAATCTGATTGCTATATCAGTAAATGATAGTAATGTGCAACCAACCGATTCTCAAATTCTTGATATGTGGCATTGTCGTGAAAACTATAAATTTCCTATTACTGTTCGAATTTTTGATATAGAAAGTATGAATCATTTTAATGCTGTTGTGGGGCTTTCAAAATAAAATTTAAATACAAAAAATGCAAGCTTAGGTTTAGAAAATTTTGTCCTGAAATATCTGGATGCTGGGAGTGATTTTAAAAATTAATGCAATTCTAACACAGGCACATCAATAACTTTCAGTCTTTTAATTCTTCCTATAAATTTCAAAGTTAGGGGTTTGAATTTGTTATTGAGTAATAATTATCGACTTTGGCGATTTCAATTTAAATTGATTGGTTTTGTACCAGAACATGAAACAATTTCTTAATAAAGTTAAAAAAAACTAATAGAATCAATGATTCCATATTTACGATCTTTTAATTATTTCATAATGGATTATAAACCATATTATTTTGATTTAATTGATTAAATTGATTTTCTTTTTCATGAATTATATAAGAATGATACAATGTTAACAGGATTTCAAACACGTGAAACATGGAGAAATTTTACTTTAAAAGCATTCAACTTATTTAAAGGTTGTGAATTAGTTTTCTTGGATGAAGCTACAATAGATTCAAAAATTGATAGTCTCAAATGAGAAAATGAAGAAGAATTTGATATCATTTGCAAAGCTTTAAAATACTCATTTATGAATTTTTTCAAATTTGATAAATTTCATATTCCGAATTTGAATCAAGAAAATAAAGAAATTCAACCAGACATGAAATATATTTATGAATATATATATAATTTAGATGATGAATTAATTATTCAAAATATTAAAATCCATTTAGATCTATTTAAAAGTGGTAGAGAAACTATTTTAACATTTGTTAATGCAAGAATTGAAATTGGTGAAAAACCAGAGAAGTTTTATAAATTTATTAGAACCATTCCAATGTATTTAATTGGTACATATCTTTTAATCAGTGAACAATCAAATTTAAAAGATTATCAAACAATAATTAATTTATTATTGAATCAATATAAAGAATTTGAAAATTTAGAATCAGGATTTTCATTTATATCTTTGAAAACAATTAAAGAAATATTGCCTGTTGTTACTTATTTGAAATTTATTTCTAAATAAACAATCTAAAGTAAGTGATTAAAATTGTATTGATATTCTATTGATTTCTGTAAATTCTCTAGCCACTGAAATTGAAATGGTTTGATAAATCGATCAATTAATCTTGTGGAGATGAATTGTAAAAATCAGAGCTGGTATTTTAATCAATTTATTCAAAGTTTGTCATATAATTTCCTATAAATTATTTACATTCTTATCCTTGAAAAGTTAAAGAGAATGTTTATATTGGTTTTTTGCATAAATATCAAATCTAAGATTAAATATACATGACCCAAGTTCATCATTCTATATAATTGTATATAATATTAACAACATTAACTACATTCATTAGCTATGTATATTTGAACTTATATATCCTCTGCGTTCATCTTTATAAGGAAAGAAATCAATATCTCAAGTTTTATATTGTAGATGACGTTGTTATTAGAGTTTTACTTATCAAGTAAAAAGTATTATAAACTCTTGAATACTCTTTGAGTCTAAGTGGTTTATTCATCATTGAAATAAAACAATCAAACCATATTAAACAAAACAAAAGATTCATACGTTTGTTCAGGTTTGGTTTTATTATTATTTTGTAAATTTTCTATGAATTTTTCATTTTTTGCAACCAAATTTACATCCATGCGATAACAAAAAATTAAATAAATTTTATACAATGAAATTGAGATTAAAACATTCAATAAAATTGATTCATTTGTTAAGAAACTTACCTCCAGAAGTAACTCAGCTATGTTTTTCATATTTAAATAAAACTTATCTTGTATTATTCCTTAATGAACCTGATTTAAAATCAATTGCATTACAAGAATTATTTTCAAAAGTGAAAATCATCAAACATGAGAATTGCAAATATCAAACAATTATTCAGTATTATTCTGGAAAGCAATATAATTTCACTGATTCAATTACATTTTGTTGTATAAATCTGTTATTCAACGCCATTGCAAATTTCAAAATAATTCCAAGAGTAATTTATACAACAATTCATGATTCAAGATTATTAAACTTAACAAGTTTGATATTTATAAATATTTTAATCACTCATCATGATTTTTTATTACCAATTGCATTTCAAGCAGATATATTATATGGACATAAAGATTTTTTCAATGAAGTATTAAATAAATTAGAAACTGAAAATAGTGGAAAATCATTTTGTTTAATTAAAAATTCAACTGGTTTAAATGAATTTATTAAAGATCAAAAACTACAATATTTAAATGGAACAATCTTACATGGAATCAATGCGGATGGATCATTAAGTTCATATGAATTAAGTATTGATAAATTAAATTTTATAAGTTTAAGATTTCCAAATATGAAAAGTCTTACATTAGTTGATTCTATCATTCAAGTAATTAGAATACCACAAACTATAGAATATTTAAATTTAAATAATGTAATAATTAATAATTGTTCATCATCATTTGAAAATAGTGAAAATTTAAAAGAATTGATATTAATAAATACAAGTTTTGATGCAAGTTTATTTTATGATTATACTAAATTTTCAAATTTGAAAAAAGTTGTAATTAAAAGTATGAGACATTGGTATACAGATTTTATTGATGTTATGTTTCCAAAACAAGTGAAATCAATTGAAATATCAAATGATCATCATTTGATTCCTTTTAGATTTTATTACCCTAATGAACTTGAATATTTGAAATTATATGATATTATATTTGAGGATGAATTATGGCGTGAAGTTATTCCATTAGATTTGATGATATGTTCAATTACTTCATGTTTCACTAATAATTCAAAATCGAGTTATAATTTTAAAAGTATTATTCAAAAATTGGGAAAGTTTTTACAAGTCAATAAACATTAATATGATTAAATCAAACTCAAGTATTGGAAGAAAATTCTGTATGAACAAAGTTACTCTATTTTCCAATAAAAAATGATGACAAGTATTTATAGTCATCTTTTTACTTTATGAACTAAAGTACTTAAATTATTTAATCTAATTAGTTTATCAATAATGATTTTCGACATTTGATTACGTTCTCAACTTGACTTTAATTAATCTAAACTCTCTACAAGAATTACCCACATTTTAATATGTATATAAAACAGAAAATTCAAATAGGTTAAGTTGTAAACTTGAAATGCCCAAAAAATGTGGTTTTAGGAATTTTCTCAAAATTGTAACAAATTTGGTTTATTTTTGCAACTAAATTCTTCATATAATTTGGGGAAAAGCAATAGAGGCTAAAATATACTTTAAACCATGCATCTTTTTTAAAGTTCGTAAATGAAAATTAGCTTTCGTTTAGAATAGCCGTTTGGGCTTTATTATAATATTTATGCCTCAAAACAAACAGGACTTATCACTTTTTGGATTATTTACCTTGTTGGTTCCCAGATCTCTCGTGGATCAAGAACACTTTTTGATCGGGTTTGGATAATCTAAATTGATTATTAAACGAGTTGATTAGTATGAAACTAAAAAACACTTTGAATTTCTTTATGCTACTCTAACTTATTCCTTTTTTTGATTGCTTTAAAAATTTTGCGTTTTTAAGAATGACTCAAGAATTTTAAAATAAGTATGATTTTCATATATATCTTTCTTACAATCATTGGTTACGTTTTTGCAGTTGATTATTATTTTGCTGGAGTGTTTAACAATGAAACAGCATTGAAATTACAACTTGAAAGGTTTAATGACTGTATTGGAAACAGATCAATAGAGCTTAATGTTACTGTAAATCAAGATAATTTGGTTCAAGTTGGATACAGATTCGGTTATTTAAGAATAGATAAAGAAATTGATTCAAAGTTAGACTATTGTTTTAGACTGTCATGTTATGACTTTATGTTAGCTCAAAATATTTCATATTGTCAAGAAGACGACATTATTGTTAAATCAGTTATCTACAAAGAACCAAGTGATTTGAATGGATTTTTGGGTGTAAAAAAATTTGATGGTTTTACAGATAATGGTTGGCCCGAAGAGTATTTAAAACAAAATTTCTCAAATGGTTTTTATCATTTCATACCTAATTTATTCACAACATCTATTAGTTTATCATTGTTTTGAATCATTATTTAGTAAAACTTTCCTTACTTCCCTGTTATTACTATAGTTGATATTAAATACCTTTCATTTTGTTTACTGGCAAAAATTGGAAAAAACTAAATTAATTCTAAATTTTGGAAAGTGGTATTCAAGAATTCTATATAAATCCATCTATTGTATGTAATGGTTGATTTGTATAGCTATAGATTTTTTATATAAACTTCTGAGATAACTAGAGATACAATGTTAGTTTAGTCTAGATCTCATCTTCTTGCTCTTGTAAAATCAAGCAAACAAGATTCAATATTCTTGATTCATCACAAAATTCTTTCTCAAATTACTCAGTTAATTTAATCCTCTCGTTAAAAAACTGATAATAATTCATAATTCATGGTTTTTTGTAATGTTACTCGTGGGGTTTCTTCTTCTATCTCCATTATCGCCTAGAATATTTCAACTCCACATTATCTCATATAAATCTCTTGATTGAATTTAAATTTATCATATTATCAATTTACTTCTTGCGTTTAAAATCCAATCGAGGCTTTTGTTTGTTCTATTGTCGGGGATTCTATTTCTCCTGTTTTGCCCAGAAAATTGAATCTCCTCATAATAAATCTTGGATCTAAATCAATCACCGAATTATCTCTTACTAAATTTAAACTAATTTAAATTTTGAATCTAAGTTTTTAAAAGAATTTCCAAACGCAAATTTTATGGGTGATGATGATTTGTAAATGCTTAAGATCAATAATTTTGATTAATTGTTAATTGATTCTAATTTGAATAGAAGAGATTGACTACAAATTTATTTTATCACATTTTAAAACATTTATTAATCATATACGCATTAATATATTTTCTATAAATTAAATTATTTTGAAGTATCTAAAACATATCTACCCAAAATTTTACCTTGTTCCATTAATTTAAAAACTTCTGGTAATTCACTTAAACCAACAACTTTAATTGGACATTTAATTAAACCTCTTGAAAAAAATTCAACAGCTTCTTGAGTATCTTTTCTATTACCAACATAAGAACCTTTAATATTAATTGATTTTACAACAGCATCAAAAACTGGAGTAGAAACTTTTGCATGAGCTGGTAAACCAACTAAAACAACAGTACCTAATGGTCTAACATATTCACATGATTGATCAATAGCTTTTTCAGAAACTGAAACATTAATAACCCCATGTGGACCACCTTTTGTAGCATCTTTAATTGCTTTAACAATATCTTTAGTTTTTGTAAAATCAACATATGCTTCAGCACCTAATCCTTTACAGAAATCTTCTTTACCATCACCACCATCAATACCAACAACTCTATAACCCATTGCTTTACCATATTGAATAGCTAACGAACCTAAACCACCACCAGCACCAGATATACAAACCCATTCACCAGCTTTTAAATTACATGCTTTTAATGCAGTATAAACAGTAACACCAGCACATAAAATTGGTGCAACTTCATCTAATTTTGTACCCTTTGGGATTTTTGCAGCTTGAACAGCATCTGCAGTTGCATATTGTTCAAATGAACCATCATGAGTATAACCACTTAAATCAGCTTGAGCACAATTGGCTTCACCACCTTGCATACAAAATTCACAATTTAAACATGAACCATTTAACCATTTAATACCGGCTAAATCACCAATTTCCCAATTTTTTACATTTTCACCCATTGCAACAACTTCACCTGCACCTTCATGACCACCAACTAATGGTAATTTTGTATCCAATGGCCAATCACCTTTCCAAGCATGTAAATCAGTATGACAAACACCTGAATATTTAACATGAATTAATAATTCATTTGGTTTTGGTTGAGGAACTGGATAATCTTTATAAACTAAATCACCACCATTTTTTTCAAAAACGACAGCTTTTTGAGTTTTAGGAATTTGAGGAGACATTTTAATTAAATTTCTAATTGTAGATTTTATAATTGTTAATGATAACGGAAAAAATAAAATAAGAAACCTAAAGGTGGAATTGATTGATATTTATATTGAAATTTCGGAAGCCATTCGATTCTAAGTGGAGATTGAATAAACCAGTAAAATATGCATTTTGATAAGGAGACGTGCTGTAAACTAATGTCTGTGGGGTGTCATAAATTATTATTATTGCTTAACATAATTTTTCAATCGCACCACTCAATTTTCGTATTTGAATCTCGGAGATCATTTGACAATCACGTGGATCAACCAACTAAAGGGATTGCACTAAACCCTTGGAGACCTATTGATTGATACTTGAATCCTTGTTGGTTTGTTTTGGTATGAAATTTATGAAATTTCATCCAATGATTGCTATAAATTCATACAATGGACTATTTCGTCGTTTCATTTCATTTTGTCATTTTCGACTTGGTTGGATGATCCATCTCAGTCTCTTGATCTTCATTCCTTCAATCGTATCTCGTGTGTATTCGGAGTGTAATTCAAATTATAATTATCAGTTGATCCATGGAATAAATTATTCCATAAAGTGACACAAACCCAATTACAATCTCCTGATGATTCTGCAATTGCGCTTATTAATCCGCTCGGTGTTTAGAATCAAACGCTACCCATAAACCAACTAATCAACTTCTAAAAAACAACCATAACAAGCTATGAAACAACAAGTTCGAATGAATCAAGATTCTATGCAATTGATAATAAATTACGATTAGATCTCGCTTAAATTAAATTTTTATGTCAATTTTTTTAAATCTATAGTGGTTATCATGCAAGGAGAAATATATTTATTTACTATTCTTACAATATACGAGTATATCACCATTTCTTCGATCATCCCAATGAAAATAACTATTAAATACTCGATTACATAACGTGTATCCATCAAATTTATCCATTATATTTTTTAGTTGTTCAAAAATTATTAATTTATTTGGTAAATCTTCTAGGTTATTTAAAAATTCTAATGGTGAATCATAAAATTGATCTGATTCATCTCGATATTGATTTATTTGTTCAATTGTAGGATTATTCAAATGTAATGGAGGTTCACAAGTTAAAAACCATCCTTTTAAATTTGGATTATGAAAATAACTTTGCCATGGAGTTGAATGACATGGCATTATTAATCCAAATGAATCAAGATCTTTTAACACATCAATCACACCTCTTTCATTAATCAAAGTGAAAAATAATCCAATGGAAATATTGACTATGATACCAAAAATTATTAAAATTTTCGAAAGTTTGATCTTGGAGTATCCTCTTGCAGTAAAATATAACATTATTGGTTGTAATGGATATATGAATCTAAATTCTTTATGTTGTATTAATGAAAATCCAATTAAATAAATTACAAACACAACAGACAAGACACTTTTTTCAATTCCATAAATCATTAAAGGTAAATATAACATCATCATCAATGGTATTGCCTGAAATATATAAAAATGCCATGGTGAAACTCCATAAAATATTGATAAATTTTTAAAAACATTGAACTCTAAAAAATTATATAATGGAAATGTTAATTGTTTATAAAAATAATAATCCAATCCAGTATTTATAATAAGCAATAGAATCACCTCAATAATTGATATCAAAACAATCTTGAAACTGATTCTCTTTTTCATGAGTAACCAAATTCCTAATGGGATCCAAATTAATATATTTGTAGGTCGTATTAAACAACTTATAAATCCAAAAGCTAAACTTTTATACCAATTTTTCATATTTTTCCATGGCCAATATCTCAATGCTAATATAGTCAATACAGTTTCTAAATTATTTGAAAATGATCTTGTTAAAATATACCAATTAAATGGATTTAATAAAGAAAAAATTAATGTAAATTTTGCTAAATTTCTATTCGAATAAATTTCAATAAATTTATATAAATTATATTCTCCAATTGAAGCAATTAATGCATTTATTAACTTTGGTATTAGTCTAACTAAAGTTGTATCATTTACACAATAATATCCCAATGAATAAATTAATGGATGTATTGAAGATCTTAATTGATTTTTCCATTCCCACGTTAAAAATCCATATCCATAAATGAAATTATGTGCTGGTTCTAATGCTTGATAATATTCATCAGCTTGAAAGAATGTTTGAATAGTTAATGAATTAATTAATCGAATTACCAAAATTAACCAAAATTTAAACCGAAAAAACATTAATGAATCAATTTTTAAATCATATTGAAAATACATATTTTTATTTATCAATTGATAATCCAAATGCAAAATCAGAATGTTTAAAAGCAATAAAAATATTAAATTCATTATCAAAGGATACTAAATATCTTAAATCATTATCTGAATTTACATTAAATTTATATCAAACAAAATTATCTTTAAATGAAAAATTAAAATGGATTAGTTCAAATAAAAAGTATTATCCATTGATTGAATTTGGTGAAATATCATCACATAATGAAATATTCCTAGGTGAATTCAAAGATGAACCTTTGGAATTACCAAATTATCCAATTGAATATAAACCAATTCATGTAGATAATTGGAATTTAGATTCAGATTTATATCAAGATATACTACCCAATTGTTCATTTGTATCATCATTTCTAGGATTAATTGGGAAATTCGATTTATTAGATCTTATCACCCCACATTATCCATCTGAATCATATATGATAAAATTACATTTCAATGGAGAAATTAGAAATGTTAAAATTGATAATAAATTACCTATATTAAAATCAAGAAATTTAATAATTAAATCAAAATCTGATATATATTGGCCTGCATTAATTGAAAAATCATATTTAAAAGTTATGGGTCATGGATATAATTTCAAAGGTTCAAATATGGCAAATGATACTTTTATGTTGAGTGGATATTTACCAGAAATTTTGAGAATTGAAAATGGAATCATCAATTTGAGATACCTAAAATCATTAAATGCTATTTTAGGTATTGGAACTACAAAATTAAGTCCTTCACTTTGTGAAAAATTAAATTTAATTAGTGAACATGATTATGTTATTAATTCAATTGATGAAAATTCAATAACTATAAAAAATCCTTGGATATCTGAAAATAGAATTATGAAAATTGATAATTTTACTTATTTTAAATATATTTATATAAATTGGAATCATCAATTGAAATATCATCATCATTTTATTTATCAAAATCAACAATTTAAAGTCAATGGTTGGGTATTATTAGAAAAACATTTACCCGTTGAAAATAATTGGATGAGTATTACTATTTATAATAGTGATTATAAAGTTTTATCACCAATTGAATATGAACAAATTGATTTTATTGAAACAAATAATCGATTTCAATTGATAAAGTTACAAAAATCATCAACAATTTTAATCAATTCGAATCAAACTGGGATATTTACAATATCTTCAGATGAACCAATAGAAAAACTGATTGATCAATTTAAATATATTAAAAAGGTATCAGGGGAATGGGATATTGAAACTAATGGTGGAAATTGGTCAATGTCAACATATATTGATAATCCACAATATAAATTAATTATAAAACAACCAATGGATTTAAAAATAGCATTATATAGTAAAGGATTAATAAATTTTCATTTATTTCATGGAACTAAAATTGAATCATTTCAAAAACCAATATTTAATGATAATTATAATCAAGATAATCAATTGAAAAAATTAAAATTGACTCCTGGTGAGTATACATTAGTTGTTTCAAGATATGATAAATCTTTGGAATCATTTAAATTATTATTCAATTCATCACAAGAATTGAACATTACCAAACATTCAAATTATCTTGGATTATTTAATAAAGTGGTGGAATTTTCATGGAATAATACAAATAGATTCAAATATGAATTTGAAATACTAGAAACAACCACCGTAAAATTTAGAATAAATTATTTTAATAATGAATCATATGAATTACAAACCAATTATCGACCAAGTTTAAGAGCTTCATTATTTAAGAATAAACAACCTTTACAAATCAATAAAGAATTTAATGATTCATTATATGGAATATTCTTAGATTCGAACCTAGAACCAGGTGTATATATTTTATTAATTGAAAGATTTGAAATTGGATATGGTAAATGTAAAATATTTATAGGATCAAATAAAAAAATTTAAATCGTGTCAATTTTCTCATTCTCAACAAATGAAATTTATACTAATCTTTATAACATTGATTAATTTAATTACTGCATTGACTAATGATCAATTACTTAATATAGTCAAGTCTAAATCTTCAAAATTATTATCATTGACTGATGAAAATTATGAACAAATTTTAAAAGGTAAAAGAGATTATCATATTATTTCATTATTAACATCAGAATCTTCACAAATTAATTGTGTATTATGTAAAGAAGTTGGTCCAGAATTAGAAGTCATTGCCAATTCATGGTTTCAAGATCATCCAAACGGTGTTGATGATGATCTCAATGTTTATTTCTTCAAATCTGAATTTTTACAATCAAGAAAATTATTTGGTTTATTTCAATTAAATAATATTCCAAAAATTTTTTATTTCCCACCAACTAATAATTCAAGATCAAACTTTATAGCTGAAAAATTGGAATATCAATTTTATCAAGGTGATCATAAAGATTTAATGATTAGATGGTTTAGTGAATTAACTGGTTATAAATTTAATTTATATATTCCAATTGATAAAACTAAATTAATCTTACATGCAATTATTGGATTTACAACTGTTTTCTTGCTCAAAAGGTATAGAAAATATGTATTTAATTTGTTAAAACTGAAAAATACTTGGGGGACAATTTCATTAATTTTAGTTTTATTATTTACAACTGGTTATATGTTTAATCAAATTAGAGGTTCACCATATATTATTGAACATCAAGATGGTAGAAGGGAATTCTTTGCACCTGGTCAACAAACTCAATTGGGGATTGAAACTCAAATTATGTCATTTGTTTATGGAATTTTAAGTATCTTATTAATTGTTTTAATTAAAAGAGCTCCAACGATTAAAACTGATTCAATTAATTTAGTATTGGTTTCTATAATATCTGGTTTGATATTTGTCATGTTTAGTACATTATTATCCATATTTGGATTAAAAGGTTTAGGTTTCCCATATAGATTTATAAGATTTTAAATAAATAAAAAATAAAAATATTTCTCAATTGAAAATTTTCAAACTTACTTTGATGTAATAAAAAGTTGTTTACATCTTAAAGATTAAAAAGGTACGAAGCCAGGTATCATCAATGACTTTCTATTTGTCGAATAACAGCACCTATTGCTTAGTTTGATGCGTCTACGTCAAGTTGAAATTCAATTGGAATTGAGTAATCTAAGAGTGTTGAATATAAAGTTCACACCTTTCAAAAAATTTGAACATAAAGTTCACCTACCCAAAAACAATAAAATCAAATACATAATTGGATTGGTTATTCATGAAATGTGATATGTTCATGGATAAACTTCAATGGTGATTGATTTAAATCATAGTGAATTGCTTTCAATTGAGAGCAACCACATTTTTTAAGGTAATCAAGAATATTCAGAAATGAATGATTTATGTTTATTTTGAAATCTGAATTCTATGCTATAAACACTTGTTAATGAGTTTGAAACTTTCAAATTGTGTCAAGATTATGATTCACCAAGTGAGATAAGTTATAGTCATTCATAAGTTGATGTTGGTTCAAAATAATGTAAATATAATGCAACTGACTAGAGACAATTATTAAAGGTTTTGATCAGTTGGTTTCTATTGCAAAAGATTAGATTGTTGTTTAGACATAGCATCAATGAGGATTGGAGTGGTATAAATTATCAAAACAAAAATACCGAGGTACAAAGCTGGCTCATCAAATGAAGAACTTGAAGAAAGATCATTTGTTGTACTTAATGAATAATGGAACAAGATTCTACATCATATACTTTTGATATTAATTTCTTTGATTAAAATTGGTCACGTGACATCTTTGAAATCATCAAAGAGAATTTTAGAAGTTTAGTTTAGTTTATGAATTAATGTTATATAAATACTGTATCATTATAAGAAGAGGAATCAAGAAGACATAACAAATTGTGTTGGTTTATAAATTATAAAATTGGAAATATACAAGAATCAATTTTCCAATTTTGCTACTCTTTTATCAATCATTTCCCAAATCCAATTTAAGTCTCTTTCTGGATAATTTACTGTTCATTAAGCTCTTTTTCATTTATAAGATATTCTCAATCAATGATTACAAATAATCAAATTGAAAATATACGAGAATCAATTTTCCAATTCCGTTACTCTTTTATCAATCTTTTCCTGAATCCACTTTCAGTCCCTTTCTAAATGATTTACTGTTCATTCAATCCTTTTCATTTATATAAATTTCTCAATTAATGATTACAAATTATCAGATTGGAGATATATAAGAATCAATTTTCCAATTTTGTTACTCTTTTATCAATCTTTTCCAATTTCCCTAAAACAACTTCCAATCTCTTTCTCAATACTTTTATCTTTTTAAATTGTTCAATTAATTCCTTTTCATTTATATAATTTTCATCAACCAAAGATTTAAAATTTGATAATTTTTCTTCAATAATTTTCAATCTTGTTAAAAGAATAACTTGAGATTGATTTAACAGATTAAAATTTTCATTTAAATTTTCAAAGCTTCCATTTAATAAAGAATGAGCAGTTAATTCAATTGGATGTAAATCAGAATTCATAGTATAAAATCACATGGAAAAAACAAGTTAAATATCATGAAACAAGATGTAAATCTTACAAATACACCTTTGGTCATGACTCAACAACAGATAGACAACCACAAGGACAAACTTCTATATAGACAATTGAAACTGGTAAAAGCTGGACAAATTGAACGATTCAGAATTGAATATAAACCTCATGCTGAAGGTGATGAAATTATTTTACCACCAAATTTATGGGTTAAAATTAAAAATTTAGAACCAATAAGTAAAAGAGCAATATATTTAGCTGGTCCATATATCTTATATGTTGATTGTAAAAGTTGTGATTATAACTTGAATGAAAAATATTTTGTAACTGCTGATCATCCAAATTTTGAACCTCAATTATTACCAAATCAATCATTTTATGTACAATTACTGTGTCATACATTAAAACAGAATTATTGTTGGGAAGTAGATGTGATATCACAAATTATCTTTAATAATACAATTGAAATAGATTTTGAAATTACTATAGGAACATCAAAACAAATTCTTCATGATTTTGAATCAGATAAAATTGGAATTTTTCATCCACTACTAAAAGTTTATAATAAAGATACTTTAGATTTATGGAATTTACCAATTCCCAAAAATAAACCAAAACATTTAGTTATTTTAACTCATGGATTACATTCAAATGTAAGTACGGATATGTTATACCTCAAAGAACAAATTGATAATTTTACTGAATCCAAAGATGAAGAAGTTGTTGTAAAAGGATATTTTGGTAATATTGGTAAAACTGAACGTGGGATTAAATATCTTGGTAGTAGAGTTGCTGAATATATTATAAAATTAGTTACAGAAAATGAATTTTTAAATAATGGTCAAACTATTAAAATTTCATTTATTGGTCATTCATTAGGTGGTTGTGTACAAACATTTGCTATTGCATATTTAAAAGTAAATTTTCCTTGGTTTTTTGATCAAATTAAACCAATAAATTTTATTGCAATAGCTTCACCTTTATTAGGTGTTGTAAATGAAAATCCAATGTATGTTAAATTAGTTTTATCAGCTGGATTAGTTGGTAAAACAGGTCAAGAATTGGGTTTAAAAATTTTAGAAAATAATTCAAAACCTTTATTATTATTATTACCAACTGGTGCAACTCATCAAATTTTAAAAAAATTTCAAAAAAGAACATTATATTCAAATGCTATAAATGATGGAATTGTTCCATTAAGAACTTCTTCTTTGTTGTACCTAGATTATAAAGGTTTAGCAAAAATTATTAATCTGAATGATTTAGCTAAAAGTGAAAAAATTGATAAAGTACCCAAAAATGTTGAAAAAATTAATAAATTTCAACCTGTTCAAACTTTATTATCATATTTTATGCCATTTCAAAAACCAAATGAAAATGATTCAAATAAACATGATCATTTACATGATGAATTAACTGGGATTGATATTGAAATACCAAATTCTACATTTTTAGATTCTGCTGCATCATTAATTTTACCACCTTTACCATCATTAAAATATATAGTTGATCCATCAACAAGAGAAAATCCAATAATTCATGATAAAATATATTATGAAGAAGATTTACCTCCAATAGATGATTCAAATATTGAAGAAACTATTGCAAGAGAATATCATAAAAGAATGAATTGGAGAAAAGTTATTGTTAAATTAAAACCAGATGCTCATAATAATATAATTGTTAGAAGAAGATTTGCAAATGCATATGGTTGGCCAATTATTCAACATTTAATTGAAAATCATTTTAAAGATTTTGAAATTGAAGAATTACCAAAATTTTCTTCAATTGATTCTTTGGATGAAGGTTTAGATTTATCAAAAATTGTTTCAAGAGATTTATTACAAAAGCAAAATAATGAAATTGATGAACATACAACAGAAGAAGAATATTCATGGATTAATTCAAAAGATAATAGTGATTCTGTATTTGCATTGGGTGTAACTGGTTTAATTGGTGAAGTCACAGGTATGGTTGGAGATTTCCGTGATCAAATTTATAAATATAGTTTAAATCCACCATCTTTACCAATTATTGGACAAATCCCACTTCCTGTATCATTAACACCTGAAAATCAACAAGATGAAAATTCAAAAGTTATGAATGATTTTATATAGGATTCCTTATTCCATTGGGAATAATTCATTTATTTTATTTAATATTATTTCACAATTTTCTAAACCTAATCTTTCTTCACATTCTTCAATTAAAGTAAATAAAACAACAATAGCTCGAGGTAGTGAATTCATAATTTGTAATTTCTCAATCTTCATCAACTCAAATCCATTTAGAAATGTCATTAATTCTTGAAATTGTTCTTTATTTTGTATAATTGATGATTCACTAATTTCTAAATTTGCAAGAATATCTTTTGTAATTATTTCTAAATCAATACCACAACTTGTAAAATGTTTATGTTTCTTTTTGGTATCCTCATCATTAAAATTCCAATGATATTTATTCTTTAACTCTTTTAGATGGTTTTCAACTTCATAATTTGATAAAAAACTATCTCTTTCTTTTAAAATCTTCATGATGTACTTTTTTTTTTTTTTCAATGACAAGATTAGTTATTGTACCTAGTGATATTAAAAAAATTAAAAATATATCATTAGAGAATTATATTAGAATTAGATTGTTATGTCAAGTTTTAGAATTTCAATATCCATACTTGAAAGTTGATAAAGTATCAATGATTAATCAAGATTCAATACCTATCAAAATTGATATTTCTGAAATTTTTAATCAAGTTACATTTGAATGTTTACAAAGAGGTAGTTTAATTGATTTAGAATGTTTTTATAATGGAGAATTGATTCCAATAACTTTGAAAGAAATAAATGGTGCAATTTTTAAAGATTTATCTATATTGGATGAAATGACAAATTTATCAAACCTTTCAAAATGAACTTGAATTGTATATTGATAGGAGGGTCTGATTAAATGTCGATTTATGAGGATTCATTAGATTCAGATTGTTTCTTTTCTCGTTCATTATTCATGTGGAACCTTAGTCTGAATTTAATTTAATGCACATCCAAAAGGTAATTTAGTTGATTCAAAATGATTCTTATAATGAAGAAATAAATTCAATTATTGTAAAAGAAGTCAATGGTGGAATTTTAAAGATTTATCTGTATTGAATGAAATGACAACTTTAACTAACCTTTAAAAATGAACAGTAATTCAATTATATATTGATAAGAGGAGTTTTATTTGATTAAAATGTCGAAATTACCAGGAATCATTGTCGAAAGAGTATTATCAAATTACTTCCTTTCTCGGTTTTGACCATTAATGTGGAACTTGAATTTATAGTTCATTTAGTCAACTCAAAAGTCTTACCTATCCCACTCAACTCAAAAAAACTCAATGTTTTTCTATTCAATTTGAAAATTATTTAGTTTACCCATCATTATCGACTCGACAGTCTTTAACTTCCTTTTGGAGATCTGTTTTAGCAAAATTCAATTCCTTCACGATTTTGTAAAAAATTGTTCCCAAATTTTTTCATTTGGTAAATTATGAATCAATTCAAAAGTTTTTTCACCTTCTCTTATTGGAGTTGTTTGTTCTGATTTATTTAATTCTTTAAAAAAATAATCTAAATCTTTATCATTCCATTCAATTTGAAAATTATTTAAATTAAAATTATCATTTTGTAATAAATTTGGTATTGAATTTTTTAAAGGATTTAAATGATCTAATTCATGAACTAAATGAAATAAATTTGAATGAACATTACCATTATTAATATTATATAAAGATTCTTTTGATACATCAATTATTGAATCATAATCATTATTATATTTCAATTTTATAATAACTTGAGTTAATTTTTGAAAAATTTCATAACAAGATTTTGCTGCATCACAACGTTGAAATAAATTTTTTAAAATATTTAAACAATTGTAAGAAATTTTTTGTACATCATCAATTGGATTAAGATTTCTAACTTCTAATGAATTATATAATGCATATAAATATGATGTACCTGCCATAAATAAATTATGTACACCTGCCCATGTATAATTTATTGATTTATTAATTAATAATTCACTATAACAATTTATAATTTCTTTTGAACTAATTGCAACTTGTTTATATTCTTCAAGATTAAGTCGATAATTTTTTGGACATAATCCATTTAAATTTAATAAAGTATGATGATAATTTAATTTAAAAAATACTGGATTAAAATCACAATTCATTGATTCTTTATTAGGTAATGATTCAAACCAATTAATTAATTCATTATTTATATAATTTTTCCAATCATTTAGATTTAAAAACTGCCTTGGAATTTCTGCTGATGTATATAATATCTTTGTAACTTCACTTTGAATTTTTCGAATTTTAAAAAATGATAAACTTACATTTTTATAACTAATGACATCTTGTTGATTATAATTTGTTATAATATCTCCAGGTATTATTTGAGAATCATCTAATAAACTTGGAAATGGTGTATTTATAGATTCATCAGGTATACCAAATGGTCTATCTAAATAAAAACAAATTTGTCGATCAATTGAATATGTACACCAAAATATTCTTCTTCTTTTATCTTTTGTATAAGAATCTATATTTATCATTTGTTTTGATTTTGTTATAACTTCATTTTGTAAATCTAAATCAACACAGATTCTTAATGCTTGACCCATTATATACCATATACCTGGATTTGTTGGTCTCATAATTGAATAATATGCATATAATAATATTCCTTGTAAACTTTCTAATTGATTTGAAGAATTTTCAACCTCTCGTTGATATTTCATTGCTGCTAATCGAAAGGATTCAGATATGTGTATTGGATATCGTAGATGATGAACTGATGATGCAATTGCAAAGATTAGATTTAGAAAGTATAATGGTTTCTTAAATTCTTTTGGTGGTTGAATTTGATTGGAAATTTGTTGAATATTTTTTGATTCATTTTGAAGTAATAAATTTTGAAATTGGATCTTATATGAATCAAACCAACATTGAGATTGATTAAATTTATTTATTGTTGTTTGATCATTTGATGCAAGATTAATTTCATTTAAATCAATTGATCCATATATTGGTAAGAAATAATCTTGTATAAATTCTTCACGATGAAATAATGGTAATTGTGAATTACATTGATGAAAATATATTTGTAAAAATTGTAATGCTGTAATTTTTGGTGGTAATACTGCTGATAAAATTTCTTCTTCGTCGGGGGGGAGAAGGTCTTGTATTTGAACTTTATCCAGAACTTTAAAAGCTGTGGAAACTAATTTTGAAAATGTAATTGGTTCAGATTCTTTTTCTGAAGTTATTGAATTTACTTCGAGCTCTGTTGAAATTGATGATTCTTCATAGGTTTTTAATCTAGACTCTAGGTTCTTTACCTTATCTTCAAGGTAGACTATGTAACTTCTTGGAATTTCTCTACCAGTGACTGGATCAACACCAATACATTCAACATTATTTGCTTGACATTTACTACATTGTGGGAATTTTTGATCACATTTGATTTTCTTGGATCTACATCGTTTACAAGCAGATATGGCTCTTGATATCTTGTTTGTAGATGGATTGATTTTCGTCTTTTTCTTTGGTGGTGATTCTTTATCAGTCATTGATAAGAGTAAATAAAAAACGACTTAAAGATTAAACTAGATGCATAGAATTGAGAAAAAATTTTACTGTGAGATTTTGTGTAATAATCATACAAGATTTTGTGTAATTTTGAAACCAATTATATACTAACTTTTAGACATCTATGATACATTCACAGATTGATTCATGATATTGGAATCTTTTAAATGAATTTAAATTTTTTTGAGTACCTATACATCTACATGTTTAACATTTGAAACTTTAATCTTTTGACTTGTTTCTAATCTTGGAATTAAAATCTCATAACCAACTGAAGGACTCTTAATATCACCTTGGTCTTGTTCGACTCTAATTGTTGTGACCAATGAGTCTTCAAATAAGGGATATTTACAATTTCTATCATCTATTTTTTTATCATCCAAATCAACTTCTTGAAGTACTGGTTGTGGGAATTTTTTTATACCTTTATCAACATCAGCTTTATAGATTGATTGATTAGCAATAATTAAGTCTGACCAATTTCTTCTATTCAAAAATTGATGATTATCTCTTTTTGATCCATCCACGTCTTTAAGAAAAATTGGTACCATATCTTCATCAATATCAGAACTAAACCTATGGATCTTGCTCCTTGAATCGAGTAGACTGGACATTGCTGAAGGCGGTGCAAGATTTACTACGCCACTGGATATGACATTAAAGATCAATCTTGGATCAAATTGAGGATTTTCAGTCACATTTTCATTTAATTTTTTCACATCTTCACCTTTAACCAATTGATGAGTATTTGAATGATGATGAAACTTTGATTTAATTCTACCAAAGCAACATAAATGAACATCACCTGATAAGATTGTAATTCTAATTCCCTTTGAAGCACCAAATTCAATTAATTCCTTAATTAATTTATTTCTTTCAGCTTTATGATATTTTGAACACCAATGATCATTTAAGTCATCTAATACTTCAACATCTCCATCAAATTCATTAACTAATCCCTTACTGAGTATACCCTTTGCAGCTAATTTTCTAGCTGGAGCTAAAAGTCTTGAAGTTAATAACCATTCTAACCAAACTAATCTTGGATAAAAAATTGGTACACCCAACATAACTAATAAATGCTTTGTTTCACCATCTTTTACAATTTCTTTGTTTAACCTATCAAAAACAGTTTTATAAGTTTGTGGATCAACAATTTGTTTTAATTTCCTTTCAGTTCTACAATCCAACCCTAATAAACTGATTTGTTTACCAAGTCTCATGAATGTAGAATGATTCTTTTGTTCTATAAATGGACCATTTTTTGGTCCCAAAATCCAAGCAGGATCATTTGAAGCCATTTTTTCATCAGGATTCATTTGATGTTGAAATAACATATAAAATTTATAAGCTACATTACCAACTGCTGAAAAGATAGGTGCTGACATTGTTGAATCATGATATGAACCAAAACCATCAATAATATCATGATCATCATAGATGTTAACACTTGGAATTTGAGACATTGTCAATGGGAATAATGATTCTAAAACAGAACTTGATTTACCTTTCCAATAACCTTTACCAAACCAATCCATATAATGTTTTAAATAATAATTTTCAAATTCTTGAACAACATCTTCTGTTGCTGGTGCATGTCTCTTTTTCAACGGATTTTTAATTTCTAACCATTGTTGTAATTTTTCAGAATGTAATTTAATTGAATCACAATAAATTTGATCACCACCACCCAACATTACATGATAATGTTGATCTTTATGTTTATTTAATACATCTAACCATAAACTAGATTTAAATTCTGATGCATCAGCACCTAATGAGAATCCATTACATGAGAACGAAATAACATTCATACTTTCATGTAAAGCAGGAATAAAAAATTGAAATGATTGTTTAAATGAATTATTTATATAATATTCAATTTTTTGTTCATATTGTTCTAATGGTAAATTCAATTCATATCTATAAAATTGATAACCATCTTGTTCATAATATTTTATTGAAGGAAATTCACCGGTATTAAATTTTTCATTATTTGATTTTAAACTTGGACCTGATTTGAATGTTATTGATGGTGCAGTTTCTGGTGAATCTTTTGTAACAATCATAATTGAACCTCTATAATTTGGTTCATTGTTTTCTAAAGTACCTGCTAATCTTAAAATAGGACCACAAGTGATTAAATGATCACCAAATTTATCAGTATCATCAATTGGTCTTTTGTCAGGTACGGTTTCTCTTGATAATTGATTGATCTTGAGGTATTGATCAGATGGAATTGGTTGATACCAGTCATTTTGAGAATGAGTTCCATTCATGTTGTTGGTAAAAGTAGCAATAATATTTCTCGAGATTAAAACAATAACATTATACACGATAAGGCTGAAAAAATTATCTTTTATACATAAAAATTAACAAATCAGATTATACACATTTCAAACGCACAATCTATGAACCCTGATCATATCTTATAATCTTAGAGATTAGACCCTTACAAGGTAAGCACTAGGATCTCGTGCAAGAAAATATTTCATAACTATGACATCATTATGTAACATCTATTACCCAATTGGGACATGAACAAGTCTAAAACGATACCTGAAAATAGATAACAAATTGACTATATGTCTGTTATCATGGGTTTAAGAAATTGCAAGTAATAAAATATTTTTTCTTAAATGCTGACCTTTGAGAATATAAAATCAACCCGTTGTTAATTCTCAGAGTTGATTGAATTCTCTTCTTCATCAATAAAAGCTATATAAAGTGTATGATTATTCAAAGGAGATTATAAATAGGCTGCACGTGCACACATTACCGAATCTAGATTAAAGTTTAACTTGCTGTACATAAAATATATACGACGTTACTATCGTCAAAAGAAGGCTTATCCTCAATTTCAATTTGTTACACACACATCTAAATAATTTCTATGGTAAAGAGTCTTATAGTAATGTGATGATAATTCCCTCATCTATTGTTTTTTGGTATCAAACAATATTTATTGTTTATGAACCACGTGAGGCTGAGCTTTAGAAATATGGTAGCAGTTCATTTATAATCACACATTTATAATTTCTTGGCTAATGAAGGTTATATACAGTATGTGTTCCATTGGGAGTGTACGGCCAAAATTTCAGTCCATGCGATTCAATTTCGAATTAGAAAATGGCGTTATTTGAATAAATTTACGGGTCGACCGAGAAGGAAAGAAATTTATGTATTAAAACTTAAATATGTGATAATATAATATGGGGAGAATTTCCTTCAATTGCCAATTTAATACTTTTTCAGTGTTTTATGACTACTTTCTTATCATATTCTAATACTGACATTGAACCAACTAATAGTACATTTTCTTCAACTTCTGAAATAGATCATATTAATCATTTTACAAGAAGAGTTTCATTTAATAATATTAGCACTGATGAACATGACATAGATCAATTACAACCATTATATAACAATTATACAACAACACATCATGTATCCATACCTGATATTCTAAACCAAACTAACCAATTCAAACCAAGAAAACGTTTTAAATTACCTGATCCACCTTCAAAATCAATTCTCAAGAATAAAGTTAGTCAACAACAATTGGAATATACTGATTTATATGATAATATTGAGGATGCAACTATCAACTATCATGAAGATGATTCACCACCTCCATCACAACCAAGAAGGAAAAGTTATGCCGATATGACCGATGATGAATTATTAGCATTAGATCCACAATTTTCAACTACAAAATTTAACAACCTTGATAAATTTAAATTTGATAATCAAAAGACATACTACTCTGAGTCAAGAAGATCTTCAACAACTCCAATTTTCAAAAAACAAGAATATCCAACTTCAAATGAAAATAATTACAATTCAATCAATTTAACAATCAAACATGATGATTATGATTCAATTCAATATACAAGAACCTTATTAACTTTTATATCTGGTAGAAAGCATAGTTGGAATTCAATTGATTGGTTATTATTAATAAAATCAGAATTGAATACTTCATTCTTAATTGACGGTGATTATTTAATTATTTCATGTTTGATTCCCCAATCATTTATAAAAGATTATTCTAAAAAATATAAAAAACAATCAATAGATGAGTTTTTATATTCAAAGTGTCATAATTTATTAAATTATTTATTAGATCATTTAAATAAATTAAACTTGAAATTAAAATTAACCCTTGAATTTGTTTTAGATGAATCAAATGGTAATAAATTTATGTTCAATCATGTTTTCAAACAATATCAACCAAATTTGATTATTATTGGGAATAAAAGTTCAAATTTAAATTTCAAGTATCCTTTGAAAATTCAAAAACTGAATTATTTAATTAAATTAAGTTCATATATTGTTAAATATTCAACGGTACCAACTATTCTAGTTGGTCAACATCAACAACAACCAAAACCGGGATTGCCAAGAATCACATTTAATGAATTATCACCAAAACAATCATCAAATAGTTCAATCGAATCAGTTGAATCTTTTAAACCAAAAGAATTAACTGAGGAGGAAAATAATAATATCAAATTTAATCAAAGTTTAAAACAAGTGAAGGAACTACCTAATGATAATGAAGACAAGTTCCTGAAATTGCTTTCTTTAGTTTCAGATCATTCTTTATATGAATCAAATTATTATATAACTGCTATAAATTCAAAAGATGATTCATTAAAAATTAATGATAAAATCCATGAAATTTATAAATCTCAAGCTTGTAATAATTTTACAAATTCAAGTGATGATTTAATCGATCAAAATATTTATAAAGTTAAACTGTTGATTAGTATTGAAGACGATGAAGAGGCTAAAAGAAAACAACAACAAAGAAGAAGAAGTTCACAGATTAAAAAATCAAGAGAACATTCAATAAGTTCAGTTGAATCTGATAAAAAGAAAAAACTGTTTTGGCAAAAGATTGGGTTTAAGAAATGAACGTAGAATAAGTTAAAGGATAAAAGTAATAAACAAGAGAATACAAAAAAGGGAATTGTCAAGAAGATGAGGTAGTTGTTTGCAGAAATTGATGTAATGATCCCAAAACATGGGTTTGACTGATGTTTAGAAAAACAATTCAACTATATTGCGTTTCAAGAAGTTGGTTTCAAAAACTATAATGTTCTAATTCGAGAGATTTTGACTGTTAGTTTAGTGTCAAAGATGATGTTATGATTAATGTACGATTATATTTTATGTAAAAATATGTACTTTATCATCTACAATCCTTAATTTCTCTCTTTTTCAATGGATCAATCAAAATTAAATTTTAATCAAGCTAGTCAAGAACTTTATGAATACAAATGTAAATATCTCAAAAATTCAAATCAATTGTTAAAACAATCAAATCCAGAATTAGAAATTTTATTTGTAAATTATTATTTATCATTAATTAAAGAATCAACAATTACAACTACATTAATTCCATTATTAGATCATTTTAATAATGATAATTTTCCAACTACAAAACATATAACTGATGATATATCAAGTTTAAGTTGGTTTGAAAAAATGTTAAATTATAAATTTATGTTTAATATTCCTGATTTTTTGATAAAACCAAAATTTAGAGAATTTTTATATAAAATGAGTGATGATAAAATGATTAGATTCTTAAGTTATGAATTAATTAATGAAAAAACTATGCCAATTAATTATGATACAATTCTAGATCATTTAATTCAACAATTGGAAATTGAAACCGAACAGGGGACAAGTTCTTATCAAGAGTATTTCGCAACTGACTGAAACAATCAATTTGATTTCAAGTTGTTACAAGAGGTTTTGTTTAATTGATGTTGTAGTATTGTATTATAGCTCTGTATCTAATATAAAATGTAATTATGCAATTCATGTAAACAATATAACTATTATGTTAAGGTTGTTCGTTGGTAACTGTCGATTTTAGTTATCAAATCAATGTGCTTCTATCTCAAGGTTAGCTGAAAGTTTGAGAAGCTTAACAATCATTTGCAAACCTCAAATGTTGCAGCCAAAATTGCGTAAGGTATGAAGGGTTAAATTCAAGGTTTACATTCTTGCAACCTCTAATAAATTTACTTTGATAATGTGATTTAAGGATTTGAAAACTTAAAAACTTCAATGAATTATCAAGCATATAAATTCTTGATTGCAAATTCTCTCTTCTTCCATCCCTTTTTTAATGAAATGAGTGACAATTATTCTAATGAAAACGTTCTCAAATCAGACGTACATACAAATAATTATTTTTTTAATTAAGACGAGCCACAAAACAAGCGTAAAACATCTTTCAAATCAGAATTGAGATAGTTTAGTTTGCATGACTCGTGTTCATTCAAATTTGATTGGCTTTAGTACAATTTATCGACTCTTATCTACAAAGTCTATTTAACATGAAAGATGCAAAACAAAAACGGTAATATTATACGTACATTTCTATAATAAAGAAACCGGAGATTTTATGTTTTAAGTTGTTCTTATCAAACTTAATTGTACCAATTACAATTATTGTTTAGTTTGTAAGAAGATTAAAAAAATCACAATCATAAACGTATTTTAGTATTTGTTTAGGTTAAGTTTTGCGATTCTGATAGTCATTAACATTTAAGCTTTTCTCATACTTTATTTTGGTTGTTTTTGCAACAAATTAATCGATGAAAATTGACAAAACGTACTATCATTGTATTTACGGCAAAACATAAGAAATGAATATTAATTATTATGTGAAGATAATTATACTTTTGGATAAGTCTAATAAAGTGAAAATGTCTTGTATGCAGCTTTATGTTAGAATCCTTTAAAATGATGTTATATAAGGCGCTAACAACTATAAAAATACATATAACAATATTCCAAATATGAGTAGCTCATCACAAGCAGGATCTAGTACTTCATGCTCAAATAGCACAAAGAGCAAAACTTCCCAATCAATATCATCTAATCCAAGCAATCAAGCGGTAACAAGTACATCAACACCATCGAAAATAATTCAAAAAGATGTTGCAAAGAATGAATACGAAAGAATTAGAGATGAAATATCCATGATCAAAAAATCATGCCTTGACATGGATGGCTTAATAAGAAGTAATTTTCAAGATTTGGATAATTTGTATATGAAATATTATTATGCATTAATTGATTATTCATCATTTAAACCCGATTTAATCAATTTAATGAACATGATTGAGTCTAAAAACTTTCCCACATGTGAGTTTGTGAGAGATTATGAGTCTTATCTAACTTGGTTCTATAGGATGCTCATTTATAAGCACACTTATAATATTCCAGACTCATTAATAAGTATTAAATTCATGGAAGTTGAAAAGAAATTTAAATTAAGAAATGGTATATTTTTTAACGACTTCAATATTTTGAAAAGCAAAAGTATTGATTACTTGGCTGTTGTTCAAAAGTTGGATAAAGAAGTTGTCAAATGTCAAAATCAGCAAAAATTAATTACAAGAGTGTTCAATTTTTTTTTATATTTTGTTTTTTGTTGTGCTTTAGTAGGTGCATTGTTGAGTCCAAATAAATTCAACCAAGAAATAGCTCTTTAATTTTAATATATAAGTGAAATGTGTCCTGATAAATTTCAACTGTCTATCTTTGTGATCAAATTTTGACATAGATGATATGGATCAGTTTTTTTTGCTTTGATCAAGTTGATGAATAATTCCTTCTATTAATTGATTGTGAAATTTAATTCTCTAGTCCATCCATTTGGTTTGATGCATACTCCTAAGTTTTTTTAATGATTTCTTGATTGAACTCAGTGAAAGTAAACAGAATAATATAAGAGTTTAAGATATCAATATACCTTTTGAATTGAGAAACCTAGACTGTTCTCACATACTGATAATTAAAAACATGTACTTGTTTATCTTAAGAAACTCAAATTAGAAACTATGATGTTTTACTGGAATTTTTTCAAAATTACAAAAAAAAACAAACTTTGGTTAAAGGGATTAAAAAACTAAATAATACCACAATTATATATTCGACCACTCTATAATAATGATCATCAAGTTTGGTAAGCTTTTATCAACATTTATTCTATTAATTGAAGGATTAGATTTTGGCGGAATAGAATTGTCTACAATATGTAAGTTTGGATGTTTCTTAGCTGCAAAATATTACATAAGCGAGAATGATGTTACGAATTGATTCAATCACTCTATTTCGTATATTTTATCCACTGATTGTAGAAGTTGACCACACATATTCACTCATTTCTTCAGAATTAGTATCTCAAATATGATATACTCAGGTCAATAGTTGTACACCTTTCAAATTCATAAAATATCTTTGTTTTAAACTCGCTACTCCACTTCATTTTTTTATTCTTTAATTCGCTTTAGTCTTTTCGCAACTCAACAAGTAATTGCTTCTTCTTTATAAGTTGGTCATTTACAGCAAATAATGCAACTTGACATCACTATGCAATAACTTAAGCAGGTTTTTTATCAAATTTAAAAACTCAACCACGTGACTCCACTCTAAAATTTTGTTAGTCAATCCATTGAAATCCACTTTTTCCCAAAAAAAGTCACGTGATAAAAGTCGTCTACGAAAATGTCGTACCGCTATGTGTAAAAAGGTCGTATGTCTGTTTTTTTGTTTTAGTTGAATAGAATAATATTAATCCTATACAACCACGTATGGAACATTCATATAATAATTTACAAAGAAATATATTTTATACTTACTCTGACTTTCATTTTTTTTAGTTTTTTATTTATTATCATTTAATTATCTTAATAATAGCAAGTTTAATCTTTATATTCGTCATGGTGGAGGCTTTTACCGTCCTTCCCCTCATCTTTCTCATTCTTATTCTACTTCTCCCTCCTCTACTGGTAATGTATTTGATTCCTATATAGTTAATAATAATAAGAAACCATTATTAATATTTATATCAGATTTTATCAACAGATTTATATATATATATTTTTTTTTTTATCGTATTTATTAGGTAAAAGCTATGTATGTCTATGTAGAAAACATAGGATGGCTCTCCACTCGATTGTTTGTTTGTTTTGATTTCTAGTTAATCTTTGCCTTTTTTACTTGAGTATCTATGTTTTCTTTAGTTTTGTGATTAATTTGTTTTTAAATTTATTTCTAGATTTTGAGAAATTTTGCAGCAAAGAAGAACAAAAAAAGCGTTTATGTCGCCATAAAACCTTAGAATGAAATCGCACATTTTGTTGCTTTTACTAGTAATAATACAAAAAAAAAGCAAATTAAGTCATATTTCTACGAGTGAAATACTATGAAATATAATTAAATTGTCGAGCTGATAAACTTTGCCTGACAAAAGATTGAATATAATACATTCCCCTCCATTCTTGACTGCATAAAAATTTACACTAAAGTTTTAACGCGAAAAAAAATATGTCAAGTTGAAAATTGGTAGATGAATCAAGAATCAAATAGCATCAAAAATGATAAAGACATAACGTCTGAAGGTCGAAACTTAGACGTATTACATATTCTATTAGAAGTCTGGCATCTGAGATCAATGCATCATTTTAGAATAATGCTTTTAGCTGGTGCATTTACTTATTATGGAACTTTTGTCATATTTCAACTGATTGAGCAAAATATTCATTGTTCAAGTCCTCAAGAGAAACTAGTAAAACTTTGTGATGAATCTCTTTTGCTGCTAGGACATAATTTTGCTGCTTTTATTTTAGTTGTGATTGCATTTGTATATGAAAAAGGTTGGTTTAAAATTGAACTTCAAAACATTAGGAGTCAAATAAGGCTGTTTATTTTGGGTCTATTGGTGGTTTTAGATGTTTTTTCATTTCTTGCTCCATCAGTTACTGTAGGAAATTCACTAAAGTTTGTTGATTATTTAATGCAAAACAAATCTTAGATTCAATTAAATAACTGCCTACTTGTTTTTTTCCATTATTGCTCAAAACTTTACATTCAATTCATTTTTTACAAAGTTATAAAAAGATTTTTCAGTTTTCCCCTTAGTTGCAATTAGCTTTGCATACGTTTGCGATACGACTAAATAATTAAAAGTTATAACAAACTTTAAATTAAGTTCATTACTTCGAAGCTTATTCATTGCTCAACCAATCTAACTTTTGAATCCTTGAATAATTTTGAAAATCATTTAAATATCATAGCCAATAATACATTTGAATTGAAAGAATATAAATTTCAATTATGCATAAATTTGATTATTCTAGTCTAAGTACAACTTTATCAAAAATTGAGGAAAAAAGACCTAAAGACTTATTGACGGTAGATTGTGCTGAGTTTGAATTAGTAGCAACCCCTGATCCGAACTTTGAATTGCATTTAATATGGTATTTTGAGACTTTACAATACAGAGCTACCCACGGCTTTATGCATGAATATGGCTCGCATATTGAAGCTTTTTCGTTATTAAAAAATTTCAACACAGCTAATTTTCCAAATTGTACGAATAAGAATGATTCAAGAGTGCTTTATTTTTGGTTCAAAAATTTGATAATTTACAAGTTTTCAAATAATATTCCTGACATGTTGATTAAATTAAAGATTTGTGAAATTTTACCTATTGAAGATGAGTATTTGAATAATTATTTAATCAAGCAAACTGATCCTGATAATTTTAAACCAATTCAGTATAAGTTTATTCTTGATTGTTTGAAGGATAGTTTCATGGATTATCAAGTGGTTAATCTGAAATGAACAGCGTGATTGAGTCTAACTTATGATTTATACTTTGGTTTCGTTTTCTCTTTTCGATTGTTTTTATAATAAATAAATAAATACTTTATAATCGTACGTGCTTCTGCTTCTGAATAAGTATGATTTGCAAAATTTGCATATTCTTGAAAGATTTGAAAATGATCTTTGAAAAACTAGTTGAGCTTTGACAACCAAAAACATAAATTACAATGAGTCTAATGCTATTAGAGTAACATTTTAATAGAGTCAACATTTTAGACTGCTAGGTTTATACTTCAATTAGAGAATGTTCTAGAGAAAAACAGTAAAACTAAGATATATCCAACGCATAGCAACACAATTGAATTAGCTTAGAGATTTAATGGCTTTAAAATCCCTGTTGTATGATCTCAATAGTTTCAATGTGTTTTCAAAAGCTCATAATTATTCAATACAACAATTTTGTTATATTTATTTAATCACTAATCATATATTACTCAAGTTTAATTCACTGTTAAAAGCATAGTGTTATCTCTTTTGATCATTTTTCTAAAAATTTTGCGATACTTTATTATTGATTGCAATGCAACATGAGAATAAGAAGCTTAATAACAAATTTTCACGTAAGATTACATTACAAAAGCTTGTTGTTTTGTTGAGGATTTCTAAATTTTTGTCCACAGTATTTTTGAATTCTTAGAAAAATCTTCGAACCTTTTCAAGAGTTCAGAGTTTTAGAACTTTTGAAGGAGCAATTTACTGAAGGACAATGAGTTATTCTGAAGTAAACCTGATTGCACAGAAAATTGAGAATGTAAAGCTTGGAAATATTTTGATGATAGATCCCGCGGAGATAAGTTTGGTATCATCTCCTAATCCTGATTTTGAAGAGCTCTTAATAGCATATTTTGAGACTTTAAGAGCCTATACATTGTCTAGACTTACTTATCGAAATGCAAGTCATGCTTCAGTTGAATTGATTTTAAAAAACTTCAATACTGTTAATTTCCCAAATTGCAAGAATAAAAATGATTCAAGAGTACTTTATTTTTGGTTCAGAGATTTAATCATTTATAAGTTCACTTATTATATTCCAGATATCTTGATTAAATTAAAAATCTGTGAAATATTGCCAATTAAAGATGATGTTTTGAATGAGTTTTTGATTAAACAAACTGCACCAAATAACTTTCAACCAATATCTTATATATCTATCTTCGAGTATTTAAAAAAGAAATTTTAATACAATCTTATATGTGAATTATCAAACGCTCTTAGACCTAACCCTCCAATAGATTTCTACCATTCATGATCTCTCCCACTATAGTAATTCCAAAAAAGTTTTAGATAGTACCAAATTACTTAACCTTTCTTTCGTTTAACCTTGAGATTCAATTAGCTAATGCAACAACGTCAATAAATACATATCGAGAATTTTGATTACTAAAATTGGTTTATGTCATTATCTATAGTCTTTAAGACTGTTTTGGATCATTCTAAGTAAGCTTAAATTGAATAAATTGAGTGAAAAAGATTGGTTGCGAAATATAAAACATTAAAAATCTAAATTACTTCGAATAAATCTACTATAAAATGTTGGGAATAGCTTCATGAAGTCTAAAAATCATTAAACATTCTAGTTTTTATTTGACTTTATTGCAAATCATACACAAACTCAGATGAAATCTGGTGAGCGATTTATAATTTCTCACCGTGCAAAAATTTCACCTTATAAAGCAAGCATTATTTCACTAATAATAGACCATATTCATAAAATACATTACAATTATAGCTACTAATGAAGAGTCAGTCAACAGATACCATTTAATTATATTTAATTCTAAAAAATTTGTCAAATCAAAACTATCAGGCGTGCAACCTAGCTATGTATAGATTTTTCACCCTCCCCACCACAAGAAGACGTCACTGGCGTATTGCTTACTCACTCTTGGTGAGTTTATAAACAATTTTTGCACCAAGATTCTTAAATAATGCTTAAAAATCCTAAGTTTTACTACAAACTTTACATTCTATCATATTTCTAGGTATCTTATATACATTTATAAATCATGAACATGTAAATACAGTAGTTGTAAATCGATTTTACATGATTGACAAGAGCTCACGTGTGCTTAAACCTAGCAGTATAGTAATTTTTGAAGCCCTAAGTCTTCAAGAAGCACTGTAATGGTGTACTTGGAAGAAACCGGCAGGTTTTCGGGATTTACCGGGGTATTAGCTAAGTGGTATAGCGTTCCCTTAGCATGGGAGAGGCCGTGAGTTCGATTCTTACATACTCCATTTACTTTTTGCCAGTTGAACTTTGTCTATAATGAAGTTGTTTGAAGATGGTAGATTTTTTTTTTGCAGTTTTCAATCTGATGAGATAAAGAAAAAAACTTGCTACCATTTGAGATCTGGTAAATGCACTACCAAAAGAAAAGATATATTGTCACGACTTAAATGTCGTTCATCAATTTTTTGTATTATGAATTTACTCTACAATTGTTTTAGATTATCTATATGTAAAGCTGTATTCGTTATAAGCTAAGTCTCAGATTAGTGACATGATAATTGGCTTCAGTTTTGTAAGCAAATAGTTAAAAGATTAATTATTTGCAGCTTTTACTTGATCTAAACTATGAAAAATAATTGCGAAAAATGGCCAAAAAATGTGTTTTTTGAAAACTAAACTCTTTTTTAATCGTCACTATCAGAGATGAAAATCGAGACTTATTGTTCAGACTTTTGATTTCTATTCAGAATTCAAATTTAAGGAAATGCATATACTGATGTTGTTAAAGAAATGTTATAATTTAAGCCATTTTCTTGATAGGTTTTTAAAATATTTCAATTTTTTTTAAGCCGAGTTAGGGTAAGATTTTAGCCACTTCTTTGAAATGATCAGTGAATCCAAACGAAAGAATCAATTAAACTATTCTACTCAATAAAAGTACATCTAAGTTTAGCATATTCATCAGAAATATAGGTGATTCTGAATATTCAATTCAAGGGTTTCCAAATCTATCAGGTGTAAACAAATCTCTCGTAAAAAAACGTAAATCACAATAAAATTTTTTTGCATCTTTTTTCGCTCTTGTCGGTCTTTATCAATTTGATCAAATCAAAGAATAGAATATCATTTATTCATTTAGAAATACTACATTTTACTAAATTTTAATTTTGTTTCATTATACTAAATTTATTAATTGATACATTAATTTATAAGTAACTACGCGTTAATTAATAAATTATAATTGTAAACAAAGTGTTAACCGATATCTTTCTATGAAAGTTATTACAATACTTGGCGTTACAATTTAATCAAAATGGTAACTTTTAGTGTTAAAACATGATTTACATTCTAGATCTATTCCGTGATTAATCCATTATACTGATTGGTTTGAAATTGTTTATGATCTATATAAATAGAATGTTTATCCAAATTTATTGATCAAAAGTTGATGAAATTTTTAATTTTTGCTAGTGTAGCCGTTGCTACAAATCTTGTTTCAAGAGCTACTTCAAATGTATTTATCGATCAAACTTTAGATTTATTTCCAGATTGTGCAAAACCATGTGCTCAACAAACAGCAGATCAAACTGATTGTGCTAGTGATGCCCCAAATTGTTATTGTTTCATGCTTTCAGTAGTTGATTCAGTTGGTGATTGTATTGCAAGTAGTTGTAAAGGACAAGATGTAACTAATGCTGCAGCAGTTGCTACTAAATATTGTACTGATAAACGTTTACAATGGTGGATTTCAGATGAAACACAACAAAGATTGGATGCAGCAGCTAAAGATTCTTCAAGTTCTGAAACTCCATCTTCTTCAACCACAGACTCAGAAACTTCATCTTCAACTACAGAAAGTTCTACAGAAAGTTCATCATCTTCAACCACAGAAACTTCTTCAACATCAGATTCTTCATCTGAAACACCAACATCAACTACTTCAACGTCTACTACACCAGCTCAAAGTACTTCTCCAGTTGCAGCAAATGTATTTATTGCTCAAACAGTTGATAAACTACCAGAATGTGCTAAATCATGTGCAACTCAAACTGAAAATCAAACTGATTGTGCTAGTGATGCTCCAAATTGTTATTGTTTTATGCTTTCAGTAGTTGATTCCGTTGGTGATTGTATTGCAAGTCAATGTAGTGGTCAAGATGTTGCAAGTGCTACATCTGTTGTTACTACTTATTGTACTGATAAACGTTTACAATGGTGGATATCAGATGAAACAAAAGATAGATTGGTTGCAGCTGAAAATGGTGAAGCTCCATCATCATCAGAAACTACAAGTGAAACAACAACATCTTCAGAACAATCAAGTACTCAAGAATCTACAACTGAAACATCACAAGCAACAGAGTTCTCCTCTACAATTCCACCTTCATCCTCAGAATCTTCAACTACAACTCCAGCTCAGTCTTCAGAATCAAGCACATTTGAATCAAGTTTTGAATCCACCTATCCATCAACATCATCACCAGAATCATCATTTGAAAGCTCTAATTTGAGCTCTTTCAGTGTTCAATCATCTTTTGTTTCAGATTCTAGTGCTGTATCAAGTTCTGTTGAATCACAAGTTTCAAGTGCTGAATTTGCCAACACCACATTAACCACATTAACTACATCAAACTACACCTCCCCATCAACTAATTTACCAATTGAATCACAAATTTCAAGTTTAGTTGAAGTTCAAGAAAGTTGTGAATCCGTTCAATCCACAATCTATGTTCATGTATCAGAAATCATCACAGTAATTGAATCATGTGAATCAGAAATTAATTCAGTTAAATCAGTTTACACCACTGCTACAGAAACTCAAGTAATTCAAAGTTGTGAATCTCAATTATCATCCTTATCATCAAAAGAATCCAACGCAAATTCTAATTTAAATTCATGTATTTCTCAATTATCATCAATTGTCAAAGTTCAAACATCTGTTGCCAATGAACAAATCTCATTAGTTAAAACTCAATCAAATCAATCAAAAATCAATCAAGCTTCACAAAATGTTCAACATGCAATTGCTGCTCAAAGTTCATTAGCTGAATTAGTCAACTCTAAACCAAGCTCAACACCAGATGTTATAGAATTAGCTAATATTGCTTCTAAAAGTGTTTATACTGCTACTTTAGTTGGTATGTTTGTAATTTTAATTTTTTTTATGTAGATCAATAAATAAAATTTCAGATCTTTACACAAAAGTAAATATTTATATGTCCAATAAAAAATATACAACTCTACCTCAAGAGTTTGAAAATACTTTAGATCAAGATGAAGAAATAGAGTTAACAACATTGGATACATTTGATTATGAAGTCACTGAAGAAGAAACAGAGACAGGTTCTTCTAATATGAAAATGGCATTTATGAATATGGCAAATAGTATATTAGGAGCAGGAATAATAGGACAACCATATGCATTTAGAAATAGTGGATTAATAGGTGGAATAATAGTGATGATTCTATTAACTATATTAATAGATTGGACATTAAGATTAATTGTTAAAAATTCAATCTTATCACAAACTAAATCATATCAAGATACTGTATATCATTGTTTTGGATTACCTGGAAAAATTCTATTATTGATATCAATATGTTCATTTGCTTATGGAGGTTGTATGGCATTCTGTGTTATAATTGGTGATACAATTCCTCATGTTTTAAAAGTTTTCATACCAGAAACAATATCAAATAATAAAATAATAAGTTGGTTATTTTATAGAAATACAATAATTATATTATTTACTACATGTATTTCATATCCATTAAGTTTAAATAAAGATATTTCAAAATTAGCAAAAGCTTCAGGATTTGCATTAATTGGAATGTTAATAATTGTTATAATTACAATTTTTAGAGCACCATTTATAGATTCAAATTTAAAAAGTTTTTTAACAATTCAAGAATGGACTATAAATTATGATATTTTCCAAGGAATCAGTGTTATATCATTTGCATTAGTTTGTCATCATAATACAATGTTTATTTATCAATCAATGAAAAATGCAACAATGTCGAAATTTTCAAAATTGACTCATATTGCATGTTTTATATCAATGGTTTGTTGTATGATTATGGGTATAAATGGATTAATTAATTTTGGTGATATAACAAAAGGTAATATTTTAAATAATTTTAAAAGTAATGATGGATGGATTAATCTTGCAAGATTTTGTTTTGGATTAAATATGTTAACTACTTTCCCATTGGAAATATTTGTAGTTAGAGATGTTATAAAAGAAATTATATTAGCTAAAAAATCAAATGGTGGTAGTACATCCGATTTGAACCTATCTTCAAAGCAACATTTTTTAATTACAACATTTTTAGTATTTAGTTCAATGTCAGTATCATTATTTACATGTAATTTAGGTATGATATTAGAATTAATTGGTGCAACTTCAGCTTCATTAATGGCATATATTATTCCACCATCATGTTATTTTAAATTATCATTAGATTCAACAAATTTATCAATGCCAAAGGAAAAGAGAAAATTTTTAATATTTAAAGGTATACCAAGTATTTTATGTGTATTATTTGGAATTGCAGTAATGTTTATATCATCATTTATGACAATTAGACAATCAATAGGGAAAAAAGAGAGTGATCATTGTGTAGTAGATTAAATAGAAAACTTATACAAATTAATCAGAATCGTCAATAACAAGTCTTTTCTTTCTAGTTGTAAGTTGAACTTCTGAATCTGAATCTGAATTTGAATCTGAATTTGAATCTATTGATCTTTTCTTGGTTTCTGATACCACTTCGTTTTCTAAATCTGATTCAATTGATTTTTTTTCTGAAACAGGTAATATTTCTTCAGTTTCTGAATCTGAATCAATTGATTTCTTTTTTGAAGCAGGTAACATTTCTTCAGTTTCTGAATCTGATTCAAGCAATTTATTTGAATCTGCATACATTGCTACTTCTTTTATTGCACCAGCTACTGATTGTTTAGTTTTAGAATTTGAATTTTCCAATTTTGACCAAATTTTTTTAAATTCATTCAATTGATTTGAATTTATAATACCACCAGATTCATTAATTAATTTTCTTAATCTTTCTTCTCTTTCAAAAAATAAATTATCTTTTTCATTATCAGAATCATCATCCGAATCAGCAATGAATTCAGAAGATCGTATTGGTTGTTGTTCATCATCCAATAATTTAGGAATCCTTCTTCTTTTAATTCTCATTTCTCCTGTATCTTTCTTAGAATGTTTCTTCTTTTTAGCTTTTCCTTTTGCTAATTGATTTTCCAATTCATCTAATGGATCTAATTCAGTGTCCATATTAGCTTTACTTTTTTTGGTTTCCAATTCATCTAATGAATCTAATTCATTATTCATAAAATTATCATTTTCATCAATAGGAGTGTATTCGTCAAATTCATCTGATTCTCTTGCACGTAAGAAATATGAAGGTTCTTTATTATCTTCAAATATAATTGGTTGATTTGAGTTCCATTTCTGTATCAATTTAAGTATCTCAATCAAATGATCAATTTTGGTACTCTGTTTTAATTCAGGATTTTCTTCCATTGTAAAAGGTAAATGAAATCCAATAATTTTTAATAATAATCTTATATAACCATTATTTATAATCAATCGACTTATATCCCTTGTTGATTTCAATTCAAGAATTGAACCAGGATCAAGATTCTTTAAATTAATTATATTATCAAGATTTTTAATTAACCAATTTATTACAAATTGCTTTTGTTGTAAAAACAATTGACTAATTAAAATCTTTACCTTCTCATCAAGGTTAAAATTTCTTATAAATTTCAATTCTTTAGCTAATCTTGGACCCTTTTCATTAATTGGTTTTTCATATAATTCACCAGTTGATAAAAAAATTTTAGTACTTAAATCTTCAAATCTTGGAAATAAAATTTCTAATGAATTTGGAAATCTTTCTAATGCAATTTTAAATTTTTTATTAAAATAATAAATAAATTCTTCAACTTGTAATCTTAAATTTGAACTTTTTTGTAAATAATTTCTTAATCTTTGTAATAAATGTAAAAAATCTAATCTAAATAATCCCAGATAATCTTTTCTTTTAACAAATAATCTATGAAAATATGATAAACACATTTTAATTTCATAATCATTTAAATCTTCAAATCTTGATAAAAATTCAATATATGTAGTTACAATTGATTGATGAAAAAATTTTAATTCCATATCAGAATAATTCATTTTCCGTTCTTTAATAACTTTTTTAATTTGTTCTTCATCATCAGATCCATCAATTAAATCTCTTAATTTATTTTCCATATCTCGATCTAATTCATTTATACGTTTTTTATTAATTTTTTTATTATTTCTTTTAGTTTGAACATATAATTGAATATCTTCATTTGTAAAAGTTTCAAAAGCTTTTAATAAGATATGAACCATTGAAATTGAAGTTTTTAAATAATTTGGTGAATGTTTAAAAGCATTTTGTGGAATATGAGTAATAATATTTAAAAAATCATTAAATGAAAATAATTTTCGAATGATTCCTTCTGCTAATTCACGATCAATTTCATTTGTTGTTTGTAAACCAAATATTGAATTTGAAATTTTTAATAATTCTTTAAAACAAATCATTGCAACATGTAAAGAATTCCATCGTTTATTATCATAAGCTTGTCTAAAATATGATATTATTAAAATAAAATTAATTTCACTTAATCCACTTCCAACACAACCATAATTTAATTGATGATTAATTTCAAATTTTTCACGTTGATATTTGAAAAACCATGAAATTGTATAAAAATAACTTGCCATTGATAATTCATCAAATAAATTTAATTCAGTTGAAGTTGATAATTTTGATGACATAAAATCAATTAAATTATTAAAACATCCATCATTTAGGAATTGATCACAAAATTCAATTAAATTAATTGAACCTAATTGATTTAAATATGATTTTCTTAAAACATATTCATCTGAATCATATTTGAATAATGATCTATTTTGCCAATTTTTAGATTTATCTAATTTATTTAGTGAAGAATCCGTTGTATATAATGCATCTTGTCCTGATATAACATAAGAATTTGTATCATCTTTTATACTTAATAAAGAACCAAATCTACCATGTCTAGTTGAAATATTTTGATTGTGAATTTTTTTCTTTTTTGATTCAGTATTTAATAAATCTTTTAATTGTAATCCGGTTGTACTTGATATTGATTGTAAAGGTCTAGAACTATCAATTGATATATCATCTTTTTTCAATTCTATTCCTTTTATAATCAAATATATACATTCTAAACAAATTTCTCCAAATATATCTTTATCAAATTCAGAACCTAAATTACTTGAAATTGTAAGTAATAACATTAAAATTTTTTGCTTTTTAAATACATTTAATACCGTATTAATTGATATATCATCTTGATTCACATTTGAAGGTAAAGAATCACTTGTAATTAAAGTTTTTGATAATTTTGATGATATAGATAAATTTGCAGGTTCAATAGCTAATATATTTCTAATTAAATATAAAACCAATTTTAAAATTTGATTATCTCTTGATTCTCTATCAAATTTAGATTTTATAATTATTGGTTTTATCAATCTTAATATTGCTTTTAAAACTAATCCATTATTAAAAGTTAAAATATATTTTTTATAAATTAAATGAGCTTTTTTTAAATTTTGAAATAATAATTTTTGATCATAACTTAATTCTTTATGAAATTCAATTGGCCAAGTTAATAAAACTAATAATTCTAAACATGAAATTAAAATTTTTTCAGTAGTATGTTTATTTTTAATTGGAATTTTTGATTGTATATTTGATTCATATTGACATAAGATTATAATTAAATCATTAATGACTAAATTTGATTCAAAACATGCTAATGCAACATTATAATTATTTTTTGCTTCATCAACTGATTTAATCCATCGTTTTAAATCTTTTAAACATGCTAAAGCATCGTGACCTAATTTATAAGGTGGTGGTTGTAAATCTGATGTATGATCTGGTCCTCCTAAGGCAGAAACAAGAACTGAGATATGTGCTCGAAGTAATTTTTGAGTTTGAGTTTCATTTGGTTTTAAGGTGGTTGTTAATTTTCTTATTCGATCTTCTTCAATTTCTTCTTCTTCTTGTGGATGAGTCTGTTGTATTTCTTCGTCACTGTAATCTATAAAGTCGTCGAATTCTTCCGTATCATGATAATCATCTTTTGGTTCATTCATTGAATAAATTTAGTTAACGCGTTAATTAAAAAATGTTTAAATTATCGTGTCTGATAAATTATTTTGCAGCCAACAAACCTATTATATCATTCAATAGTCCTAATGAAATTTGCATCATCAAAAGCACTATTTGGAGATACCACCACTCAATTTTAAAGTAACTTCTTTGTGATCGTCGTCGTGATGGTCAATGTGATTAACAATGTAATTACTTTGAAAGTAAATTGTCTAATTGAACAAACAAAATTCAGAATTGATTCACCAATTAACTTAAAATATCCGGTTAATGTAAGACTCAAACCTCGCTAGCTTAAATGATACTGAGCACAAGTCAAAATTTACTGCCGTGGTCATGGTCCAATTTTCAAAAAAAATTCAAAATCTATACCATCACATCAACGTGACTAATTCATCTAATAGCTTTTCAATCTCCTTCGTCATTTAATCAGGTCAATATTTGTGATTTTATTCAAATTTTGAAAAATGTTGTCCCTGCATACAACTACCATATTTTATTATCAACATGACATTAAATCCAAATCCAATCTCCCTTGATAAAACCAAAGAAGCAAGAACAGGAAGAGATAATCAACGTTACAATGAACAAAGTGGTGCTAGAATTGTATGTGGATGTCTTTGTTTAAATGAATCAAAGGATAAAATTATTATGATTTCTTCATCAAAGCATAAAGATCGTTGGATTCTCCCAAAAGGAGGTAATGAACTCGATGAAACAGAAGAAGAGACTGCAATTAGAGAAACTTGGGAAGAAGCGGGTGTTGAAGGGAGAATCATAAAAAAATTACCAATTGTTTATGATTCAAGAGGTTCAAAAGCTCCAATTATTAAAGGAGATTTTCATCCTGATATAGCAACACCAAAGACAGAATTTCATTTTTTTGAATTAAATGTTGAATTATTAAATAAATCATGGCCTGAAATGTCAAAACGACAACGTAGATGGTGTACATACCTGGAAGCAAAACATGAATTAATCAAACTGAAAAGAATTGAATTAATAAATGCATTAGATCAAAGTTCAATAATAAAAAATGATCCTTATTAAGAGATTTATTAATATACGTTTATTTAAGTAATCCACTCATGAAATTTGCCAACATATTACCTTGTTGATTACTATTACCTATTTTTAAATTAAAATATAATGAACCTAAATATTCAATTGATGGAAGAATCTCATATTTTACAAGTATTGGTTTATATTCATGATATAATTTTTCAAATTTCATACTATTTGTTTTTGGTTCAAATTGTAATGTTGTAACCAATAATTGAAGGAAATTTAATAATGAAAATTGTTCAAAGAATCTAATTTGTTTAATTTCTTCACCACCATTGAAACTTGCAAGGAATAAATTCAATGATTCTTTAACAAATTTAATATTTTTTAAATATGAATAATTTATAATAGCTCTACTTAAAAAAACTCCAGGATCAACATTGGAATTTGCTTTAGAACAAGTAATCAAGTAGTTTATATATAATGGAATTGATTGAAATGTTCCTAAAACTAAATGTAATTCAGCAATTGCAAATATTTTCCCTTTTTGTTCATTATCAATTTCATTACTAGATTCCTCAAGATATTTTAAGAATTTTGAACCGAATAAATGATGTAAATCATTATCACCAAATTTATTACATTGTGTTGAATTTTTAGTTGACCATGATATACTATTTTTTGCTAAATCATTTAAAGAAGGATCATTATTTGGTAATTGAGAAATTAATTCAATTAATTTAAATTTACAATCTTTATTTTCAATTGTAATTTTTTCTTCTTCATATATAAAAATTAAATAATTAATTAAATCTGATGTTGATGCAAATTCTTTATTTGAAATTAAAATTTGACAACCTTGATATAATAAATCTCTTGCTTCTTGATATTGTTTTGCCTTGACATATCGATTAGTAATGGTTCTTAACGTTTGATGAGCTTCATAAAAAGATCCTGAATCAACTTTGGCTTGAAATCGTTGTATAGTTCTTGATAATTTATCCATTTGGAATCGTGTTTATTTTCCTTTTTTTTTTTTGTTCACAATCAATATTTTTCTTCCATGATAAATGAACCAATTTCATTCTCACCATCATCAATGATAAACTTTTTAAAAATGATTGAATAATTTAGAAATGAATTATGATAGATAAGTTTTTGTAATGATGATTTAAACCAATTTGATATAAATGGAATTGGATAAGTTGTAGTTTGATCAATGCACAAAACATTCAATTTTTTTAGATCAATTGGTGAGATATTAAATTGATTTAAATTATGATATATTTCAACTAAATTAATCATTTTTATATTTAAAACTTGTAATGAATTTAAATTTAATGAAAGTATCCATGAGATAAATTGACATATATTACTCATTGGTGATGAATTAGATATTTCTAAGGAATTGTTGAAAATATTCCATGGATTATATGAAACTCTTAAATGACATAAAGATTTGAATTGTAATACTTTTAAATTCAACTTGACTTTGGTATCAAAATTCAATTTGAAATTAGATAAATGATTATATTTTCTTAAAATGATTTTTAAATCAGTTATAGTTGAAGGTAATTGAATTATTAATTTTATTAATTGTCTTGATGTTAATTCAATAGTTAAATTTACTAAATTTATAAAATGATTTAAATTGTCCATAATATCCACTTTTGAAAAAATTATCAATGTAGTAATCTTATTCAAATTGAAATTCATTGAGTCTAATAATTTATCCAAGGTGATTTGATTAAAGATTATAAATGGTTTCAAAGTATATAACATATATTTAAATTCATGATAAATAAATTTACATGTATATAAAATTGATAAAACGTTTTTAAAACTAGACTGATTATCGATCTTCCATTTCTCATAAATTATCCTTGCAATTAAATGATTTGGTAATTGTAAAAACAACATTGATAACTTATTAATTGGTTGCAAAATATTATTATTTATTTGTAATTATAATTTTAATGCACCATAACTAGAATATCAAACAAAACCATAAAACCAAAACTAAACCAATTGCCAATATATCTACATTTCAATTTTAAACTAACACCTCTCCATTGATTCCATGTCAATCTTTCGTTGTGTCTGTCTGATTTTTATTTCTTCACCAATCAGAAAAAAAGATATTCATATTCAACAATTATAATGAAAGCATTTACAAGACTATTAAAACATGTTCAATCTATTAAATTTGTAGGTGGACCTCATCCATCACCAAGTATGTATCAGAAATTAGGATATTTTGTGATTTACTAACTTTGAAAAGAACCACATAATGCTCAAGCTCATCCATTTGCTCCAAATGGTTTGATGCCAGGTCAAAATCAATCATCAACTACATCTTCTTCTTATCATAATTCAAATTCAGTAGAACCTAAAGATGGTGAATATTTTTCAAGAAGTCAATTACCTGAAAGATTTAGATATAAAGTTATAAAAGATCAAGAAATTGATGATATCATTAGTGGTGGAGCTAATGTAGTTTATTAAGAGACAAAAATAATATATTATATTTATTTGAATACAATCATCTATTTTTGGTTAGAACCATAACCTCTTATATCTTTAGCAAATCTCCAATTTTGATCATCAACTTTAGTTTGTTTATTAAATTCAAATTCAATTTTACCAGTTTCTTCAATTAATCTAATTATAACATTTGAATAAACTTCACCAGATCTTGCATCTCTATAGAATAAAACTTTCATTGAATCTTGTATAACTTTTTTAACTTCATTTTCATTAATTTTTATATAATCTTTATCTTCAGGTATTAAATTTCTTAATAAAGGAATTGCTAAATGTGATCCAAACCCAGTTGCAATAGTTGAAGCTTGATATTGTACACCTAATAAATCTACATATTTTAAAAATGGTTTTTTATCAGAATCAAATCCACCAACAATAATTGAATTCCATAATGGATTCATTTTTGATCTTCTATTATACATTACTCTTGATAAATATTCATGAACATTTGGAGCAATTAAAAAATCTCCACCATCATTATCATAAACTTCTTGATTTATTTCCAATTCTTCAAGAATTCTTGTTAAATATTGTAAATCTGATATATCACCACTTATACCAACAACAGTTTGTTGACCAACTTTGATTAAACGTTCTAAATTGTTAAAACGCATTAATGAACCATATGAACCAACATTATCAGCAGCTAATATAATTCCATTTTTAAATTTAGATGATATAACTGATGTACCAGTAATAATTGGTTGTTGAGTATTCATCTTTGGGAAATTATGGGTTGGTTGTTGTTGTTCTACGTTTTTGGCATTGGCTATGTTGTAATTGTATTGACCATAAGTGTCATCATTTGGACGTCCCCAATAATATGGATCATGATTCATTATAGAAATTTAGAAATTGTTAATAGATGGCAAAATTCAATTGAACAAAATTATTATACTGAGAAAATTATATACAGGAATACATAATAATCAATACAGAAAATCCATTGAATGAATCATTTTAGACGATTCATTCGACTAATCCCAATCTAATAAAGACTCAAATACAATATCAGAAAAGAGTTGAATGAGTCTAAGTTTTATGGTTTCGTTTGAGCCAAAAACGAGTTATATAAATAAAATCGAATCTAAACTTGTAGAAGTGGATGGTCATAGCTATTCAAATAGATTATATCTTTGAAAAATCCCAATCTAATAAGAAAAAAATACACAATTAGAAAAGGGTTCAATGAGTTTGAGTTTTATTGGCTTCGTTTGAGCCAAAACTGAGTTATTTAGACAAAATTCGAATCCAATTCTCTTTACGTCATAGACATGAATTCACAGCTATTCAAATAGATTATATCTTCGTCCAGTATCATTTGATCAATCTATTAATATTGGTTTTGGTGGTTTATTTAAATCATTTTGAGATCAAAATATATTTTTTTTCTTTTATCTAATCTCATCACTATCAAATTATAATGGCATCATCAGATAAGAAGAAATATATCAACCGTCGAGAAGAAAAATCAAGAGATATCAAAAAGGCATTAACACACCGAGCTAGAATAAGAAAGAATTATTTCAAATTATTGAAAAATGAAGGTTATCAAGAACCAGAAAAACGAAAAGGATCAATAGATGAAGAACAATCCAAAGAAAAACCTAGACCAACAAATTTCCAAGAAAGAGCAGCTATTGCAAAACAACGTAAAGAAGATAAACGAAAATATAAACTTGATAAAATTCAAGATAAATTAAAATCTATTGAAATAAAACAACAACAACGTTTAATACGTAAAAATCAATTTCAAAAATCATCAAATCAAAAAGGACAACCATTAATGGGACCAAGAATAAATAATTTATTAGATAAAATAAAATCAGAATCAACTTAATTAAACCATTTCTTTATCATTAAAGAACAATCATAAATATATAATTGATTTAATCTTGATTCATAATTCCACCAATTTATAAAACTTTTTAATAACCATCTTAAACCTTTAAATGATTTATTAATAATTTCTTTATTTTCATCATAAACACATTTTGCACAATAATTTGCCATAATTAAAAAAGTTCTTTCTGGACCTAAAGAACTTTTTAAATTTTCATCTAAATTTCTTGTTAAATCATTTGTTTTTAAAATTAATAAAACTATTCTTGGCATAGAACTTAAAATATTCATTAAATCTTCTAATATTCCTTTTTCTTCATTTAATGTAGATTGAATTTGATTAATTTCATCATTTGATCTTGTTGATTTAATATTATAATTTATTGCATTTTCAGGTGATCTACCAGTTATTGCACTCATAAATATTAAAAATTTTTGTTCACCTTTTATACCAGCAAATTTTTCGGCAAATTGTTTCATTTTTGGTATATTATTGTCTAAAACTGCTAACCAAAAATTACTATAATCTCTTTTCATTTGTAAAGGAATATCTCTATATAAACCATGATCATATAATATTATTTCAAAATTATGACCATTTTTAGGTGGTTTGATTGATTTAATTGCTAAATTACCACCATGAGGATCACAATGTAATCCAACATTTGGTGTAAAAATCATATTATTAAAAATATGAGATAAACAACTTGAAACATCTGATACATCAATATTATTTTGTTTCATATAATTTAAATCATCTAATCTTGAACCAGAAACATATTCCATAATTAAAATTCTTTGATTTGATTGAATAATTTTTGGAATTCTTAATGCTGTTTGTTTTTGAAAATTTTTAAAATATTCATTTGTTTTTATAGAATTTTCTGCTTCTTTTGTAAAATCTAATTCAATGAAAATTGAATTTTGCATTTCATCACCTAACCAAGTTAAAGGATATTCTGGGAAAAATTTATTCATTAAATTGAAAACCATTCTTGTTAATTTAACATCAATTGGTACAAATTCTTTTAAACTTGGATGTTGAATTTTAACGGCAACTTTTTCATTAGTTTTTTTCAATTTTGCTATATGAACTTGTGCTAATGATGCAACACCAACTGGATTTGGATTAAATTCAGAGAACAACTCATTTAATTCTACACCTAAATCTGTTTTAAATAATTTTTCAATTTCTTCCATTGATGATTGAGGACATTTATCTTGTAATGGAATCATTGTTTCTGTCCATTCTTTTGGTAATAAATAAGTTAATGCAGAAATATGTTGACCTAATTTTATATAAACACCACCATTTTTTTCTAAAGCTTTTAAAGTTATTTTGGCAGCTTTTTCATGAGTTTTTGATAATTGATTTTGTTTTTCTAAATTTGTTAAATAATTTTGTCCTAAAGTTTCTTTATATAAGATAAAACACCTTATCATGGCAACAGTTACTGTATTTACACGATCTATAGTTAAGACTATATGTTTGAATTGATCATTGGTAAAATAAAGTAAGGTTGAACCTAAACCTATCACAACCCCATATTTGAAAAATTTAAAATATTTTGATGAATATGAAGAATTTTTGACACCTGAACTGATGAAACGACTTGGTGGTAGATTTATATTCACTCGTGATAGTGGTAATTGTTTAATACATATTCTATTGGGTCTAAGTAGTCTAATCATGAGATATTGAATCAAGCAAATATGAAAATGAAATTTATTTCTCGTGATAATTTTTGTCTTTGCTTTGACTGCGAAATTGGAAACTACCACTTGTATCATCATAATTAAAAAACAACTATAAGAAATGTAAAGTTACTTGTTGCTAGCATTATTTCAATAAGCTTTAGGCTGTTGTAATCATTTAAATTACAAGACCTGTAAGCAATTACCAAATTATAAAATACTTTGATAAATAAATGTACTGATCCAAAATTCATTCTTACATGTTTTATTCTTTAATTCTTTTTCAAATGAATAGAAATAGATACTGATTATAATCAAAAATCATTTTTTTGATGATTTAATTGAACAATTACAAAGTCAGATCTAAACGATTTATCTTAAATATCTTTTCTATCATGGAAAAGCTAAATTATTACTTTTTATTCGATAATCGACTAATTATATTTTGGTCGATTCGTGATATTGAACTAACTTTATCATTTACAATATGTTAAAATAGAATCTAAATATTATTCATTTGTAATCATCATGTATATTATTCTATATCATAACATATTCATTATCATCATCATAATTATAAAAAAACTATCCAAATAAAAATTTTCATTGGACCTACACTTAAATTCATATTGAAATTTCCATTGTGATTATGATTATGTCAAATTTCAATTATTGAAAAAACCCTTCTAAATTTAAACTATTTGAATTATCCATATTGAAATGTTCTAATAAATTTTCATTATTTAAAAAATTAAAATCAACTTCATTAAATTGATTCAAAATATCAAATTCCATAGATTCTAAATCATTAGAAATAGTATTTGTAGTTGACATTGAAAAATTTTGTTGTGATTGAGATTGAGATTGGGATTGGGATTGTAATGGTTGTGAAGGTAATGGTTGTGAAGGTAATGGTTGTGATTGAGTTTGTAATTGTTGCATTGAAGTTTGTTGTTGTTGATGAATTTGTATTGGACATTGTGGTTGAGTCAAATTAGTAGTATTACCCATTGATAATGGACTTGGTGAATGAGTTTTATAATCTTGTCTTATATTTGATTCAATTGGATTAAAAACATGAGGATTTGATAAATTAGATTGATTTAAATTATTACTTGGTTTCAATAAAGTTGTATGATCAAATGGACATTTTTTTGCCTTTTTCAAAACTGGTGGTTTAATTTCATCTTCATCCATTGGTGTTGTAATTTGTGATATTGGACATTTTGAAAAATCTTTTGATGATAATGGAGTATTTACATTTGTTGTATTTTCAGACAAAATAATAGGACATTTTTTTTCCTGTTTTTGTTGTTGAAATTCTAATATACCAGAATGTAATTTTGCATAATTCATTTGTTTTGAATTTTGTAAAAAAGTTAAATAAAATTTCCATAATTTTGATAATTTAATTAATTTTGTTGATTTATATAACATTTTTTTATCTAATAAATCAATTTGTATTGAAATTTTTTCAATAATTTTATTCATTAAATCATCAATTGAACCATATTCAGTTGTAATATTTTTACAAATATCTTTTATTAGGTTTGATTGATTATTATCATCTTTTAATCTTAATAATAATCCAATAATAAATTGTATAGATCTAGTTAATAATTCAACTATAATTAAATGAATATAAGGATTTTCTACAAAATTGTTACCTAATTGATCAATAAATTGAATTAATTTTATAAAAATATCAGGTATAATTTTTTCAAGAATTTCAAAATCATTTAATTCTTCACCTTGTAATAATAAAATATATGTCATAAAAATTTTTAAATAATTAAGGGTAATTATAAATTCAATTTTTCTAATTTTATTAATTCTTTGTAATCCAATATCATTTAACCAAAATTGACATTGTTGAATTAAATATTTTAAATTATCAATTGTTAAATTTATTGGTGTTATTAAATTTTTAATTCCATAACATAATGAATATGTTATACTTGAAATTAAGAAGTTTATATGTAATGAAATAATTAATTGATTTTCACCAATAGAAGTTAGGTACTTTAAATGTAATTGTAAAGAATTTGATATTTGAATTTTATGTTGAATTTTTTTAATTAATTTCGAGGTCTCTTCATCATTTAAATCAATTAATGATATAAAATTAAATTTTATTAAATTAATTAATCTAATTAAATCATTCCATAAATTACAAAAATGAATTTTTAGATTTTTACTTCTTTTTTTAATAGAATTTAATTCTTTAAATTCAATTAATTCAGGATCTTTCCAAATTTCAATTGAGGATGATTCTGTCATTAATAGTTTTAAAAATCTTTTAAATAAATTTGAAAATGTATTTTTTGTTGTTGATGATTTTTTATAATCATTAATTTGTTTATTTAATAATATTATTATTAATGATATTGAATTTAATTGATTTAATTCATTAATAAAATTTAAAATTATTTCTTGAATTATATAAATTATATTATTTGTTGTTTGTTTTGATCCAAGATTTAAGTAAATTAATTCATTTGGGAAAAAACTCTTGAATTCTTCAGATATATATGATGTATTATCTTCATCTTCATCTTTAATTAAATTTCTTAAATAATCTAAAGTCTCTTCAATTATAATTGCCAACATTGATATATAAATACTTTTAGTTTTCAATTGATTTAATTCTTCTTCCTCTACACCTCCTTCAATTTCTTCTAAATTCAATTTTATATCATCATTAGAATCTTTTATAATTAGGTTCTGAATTTCATTTTTATAAAATAATAAAATCTTTTTAGATTCAAAATTTGAATGGAAATAATAATTTAATAAGAAATTAATTTGTTTATAATTTAATTTTTGTCCTCTTGTTATATTTATTACAATTTCAAATAACTTATTTGATTTGTTTTTTAGTGTTGTAATTGATTCTGATATAGTTTGTTTTTCTATATCTTGTTCATCTTCTTTTGTGGTAGTAGTAGTTATATTCTTTAATTCATTTAAATTTCTAAATGGTGAATTTGAATTACTTGAATTTGATAAAGCTTCTTCAACCATGAAATTGAAATCACATTCAATCACAGGACATTTGCTTTGTGGTTGTGGTTGTGGTGTTTGATTTGGTGATGGAGTAGTTTGAGAATTAAATGAATAAGTAAAATCAATTTCATTAATTTTAAAATTTTTTTTATTCAATTTAGAATTATGATTCATATTCACATTAACATCTTTTAAAATATTCATTTTATACATATGATAAATTTTTTGTAAATTTGTAATTTTAAACCATAATGTAGTTAATTGAGGATCTAATTTAATTAAATTAATCCATGAATATAAATCAATATAAGTTTGTTTTGAAAATTGATTTGAAATTGATTGTGACAGTATTTTAAAACAATCATTTATAATTTCTAATTTATCTTTATTATTGAAAGGTAATGGATTTAATTTATTTAAAATTGTAATTTTTGAAGTTGTTATTGATTTTAATGGTGATTGAGTTGTGATTCCATTTGGATGATTCTCTTTTGGTGTTAATTGTTGAATCACAGACAATTGTCTTTTTAAATCTTCAATTTCTTTTCTTTGATTTTTTATTATAGTTTCATTTGATTGTTTTAATGATTTATATTCATCAGTTTGTTCAATAATTATTGGTTGTTGTTGAGTGACAATACTAATTGGTGATGACATGTTTGAACAATAATTCCCATTGGTTGTTGTGGTTGTTGTTATATTTGAAGTTAAATCTTTATCTAACCATGGTGGATCAATATATTGACATAAATGACCAACACCATTTCTTATACAACCACCACATGAAGGTTTTCCTTTATCACATTTAACTTTTCTTTTCTTACACGATAGACATGATACGGGGACTCTATTTCGTTTTGGTTTTGGTTTGATTTGTTTAATTGATTTTGAATCAATGGGACTCATTGAAAAAAATAAAACGGAGAAAAAGGAATATATATGAAATTGATATGAAATGTAAATCTATATTCTATCTGAGTTGGAATCAAACTAAAGCCTGCCCGTAGGAATAATAAGATGGGATTGGTTGGTATTGGTTGGTATTAAATTGGTATGAAATGATATATAATTCAATAGATAGAAATATGGTTTTAATAATATATTAATATATTTTTACGCACAAAACCAAATACAGAAACAGAAAAAAAAAAAAAAAAACTATGGTAATCTTACATTTTATTATTAACCATGGATGAATCAATACGTGTATGGATAAGGGTTAGTAGACCCCAGCACGATGGGTTTGAAATGTAAACCATTCGGGATTGCAAGTATTACTAATTTCGTATGAGAAAGTAGAAAATGGAAATACTGTTATATAAATGTATCAAGGTTTATTATAATATGTTTTATTACTTAAATAAGAAAGGCATTTATCACATTTTACAATATACAATTTCACTTCTTTCTGTCCAAATTTGATCCAATTTAGTATCAAATTGAAAAATTAAAATTTTAGCTCAATTAGTAAAAGTTATGATATACGAATGAAAGGTTTATGATCATTTGAAATAATTTTACAATTAGATTTCAATTGCATTTTATACTTTTCTTTTATTTCCTTTCAATTTTAAAATTTAAGTTTTCCAATTAGTCTATTTGATGATTTCTTGGTATTATTAAATGGAATAAAGGTTAAATAAATTCTAAAATCAAGAAATTCATTATAACCAAGAATAATATAACAAATTTTGTTTGTGTAACTGATTCAAATTGATAAATCAAATAAGAATAATAATTTATACATCGTTTAATTAACACTAACTAACTAATTTACCTAATTTCTTGGTTGATGTAAATATGTAGTATGTTGTGGTTAATGCAATGTATAATTTAAATACTTTAAGCGCCAACTGATTTAAAAAAAAATTATATTTTTCGTGAGTTGATTTTAATTCCATTGCAATGCCGATAAATCCAACCAATAATAGACTAACATTGTTATTCAAATGTAATTAAACTTATACTTTGAAACTAATTGAAAGACAAACAGATCTTTTAGATAAAAAAAATTTTCATTGTTTTCTTGGCAAAGAATTGAATCGTCGGTGTTTTCATTTCTTTTGTTAAATATGTAACATGTTCGTAACTAGTCGGACCGTGCTCATGAGTTATCAGATCCGATTATTGGAATGGCATCAAAATAATAGTTGTTATATCATGTTCATCTCTTGTTCTTGTTGTTGTTCTTTGTAAATTTTTTTTTTTTTCAAATGCCTTTCACCGAAAATCAAATGTATAAATTAGTAAATATACATTATGAGCTATATTTTGGTACTCAATTTGTTTCTGAATTTTGAATCGCCTGAAAGTGGGGGTTTCAAGTTGAAATTGAAAGTAGAATATACTAAATGACAATTTTTAAATCCCTGATGTGATATGATGAATTCTTGATAGTTCTATATTTCAAATCTTATTCTGATTTTGATATTGAATTGCATGAAATTGGGAGTTTAAAATCAAGTAAGAAATGAAGGTCATTGATCATTTACCTCACTACAATCTACACAGATATTTCTTTGCATATATTCAATGTCCAGGATGAAGTATTCATTTAACGTCTTAAAGTCTCTTACTTTCATTCTATCGCTCAAATTTTTGAAACATTTTTTCATTTATTTGAACTGATTAATTGTATATTTGGATTTTGTAGCAGTTTTCAAATTTAACAACTTATTAGTTGTTATGTTTAAGTTTGTTAAAGTCTAGAGTCGTTCAAACTCAATTTCAACATCAAGTTTTATTCATTACTTCGAGATGTAATGTCTAAGATGAAGTATACATTTAAGATCTCATTGTCACTTACTTTAATTCAATCTATAAACTTCTTTACTTTGCACGTTATAGATTTTGTAGTTGCATTTTTCAAATTTAGCAATTTATCAGTTAAGTAAGTTAAGTTTGTAAAAAATAATCTTTCAAATTCAATACTTTTAAATTGATAAAATATCAAATAATTACTTACTTCTAGTTCGGAAAATGAATGTTTATTAAAATATTGATTGCAAAATAGGATATGAATCGTAATATCCTAAACTGTAAAGATTATCTACATTTTGGTAAAACAATTAAAAGATTAAAATATCAATAATCAAGTTTTATATGGCTCATAGATACAATTAGCGATTGATTTTTTAATTTCGTTCATATCAGACTAGTTTCAAATTTTCAAAACCATAACCAAAAGTAATAATCAAAAGTAAGACAATTTGATAAAGAATGTAATTTAATGACTAAAATTGGGAGTGATTTATACATGGAAAAATTATCGTCAAAAATCTTCACAAGTAGCATTCTCACAGTACAAGTTCAAATTTGATAAATTAAATAATTGGGAAATCTAGCATTCAAATCATGAAAGACAAAGCAATACATATATATGATCTTATTCAATCCATCTACTTATAAAAGATGACAGGTTCATTGATTAATTATTCTCATTCTTTTTCCAATTGTATCATATAAAACTAGGTCTTTTCAATTTTATCAAATTAACAAAATTTGTTTCAAAGAATCAACGCTGAAACTATTAAAATTCCCTTTTTGCTTAGATTTTCTTTCAATTTTTACTGTTTTTTCTTTTTTTGTAGCCAAAATCAAGACATTATCTTGACATATTTGTTACTTGTGAATTCAAATCTAAGCAAGTCCATTATTATTTTATATGATTGTATAATTATGTTCAATTCCAATGTGATTCTACAACTTTAAGAAGGTTTATACCATTATAGACCCACTAAGATGTAATATTCTAGTGATGTGTTATACAAAAACAAATTCTTCTTTTATCGTGTACTTTTAATTAACACCAAAAAGAGCCTCAAAGCTAATTGAAAAATAAAGATTTAAAATCATTATATTCCCCTGTTTATATATGATTGTCGCGATATTCGACTTTCCGACACACGAAATAGACAATTATTTGAAACAAAGAAAAAAAAAGATTATATTAAACAAATCAATCTACACTATATTTATAATCTTAATCATATCAAATGTCACCACCAGGAGTACCAGTACGACTTTTAAGTGAAGCACAAGGACATATCATATCTGTTGAATTGGAAAATAATGATACGTATCGTGGTAAATTATTACAAAATGAAGATAATATGAATTTATCCCTATATGATGTAACAATGATAAAAAGTTTAACTGGTGAATCAACTCATATGGATCAAGTGTTTGTAAGAGGTTCAATGATAAGGTTTATAAGTATACCTGACATATTAAGATTTGCACCTTTATTAACTATGAAACCAAGTGATAAACCAAAACCACCAGTTAGAGGTCCACCACCAAAAAGATCAAAAAGGTAAATATAAAAATTGGAAATTGACAAATGAAAAAGGAAAAAGTTCAGTTAAGAAGAAATATCAATTAAAAAATTGTATAGTTATTATACTTTGGTTTTATTTTCCTTATGTTTAATAATTCTTGTGATTTAGAAATTTTAAGTCAAATTTTGATTCAAGTAATTATTGTATGAATTTAATATATATTTATATTTCTTTTCTCTTCTTTATGTCATTGTAACTAATTCTTCAGCAGAAGTTGGATGAATAGCTACACAATTATCAAAATCTGATTTTGTTGCTCCCATTTTTATAGCAACACCAAAACCTTGTAAAATTTCTGAAGAACCATCACCAACCATATGTAAACCAACAACTTTTTCATCTTTACCTTGAACAATAATTCTATAAACAGTTGGAGCTTTTTCATTATCATCATCCATCATTGCATAATACATTGCAGTAAATTTTGAATTATAAATTTTAATATTTGATTCACCATATTTTTCAATTGCTTCTTTTGTAGATAAACCAATTGAACCAGCTTCAGGATGTGAGAAAATTGCTGAAGGAATATTATTATAATCTAATTTATCATTTTTAAATGAATCACCACCAAATAATCTATTTGATAATTTTCTACCTGCTGCAATTGCAACTGGAGTTAATTCAACTTTACCAACAACATCACCTAATGAATAAATTTTTTCATTTGTGGTTTCTTGAAATTCATTGGCAATAATTTGATTTTTATCATTTATTTTAACATTTACTTTATCTAATCCAATATTAATTAATGATTTTCTACCAACTGTCCAAATAAATTCATCAACTTCTAATGTAGAACCATTTGATAAATACACTTTGATCTTGTCATTGCTTTTTTCTAATTTTTCAATTGATGATTGTTTATGAAATTTTATACCTAATTTATTTTCATAATGGGATGTAATTGTATTTTGAATAGTTTCATCAAAAGCTCTTAATACAGTATCACCTCTAATTATAAAATGAGTTTCACTACCTAAACTATTAAATACTCCTGATAATTCAACACCAATATATCCAGCACCAACTACAGCAACTGTTTTAGGTTGTTGTTTCAATTCAAAGAATCCATCACTTGTAATACCTAATTCTGAACCTGGGATTTTTGGTGGAATTATTGCAGTACCACCAGTTGCAATTAATACTTTATCAGAAGTAAAAGTTAATTTTTCATCTTTCTTGAATGTTTTTCCATCCAAGAATGGAATTTCTTGATCTCCACTTAATGTAACTTCAACATCAGCTTGAGAATTTATAAATTTTGCAAAACCAAAAATATAATCAACATTTTCTTTTTTTAAATTTGATTCATAGATTCCATTTAATCTTGTAACATATGCATCTCTTTTTGTTTTAAAATTTGACCAATTAAAATCACCATAACTAGTATGTTGTTTTGTATCTGATAATTGATAAGCTGAAAGTGATGATTTTCTATGAGCCATATCAGCTGCATACCACATTACTTTTTTGGGAACACAACCAACATTTACACATGTACCACCTAATTTTTTAAAATTTGATTCAATTAATAAGACTTTAGCACCATATTTAGCTGCTCTTCTAGCACTTGCAACACCACCAGAACCACCACCAATTACTAAATAATCATAATGTTTTGTAGTTGTGGATAAAGGAGCCATTGTTAGTTTATTGTTGAATAATTGGTTGTTTAATAATTGTAATCTTTGTGTGGTTGTACGCAAGACTTGTTTATTAAACATGTAAATTGGGAGGAAGTTGATAAAGCTTTATATATTTTTAGTTTTGATTTGTAATTAAAGATTTGGAAATTGCTCCGGATTCATACCTAAAGTACACGACTGTTTTAAATTTACATTACTTGCTTTTTGCAACAACTGAGGTTTTAGAGATTTCTAGATTTACCAAAAGGTTATCTCCCCACGAGACCTATGCACAGGTTCTCCATTATTCATTATTATAATTATATCCGTCATTATCATACTTATCATCATTATCATTGTCATTATCATTATCATCATTAAAAGCAAAATTTGTTTTGTTATTATTCTGTTCATTTAAGTTTCTTTTAATATCTTCTTGAATTATTTTAAATTCAGCATCTAATTCTAATAATTTTTCAATTTCTTCATCATTATAATATTCTTCAATATGATTATAATTATATCCAAATATTTTAAAAATGATTTCTTTCTTTTGTAATTGACGTTGTTGATTAATTGTATTGAAATGTTGATATGAAAATGATCTATTCTCATCTTGTTCAATCTTTTGATGATAATTTGATTCAATTGGTAAATTAATATCATGATTAAAATGATTTTCCTGTTTTAATATAATATTTAATTCAGATTTTGTATACCCTGGAATTGATTTTATTGGATTTTGATTCTCAGAATAAAATTCATCATTTTCTTCACTTTCCACTTCTTCTTCTTCTTCGTCTTCAGTTGATTCATTGTTGAATAGTGTGGCACTTATGGTTTCTGCTGATTCCCATGCATCAATTTGTGATTGTTTTATAATCGGTAATTCATTATTTTTTGATGATTGTAGAAATATTGAATAATCATAAATTGAAGGTAGTTCACAATCAATTAATTTCTCTTTTTGATTTTGATTATTCTTTCTTTGTGATTGAAATGATTGATTTTGAATCAAAGATGATATTATTGGAATATTGGTATTTTTTAAATAACTTATACTGCTATTTTTCTTAGAGTTATTATTATTTACTTGATGTTTTTGTGATTGATGTAAGTTTAATAATCTAGTTTTGATGGATTTCCCCTTTGACGTTCGATTTATAGAATCTTTATTTATTTCTTGTTGTTGTTGTTGTTGTTGTTGTTTTTGAAACCTTCGTATGTTATTACTTGGTGTACTTATGAGTGAAGATGAAGAACTAATGGTTCTACTAAATGGAAAAGATGTATGTGATTGAGATTGTTGATCTAAATCATTTGAAACGTATCTAGAATTATTATTTATGGGATTATTAAATTTTGGTAATTGATTATATTTTGATGATGTAGATGTGGAATATATGGTTGTACTACTATTATTATTATTATTTGTGGTACTCATAATAAACCAATACTATTATAAATCTATAAAATTGAATTGATGATTGGTTGCTTAATTAATTTGATTGAATGGTTGTATATAATCTGAATTTGGTTATTTATTATCTGAATTGGGTTTAATTAGTTTGTTTGTTCGTTTAAAATGCACGACTACTTTTATTTAACTTGCAGCAACAATTAGATAATTATTCAGTATATATATTTTTGCAACCAATAATTACTTCACGAGTCGAAATTGAATTAAATCAAATATGATAGTAAAACGTCCTACTTCTTGAGCTTTGTTATATATTTGGTTGTTTAATCAAGTTGAAATAAGTTTCGAATTGAAAGAGATGAAAAAGCTTATTTTGAAGTATCGAATTTTTTACTACCAAGTGATTGATGAGTATGTCTATAAGTAAACAATTACCATTTGATAGCGAGAAATTATTAGTGGTTGACTGTATCGTTAAGTTAGGATTCACTAAATATTTCTGTTTCCAATAACAAATTATAGAAGTAGGAAAAATACTTTGATTGAATGCTTATATCACCCTGGGTCTTATTCGATACATCTTATCTTAGAGTAGTATGAATGGATATCAGATATAAATCGATCTTTATCAATAAATAAATTATACGAGACTGACGAATAGCTCTCTCACGTGCTTATGCTTAGGGTATTAGTTTAATGCGAGAAATAATCAATTTTGTGTTTGGTAGAGTGAAAAAAAAAAGAATTTAATAGTAAGACAGATGCTACCAATTATACTCATCATAGTTAAGAGATTTTAGTTAGTAGTGTGTAAATGACAATATACACTCAAACAAAAAAACTATCAAATTTTTTTTCAAATACTTTTAATTCAATTTTTAGTTAATAATAATCATTGAAAATGGCAACTGAATTAACTGTTCAATCAGAAAGAGCTTTCCAAAAGGTTTGTACTAAACCCATCACCACCAACAACAACACCATCAAGTCAACATCAATCAAATATCAAACTTTGATAAAGAACTATTGAATCAATATTGAATTACGAATCCATTTACAAAACTTACAACATTGGAAGATATCAAAACCAAATCAACAAAACAACAAGATGGAAATATTTATTTGGACTATATGACTATATTTTCCTTTTTGATTTTGATTCAATTTGATGAGTTGTGTTGTGTTGTGTTAATTCAAATGTTTTATATACTAACTAATTACATTTAGCAACCACATATTTTCACTAATCCAAAAGCTAAAGCCAACAGAAAAACCAAAAGATGGTATAAAGATGTTGGTTTAGGTTTCAAAACCCCAAAAGCTGCCATTGAAGGTTCATACATTGATAAAAAATGTCCATTTGTTGGTACTGTATCAATTAGAGGTAAAATCTTAACTGGTACTGTTGTTTCAACCAAAATGCATAGAACTATTATTATCAGAAGAGATTATTTACATTATGTTCCAAAATATAATAGATATGAAAAAAGACATAAAAATGTTGCTGCTCATGTTTCACCAGCTTTTAGAGTTGAAGAAGGTGATGTTGTTACCGTTGGTCAATGTAGACCATTATCAAAAACTGTTAGATTTAATGTTTTAAAAGTTGCTGCTTCAGCTTCAAAATCAAAAAAATTCTCAAAATTTTAATTTAAATAAATAAATATATAAAGAAAATAAAAGGAAAATTTGTATAATAATAGTGATTTTAAATTATTAATGTAAAAATGATAAATAAGAATCTTTTGGTTATTGATTTCTTCTCATATTATCATTCTTTATACATTCATTTGCCTTTTTTATACACTAACGTAAAATTGATATAAGAAATCAACTACTCTTTCTCATATATCATTCTTTATACATTAATTTACAACCTATTTATTCTGTCTCTTTGTCTCATTTATGCATTTGATGGTGTATCATTTTTTGTTACTTTTATTCTATTTTGACCCCATTCTTCAATTTTTAAAATTAATTCATTTTCTTTATCATATAATAAAAAATCATCAGACCCACCTCTACTTTCAAATGAATTACCAATTAAAACATTTGGAACGGTATTTCTACCTGATTTTTCAAATAAATAATCTTGTAAAATTTTCCCATTTTCATGTTTATCCAATTCAACAATATTTGGACTTGGTATAATTGAATATTTATTTAATAATAAATTTTTTAATTTTTTTGAATATGGACAATAAGTTTTTGAAAAAATTGTCATTGGTGAAAGTGATCTAATTTTAATTAAATCGGAAACAGCATCATAATCAGAACTTGAAACATCATCATTATTTATTTTCTCTTGTTTTTGTTGTTTCTTTTGTTCATCTAATTTACCATCTTTATCTTTTGATATTGATTTATTAATTTCTTCATCGGTTTTTTCATCATTTTTTGAATCCACTAGATTATTACTAACTACTGAATCTCCTTTAATTATAGATGCTCCATTATTTGATTTTAATTTATATTCATCTTGATTATTTTTATTTGCAATTTGATCTCCAGCTTGTGCATGTACCAATGATGCTGCACTTGAGCCTGCTCTATGTAATATGAAAATCAATGCAAGAACCAAAATCGTCAATCCTATTATTCTTAATTGTCTAATACCAGCCATTACTTATTCGTTATCTATTTATAATAAAATTGAACAAAACTTTTTCTTCTCCCTTTGATTTTTAAAACTTTTGGCGTATCCTTGGTGCTACCATATGCGTATGTTATATATAGAAACCTTTCAAATGGTTATTATATCCAATTGAATTCAGAAAAGACGGCCAAATACGGTGATTTTATAAACTACTCATTTCAATAACAAAACGATTTATAACAAGTTTGACAAAATTTAGGAATTGAATAGTTTAACTTATCAAATTTTCTTTTCAATATAAAACAATACATACAATTACCAAAAATTTTATTATTCATGTAGGTGGCTAAATTCCAACCATTATTAATCATACCTTCAATTTCATCATTTGTATAACTTAATTTAAAAGTTGAAGTATTTGACATAAATGTATAATTATTATTTTTTGTATAAACAATCAAAGGTGGTAAATATTCTGGTTCATAAATAATTTTTGCATCTTTTATATCAACAATTGAATAATTTGAATCTAAATCACAACCTAAAACAATTGGATAATTAATTTTTCTAATTTCAGTGGTTGTTGGTATATTTGGAAATATTGATTTAATTAGGTTGTTATATTTCCAAAATGGCATCATATTGTTTTTTTCATTATTATATCTTTCGGCTGTTTTTAATAATACTGTACCATTTGGCCAATTTTCAAATTCATTACTAAAATCATAAGCTAATATAATATCAATTTTTCTTTGTTTAATTAAAAATGAATTAAATAATATATTTTGTCCATCATCACCACCATCAACAAGATATAAATCTTTATTTTTATAAATTGATGAATTTTTGATACTCAAAGAAGTTAAATTATAAAATGGATTTGGTGAATATAATGCATAATCAGGATGAAACTTTGGATCTTTTAAAAATTTCCAATTTGAATCAAATCCAAAGAATCTTATAATATTTTTAATTAAAAATTTCATACTATTAGTTATTGATTCCAAATAATCATAGACGTACATAAATATATGATTAAATAGTGATGATGATGTACCTGCTATGAATCCTATATTATCAAAACCAGTTATACAATAACTTAGATTTGAAATTGGTGAATTTAAAATTGATTTCCCATTATTTAATTTTGATCCAAGAAATTTAATTGGTATAAATGAATTTAAATAATAATCAAATGATCCAAATTCAAATGGTGTAAATTCAAATAAATGAGAATTTAAATTTGTCTTGGAATCATCACTTGGATCTTTTTCAATTGTACCTATAATTGGAAATGGTTGTAAATAATTTTGAAAAGATGGTAAAATTGAAGTTGCCTTTGTTAATGTTAAACTTGGTAACCTTGATGTTGAATTAAAGATTTTTCTTGATAATGCTCTACCCCAATAATCAGTTAAACTAATATGAAACCCTGCTTTTCGTTTATCTTTAACTTCTATAATCAATTGTTTATAAAAATTTATACATTTGGAAATATAAGTGAAATCAAACTCAGCAATATCCTCTTGAGTTCCATTCCTTGGTTTAAATAAATTCACCACTTTTTGAAATAAACCAACATTGGACTCAGTATTTGAGCTATTTAAGGTTTTTTTATTCCATTCATTTATATCAAAATTTGGTATACCTTCTAGTAATGACTCTTTTAAATTCCAACCAAATTTATTATTTTTCATTTTATAAATTGGTTGAAAATCATTTATGAATTGACTCAATACACACCATGATCCACCACTAATTCCACCTATATAACTTGTAGATTGTAATAATCCAATCAAAGGTGAATTTATTAAACTTCTATTATCAAAAGCTGATAAAATTCCATAAGCGGTTAAATATGATCTATAACCACCACCACTAAAACTAATTGCAATTTTTATTGATGATGAATTTTTGATATTCCAAAATGATTCAAGATCAAAATTTGGAATTTGAATTATTGACTTTAAGGTTGATTCAGTTATTTTATTCCTTTGAGTTATATAGTTCTCTTCTTCAATACAAATTGAATTATTTAAATTTAAATCTCGAATTAAATTAATTGAAGGACATAAAATTGTATAAGGCGCATAAGATAATTTATGATTTAGATTGGTGGTTATATTTTTTAATAATAATTGAGTATGATTTAAATGTAAAAAACTAACCGCTATTGAAAATGGAACTGAGACAAGTAAAAATTTCATTAATTTTTTTCTACTTATAGAAACTGTTATATTCCAACACTGTACAAAAATGTAAATATCTATCTTATTTTTGACAAATTTAACGTCAAGATTCAAATTTTAAATTAAATTCTCTTCTAATGCCAAAACTGAGAACGAAAAGTAAATCTCTATCTTTATGAAAAATATTTATTGATAAATTAAGTATTTTCATAATTCGTAATCAGAGAGATTCTATTTTTTTATAATATTTTATTTATTTAATTTTATCAAAAAACTATACAAATTCTATAACAGATAAAATGATATTGATAAATATATTTAGAAATTAATTAAAAATGAAAAAATGAAATGTTTGATTGGTGGTTTTAGTGGAGGAGTCGATTAAAAATCTTCATCATCTTCACTTACATAAGCATCACCTAATTCCTTCTTTTTCTTCATTCTTTCCTTCTTCTTTTTTCTTAATTCAGCTGATGATAATTTCTTCTTCTTTTTAGCAGCAGCAATTTTATTACCCATAGCATCAAATTTATCTTCTTCATCTTCTTTCTTTTCTAATCTTGGACCTGCACCTTGACCTTGGACCCAATTATGACCAGATGGAGTCATTCTACCATCCAAAACAGCCCAAACTTCTTCAGTTATATCTTTTGTAAATTCAGCTGAATGAGTAATAATAACAATACCACCTTCAAAAGCTTTTAATGCTTTTGATAAAGCACCTAATGAATCTCTATCTAAATAATTGGTTGGTTCATCCAATACAATTAAATGAGGTCTTTGCCATGTACAAGCAGCTAAAACTAATTTAACTTTTTGACCACCAGATAAACCTCTAATTCTTGAATGTGAAACTAATTCTGCTTCTAATCCCAACATAGAACAATGTTCTTCAATTTCTTTTCTTGTTAATGGTCTAAATTGTCCTGATGCTAAAGCTTCTTTCATATCAACTTCAGCAACTAATTTTGCATGAGTTTCCATTAATTCACCTCTTGGTAACCAAGTATTATCAACTGACATCATTGGTACCCATCTTTCTGATTTCATACCAACATTTTCACCCAACATCCATGAAATTTCATATTCATAAGAATTTTTAAATTTTCTTCTTGCATGAATTCCTGCAACTCTTCTTGGTGTACCTTCAACTTTAAAAATTTTATTCATATTTTGTTCATCTTCTTCATTAATTTGTCTTGATGCTCTATCCATAGTTTCTCTATCTTCACCAGTTTGAAATCTCCATTGAATATATTCTGATGGAGTTTTATCTAAATGATTATCAATATGTGCAAAAGCATGTTGTTTAATATAAGCAATACGTGCATTTTCATGAACATAAACATCACCTTCAGTTGGTAATAATTCACCAGTTAAAACATTAATCAAAGTAGATTTACCAGCACCATTTGGACCAATAACAGCAATTCTTGATGATAATGAACATTGGAAATTAATATCTTGAATTTGTGGTTTTGAAGTACCTGGATATTGGAAAGTCATATTTGAAACTTTAACAATTGCTTTTTGTTTAGTTTTAACACCTTCAAGGAAACCTGGTTCTGGGAATCTAAATTCTAAATCTGATGCACCTAATTCATAATATGATTGAGCTGATGGACATTTTTTAACAAATTCTGATAAATTACCTTTATATTTTCTTAATTTAAAACCTTCATAATGAATGATATATTGACAAACATTATCTAAAAATCCTGAATCATGTGAAACAATAATTGATGTAATACCACAAGTTTGTAAATAATTAACTAACCATGCAACATTAACAGTATCTAAATGATTAGTTGGTTCATCTAATAATAAAATATCAGCATTCTTCAAGACAGCTCTTGCTAAAGCTAATTTCATTTTCCAACCACCTGATAATGATTGAATTGGCATATTAATCATTTCTTCAGAAAAGTTAAATTCAACTAATTTTGCGTGAGCAGCTTCTTTAGCTAAACCAACTTCACCATCTTGTAAAACAAAGTCCAAAACTGAAGTTTCAGCTTCAGTACCATCAATATCATGTTCAACATAAACAGTTTTACATACATCTTGAGTTGGGAAACCTTCAACTTGACCATTTGCAATAGCTCTCATTAAAGTAGATTTACCTGCACCATTTGGACCACATAAACCATATCTTCTATTTCTTTTCAATCTAAATTGAGTTTTATTTAATAAAATTTTTGCACCATAAGCTAATGAAAATTCACAATTACATAAATCTTCACCTTCATCTTCTTCATCTTCAAATGATGGTGGTTGAGGAATATTATCAATAGCTCTTTTTCTATATTCTTCAATAATTTCTTTAGCTTCTTTTTCATGTAAGAAAATAGTAGCAAATGGTAAAACATTAGTTAACCAAGCTTCTGGTTGAATTTCTCTTTCATCAACTAAATCACCAGCAATTGCAGCAATATAAGTTAAAGCAACATCAAATCTTGAAGCAATTTTTTTATCTTTTAATAAATTATTCAATTCTTTTAAAGTAACTTCAATATCACCAGCAGTTGAAACTTCTGGAATTTTATCATTTTCACCAACAGCACCAACTCTTCTTAAAGTATTTAAAGCTCTATTAGTAACTTCTCTTGCTTCTGGATCAGCCATGTTTGCAAAGTTAGCTTTTAAAGCTGGTAATAAAGTACTTAAAAATGGTGCAACAACTTGTGGATCATCAACTAATTTACACATGTTATCAACAATGACAGCAGCTTTACGTTTAATTGCAGTATCTCTTTCAGCTAAACCTCTTGATAATAATGGAGCCATAATTGATAAAGTAGCCATAGTAACTTCAGAAACAAAAGTAGTAGCACCTAATACATGAACAGTTTCTGGAACTTCAGTTGGTTTTGCAATACATTCAATTAATTTTGGAATAAATTTTTCAATATCTTTATTATCTATAGTTTCAGTTGATTTAGTCATAGTAGCAGTAGCAGCTTCTTTAACTTCTTTTTTAGTATCCCACATAGTTTCAGATAAAACTGGAATTAATTCAGGCATTCTTAAAGCAATTTGAGCTTTAGCAGTATCAACCAATTGTGAAATAGCAGCTAAAATAGCAACTTTTTCAGTCCATTTATTAGTTGATTTTAAATTTTCAATCAATTTTGGTAAAATTTGTTTTACAGCAGTTGGAGTAATAGCACTTGCAATGGCTAATAAAGCTGAAGAAGCTAATGATTGAATATCTTTATTTTTATCACCAGCTCTAACAGCAACTTCTGAAACTAATTCAACAACATATGGTTCAACTGAAGGATTTAAACCATTTGCTGAAGCAATATGTTTATAAGCTTCTAAAGCAGCAATTGTAGTGTTAGCATCTTTAGATTTGATTTGTTTTTTTAAATCTTCAAAGAATTCCAAAGGAACATCATGTTCAACAATAGATGAATTTAAAAAGCTTGAAATATTTGAAGCAGCTTCATCTTTATTATCAGCAACTTGTAACTTGCTTAATAACTCGGAAAGTACTTCTGTAGAATATTTTGATTCTTTAGCAGCAGACATCTTTCCAATGAAATTTGTTTGAAATCGAACAACAAAAGAAGAAGAAAAGGGAAAAAGAGAAGAGTTTTTTATATGAAAATTTTATTACTACTAAAGAAAAAAAAAAAAAAATTTTCAGTACTGCAGACACACCCAAGCATCAATAGATAAGGGCATCTCTCTGCCAAAACATTTCTTATGATTATAGAATGATTTATATATATATGAATTGACTATTATATATCTCATAGGATAAAGCACAAACATAATCATACAACCAACAAATAAAATATCATCAGCACATTGAGTTTTCTAGAAACTGCTAATTTTCAATTTAATTTACAGATATTATTATCACACGTTTCGTATCTAAACTAAATAAAATTTACTTTGTCACGTGGTGAGTCACGTGTATTGGTTGTAGTAAAAGAAAAAATAGAATAAGTTTTGTTTCTTATCTATGATGATGATAATCGTCTCTAATAAGCATATCAATATTCACTTATAAACCGATTCAAGTTCAGATTAGTAATGTGCAATATAGCAAAGATTCCAAGTTCAATTGTACTTAGTTGCATGATCTAGCAGTTGTAAAGGGATATATCCATAACCATGACTAATTAACCAATTGCTTTATCATTAATTCTACTTTATTGATATAGATTGGTGGTAGTTGCAAGTATAAGTGAAATGTTGTATCAAAATGTAACTTTAAATTGGCCTTGTCAAATTTAATAATCTTTTGGACCTTAAACGAGAATTTGATAGAAAAATTAAATAATTTATTCATTATTATGACAATTGATAAACAAGCTCAATATGATCGACAATTAAGATTATGGGCAAACACAGGTCAATCAAATTTGGAAAACTCACACATTTGTTTAATCAATTCCACTCCAACTGGTTGTGAAATTCTTAAAAATTTAATCTTACCTGGTATTGGATCATTTACAATAATTGATAATTCAAAAATTTCAAATATTGATTTATCAAGTAATTTTTTTATAAAAAATAATGAATTAGGTCAATCTAAATCCAAAATCACATGTGAGAATCTAAATGAATTAAATCTGGAAGTTAAAGGATATTATATAGACAAATCAATTGAAGAAATTATTAATGAAGATGTGGATTTTTCATTTTGGAATAAATTCAATATTGTTATAATTAGTGATTATATTCCAGGTCTATCAAAATTAATTGATATTCTTTGGTTAAAACAAATCCCAATAATGAATGTAAATACAATTGGTTTCTATTCAAGTTTTAATTTATTAACAAATGAAACAACAGTAATTGAAACTCATGATCCATCAAAATTATTTGATTTAAGAATTGATAAACCATGGTTTGAACTACAACAATATTCAGATTTATTTGATTTAGATTCAATGAATGATTTAGATCATGCTCATATTCCATATATAATAATTTTTATAAAAGCTTTACAATCTTGGTTAAAAATTCATAATAATCAACCACCATGGATTTCATATAATGAAAAAAAAAATTTTAAATTATTTATTGAATCAATGTCAAGAAATTTAATACTTGAAAATAATTTTATGGAAGCTGTTAATTCATGTCATCGAGCTTTTCAAATTACTGATATACCAGATAGTTTAAAACAATTATTTAAAATTTCGAATGAAAAACCTTTAAATTCAAATTCATCAATTTTTTGGATTTATATTCATGCATTGAAGAAATTTTTATTAATTAATGATAATATTTTACCATTACCTGGAATTATACCAGATTTAGCATCAAATACAAAGAATTATATTGATTTACAAAACTTGTATAAACAAAAGGCATTAAAAGATCAACAATTATTTACACAACAAGTGGAATTGGTTCTTAAATCAATTGGTAGAGATAAATCTGAAATTGATCCTGAATCAATTGCAACTTTTTGTAAAAATACAAGATTATTATTTGTAACTATTGGATGTAAAAAATTAATAAATCAAAATCTAATTGATCAATTTATACAAGAAAAAGATGAATTGAGAATAAAAAAGTATCTAATTTATTTTGGTTTATTAACTTTTAATTTTTATATTGAAAAATATAATTCTATACCAAATTTATCAAACCTAGAACAATTTATTGAAATTTATAATGAAAAAATATGTCAAAAACCATTAGCAGGTTCTAATGTTGATATATTTAAAGAAATTTTATGTCATAATACAAGAAATTATCCAAATTTAAATAGTTTAATGGGTGGTATTGTAAGTCAAGAAGTTTTAAAATTATGTACGGGACAATATGTTCCAATTGATAATTTATTCATATTTGATGGAATCGAATCAAGTAGTGAGAAATTTAAAATATAAATATATGAAATCTATGCATTAATCATTAAGTTTGTTTCTATAAATCATCAAATGAACCTTGTAATTGACTACCATTATTCAATTTCTTTTTCTTGTTTTGTTTTATTTCTTCTTTCCAATCATTTTCAACTTCTTCTTCATCGGTTGATGGATTTTCAATTAATTGTTTTTCAATTTTTTCTCTTTTCCTTTTCATTTTCTCTTTACGTTCTTGTTTTGATTCTTTCTTTTCAATTTTTGAAGACCAAGCTTCATTTTTGATATTTAATTCTTTTCTCCTTTTTGCATTTGCAATTTTGTTCTCTTTTTCAATTTGTAAATTTTCAATTCTTGATTTTTCTTGTAATTTATCTAAATATGAATATGAATCCATATCAATTGGAGGATCTATTAACCAACCATCAATTGGTAATTTCTCATTATCAATATATTTCGTTTCTGGCATTTTAGGTAATCTAATTAATCCATACATTTTTGCATAACTTATATAATCTAATTTTGAAATTCTAAAAATTGATGATGCTATATGTTTTGAATAATATTTTATAAATCCAACATATGATTTTATAGCTAATTCATGTCTTGCACGATCTTCCAAAATATAATTTTGTAAATTTTTATTAAATTTTTCATTGGAAATTTGATTGTGGTTATCCATTTTTTCCAATTGAATATTTTTAACATCCATAAATCCAACATAATCTTCTTCCATTGTATCTTCATTCAACATTACAATTGCATGTCCTACTTTATTTGCTCTACCTGTTCTACCACACCTATGTAAAAAAACATTTGGATCAGTTGGTGGATCTAATTGAATAACTAAATCTACATCGGGTATATCTATTCCTCTAGCTGCAACATCAGTAGTTAATAATACAAATTTATTCAAATTTGAATCTCCCTTGATAAAACTTTCCAAAGTTTTCATTCTTGATTTAGTTGTTAATTGACCATGTAATGAAAAAAATTTCAATTCTGAATTTGAAACTAATTTTGTAAGTAATTGATAAAAATGTTTGACTGATGTACAAGTTGGGAAATATATTATTGATTTTTTAAACCATGATTTATTTAATATATCCAATGTTGTTGTTAATTTATTTTCTGGTTTAATCACCAAATAAGAAATTTTCAATGATTTTGGTGCTTGATTAATTTCACCATTGGAATTTTTATTTTTAACTTGAATTTTAACTGGATTATTCATACCTGTTTTAAAAATTGAATCACCACATGATGAAATTGTAGCTGAAAATAAACCAATTCTTTTTTGTTTTGGTAATTTTTTAAGAATTGTTATTACATCATTTTCAAACAGAAAATCTAATAATTTATCTGCTTCATCTAATATAACAATTTCTAAACTTGAAGTTTTAACATATTGAGATCCTAAAAAATCAAGCATTCTACCAGGTGTACCTATTAGAATTTGTGGTTGATTAACCAAGAAAGATTCAATATCATCTCTTACTTTACTTGATGAAGAACCTACTAATAATTGAGTTTTAATTTGTGGAACCAATGAATCTGGTAAATATTCTAATATTTGATTTAAAACAAATTGAATTTGTGATGCTAATTCTCTTGTTGGTGATAAAATTATTGATAACATATGACCACGTTTTAACTTGAACAAATCTTCTTCCTCTTCTTCTTTTTCTTTGTTGTATAATTTCAAAGAAATTCTTTGTAGGATTGGTAATAAAAATGCTAAAGTTTTACCTGATCCTGTTACTGCTTCAACCACTACATCTTTGTTCCCACATAATAAAGGTATAGTAGAAGCTTGTACTGGAGTCATGGTAGGAAATCCTAATGAACTTATCGCCTCTTTGATCCATGGATGTAAATCATATCTCAAATTATCCCATTTTAAAGATTCTTCTCTTGTTTGCATAATACGAGAGATGGAACTGCAAAAAAAAATATACAGACAAATGTTTTAAAATTTTATGATAAGATTTTTATTTATGAAAAGATCAATCACGAGTTGTAATACAAAAAGAATCATGTCAAAAGGAACTAATTATCATGAATGGTCAAAGGAAGAATTAATCAATCATATAAATAAATTAGAAAATAATAAAACTGAATCGGATTTAATTCAAACTAATTCAAAAAAGAAGGTTAAACAGGTTAAACCTTTTAATTGGGATAAATTCCATTTTCGTTTTGTTGCTATAAAATTTGCATATCTTGGATGGAATTATAATGGATTAGCATTACAATTAGATCCAACTCCATTACCTACAATTGAAGAAATTATCTTAAAAGCAATGACAAAAGTTAAATTAATTAAAGACCCAATTGAATCAGTTAAATATTCAAAATGTGGTAGAACAGATAAAGGTGTAAGTGCATTAAATCAAGTAATTTCAATAGAATTAAGATCAAACCTAACACCAAAAGAACAATTAGACCCAAGTAATGATGAGCTTGAATTAGATTATATATCAATTTTAAATGCAAATTTACCTGAAGATATTAGAATTCATGAAATATGTCTTAGACCACCTTCAGATTTTGATGCAAGATTTAGTTGTAAATATAGACATTATAAATATTTTTTTAAAAAAAATGATTTAGATATTGAGTCCATGCAACAAGGTGCAACTAATTTTATTGGTATTCATGATTTTAGAAATTTTTGTAAATTAGATGGTTCAAAACAATTAACAAATTTTACTAGGGAAATTTTTAAATCTGAGATAATTCATTTTGGTGATGATTATTATTATTTTAATTTACAAGGTAATGCATTTTTATGGCATCAAGTACGATGTATGATTGGAATTTTATTTTTGGTGGGATCAAATTTAGAAAAACCTTCAATTATATTAGATTTAATGAATGTTGAAACCAAATTTCAAACAAAACCTGTATATGAAATGGCAAATGATATACCATTAGTTTTATATGATTGTATATTTCCAGAAATGGAATGGTTAAAAGCAAAAGATTTACATAAAAATAATTATTTAATTAAACGATTTATTGGATTTGAATATGATTTACAAATTAAATCTAAAATGAGTGAAGTTATGGAAGAATTATTGTTTAGGAAGTATGGTGATAGTTTTGATAATGATACAACTAAATATATTAATGTTGGTGATGGTTTAGGTAGAAGATTTAAAGATTATATACCATTAGAAAAAAGAGATAGAAGTGATTCATATCAAATTATAAATGAAAGATGGTTAGAAAAGAAAAATTTAAAAAATGAAAAATGAAAAATGAAAATTATGTCTATTTCCATGATGGAAGTGATTTATATCAAATTATAAATGAAAGTAGAAAAGAAAATAAATTTATATGTCTAATGTGATATCCATGATGGTTCCCAATATTGCCATTCATTTGAATTTAATTTATCATTTAATTTATCAATCCATAAAAATCCATTCATTATCATTTCATCAATAACATTTTTACACCTAATTTCATCCCAATCATAATTATCAATTAATAATTTAATCGTTATATATCCACCCATAAAATTACATAATTCATAGATTTTAATTTGATCATTTGATAAATTTTCAATTGAAGTAGATTTTAATAATTTTTGACCATTAATTTTAATTATTTCAAATTGTGAATTCAATTTTGAATTCCCATTTAATTTATTTAATTGTAAATTTAAACAATTTTCTATATCCTTTTCATTTACATTTAAAGTGATTCCTGAATCGATATTATTATTTATTATTGATATAATTTCTTTTATTGATATTAATCCACCATTAAAATCTCGAGTTTGTTGACAAATTTCAATAAGTTTGACTGAAAGTCCAATATAAAAATTTGAATCTCTTTTGGTTGTATTATTATTTACATATAATAATAAATCTAATGGATCTATATTAATCAGTTGACAAATTTTTGTAAATTTTGATTTAAATTCATTATTCAGTTTAATTTCTTGGTTATGTTCAATTGCAAAATTAATTAAAGCATTTTGAAATACTTGTAATTGTGTTGATAAGTGATCGGAATGTTTTTGATTTAAGATTCTACCTAATTGATTAAATGCATCTCTATCAATATCATGATTCATTTGGAATAAATTATTAGTCTAATTCAATTTTTTGTGTGATATTAAACCAGTCACGTGATAAACTTATGCCTCATTGTCATATTTGGTAATCGATGCCACACCCAAAGAGAATTCTTCAAATTTGAAAACAAAACTTCTCCCATTCACACTGTATCCATTTGAGTTTGGATTAGGTTCAATTTTATAGTGTGGTTTAAATTTGATTGTTATTGTGTTTTGATCAGTCACGTGATATTGTTCAGCCTCACTCCCATATTTGGTAAGTAATGCCACACCCAAAATGATTTAAGGTTAAACTTATGTCATCTAGGTTATTATCCCTTTGAGCTTAGATTAGGTTCAGTATTATAGTGTGTATTAAATTTGGTTGTTGTTGTGTATTGGTCGGTTGAAGGATAATATAATAATAATTCGGTTAAATCAATTTGACCCCCTCAAAATGTGAAATTATTTATTTACTCGCTCGTTTCAAATTCTTATAAAACCAAAATTTCAATTTTTATAGACATTCACCAATATGGTTTATGATAAATATAAACCAACAGTTCCTAAAGAAGTTTCAGTCAAATTTGGTAAAGGTGTTTGTGGAACTTTAACTATACCTCAATCTTTCGAATCAGAAAATCCTTTTGAACAAGATTTAACTCCATATACTCATAAAGCTTCATTAATTTTACATGGTCAAGGAGGTCATAGAGATTATTGTTATCAAAAAAATTTATCACATAGATTAACCAATGAATTAGGAATATTTACATTAAGAATTGATTTTAGAGGATGTGGGGAATCTGATGATAATGAAATTGAATTGGAAGGTAGATCTTTAGAACAAGATGTTGATGATATACAATCCTCAGCTGAATTTTTAATTAATGGTAAATCCAATGGATTAGGAATCAATTTGACTTTAAGTTCAATAATTTCCCATTCAAGAGGTGGAGTTGCAATGTTTTTATGGTGTATGAAACAAGATAATTTATTAAAAAATGGTCAAGGTTCAAAAGCAATAATTGTTCCAAATATTGTAAATTGTGCTGCAAGATTTTCTTCATTAACTGTTTTAGAACGTTATGAAGCTTTTAAAAATTTTGATTATATACCAGATATAACTACTTTTAGATATGGTAAATATCAAAAATTAAAACTTGCAACAAGAGAAATTATTTCATTATCAAAACCGGATTTTTCAAAATTAAATGAATTATCTACTGATTGGTCTGTTTTAAGTATATATGGAACTGAAGATTCAATTATACCAAGATATGATCCTGCAAATTATTCAAATGCTTTAAATAGAGGTCAATTATCTCATACATTAAAATTAATCCCCGATGCAAATCATTCATTTTTTGGTGATAAAAAAATTCAACCTGATGATGATGAAGATGATATGAATCCCTTTAAATTACCATTAAAAAATGGGAAAATTAATTATAATTTTTTAGTTTCTGATTATATAATGGATTGGTTATCACCAACAAATGAATTAAATCGTTTTTTACAATCTTCAAATGTTATAGGTAGAGTTTCAAGATGGAAAAATATTGAAGGTGTTAATAATTTTAGAGATATTGGTGGTTGGAGAATTCAAAATCCAACATTAACAACCACCGATGATTCGAATTTAATAGCTTATGTAAAACCAAATTATGCATTTAGATGTGCCAATGTTGCAAAATTAACTGATTTAGGTGCTGAAACAATGTCAAAATTAGGTATAAAAGCATTATTTGATTTAAGATCCGATGGAGAAATTGAACAAGATGGGTTTCCAAAAAATTTAGAAAAATTTGGTATAAAACGTATACATGCACCTGTTTATTCAAAAGATGATTATAGTCCACAAGCGATTGCAATTAGATATACTAATTTAATGACTTCTTGGTCAACTTATATTCATGTATATGAAGATATGTTAGAAATGGGTTTAAAAGCATACAAGACAATATTTGAATATATTAAAGATGAAAATAAACCTTTTGTATTTCATTGTACTGCAGGAAAAGATAGAACTGGTATATTAGGTATGTTAATTTTATTATTAGTTGGAGTTGATAAAAATACAATTGCAAAAGAATATGAATTAACTACAATTGGTTTAAAACCTGATCATCCAATTTTAAAATCAAAATTTGAAAAAACTGTTAATAAATTAAGAGAAAAATTAAGTGGTGATGATTCTTCTGATATTGAAAATTTAATATCTCAAGGTAGATCAAATTGGAAAATTGAACATGATGGTTTTGAAAATTTAATTAGTTCAAGATATGAAGCAATGTTAGCAACAATTGAATTATTTCAAAATAAATATAAAAATATTGAATCATATTTTAAAAATCAATTGGGATTCTCAAATGATGATATATTAAAAATTTATAAAAATTTAATTATATTAGATCCACAAAATTATGGTTTTGAAATTAGTTCACACATTAATTGGGATCATAGAAATTTTAAAAAACCTCATTTATAAATATAGAATTAAGATATTTTATAAATTAACTATAAAAATTCGATCTTCCTCTATGGACAGTGATTATCAAACCTCAATTATTCAATTCTAGGTGAATCTTTAACCCAGCCAATACCAGTGACTAAAATCCAGACTTACTGCTATAATAGATCCACCTGCTATTATAATTTTACATAATTGGTATTGGACATTGTTTGAATATTAGTCTGTACTTAATTATATCCTATCATCTTTGTACCCTCATCAGTAAGATATAATATATAGACTATTCATAATTGATCATTCATCTCGATTCGAATTCAAAACTGTAAGTGTTTTTAATCTTCCTCTATGAACATTGTTGACTTAAGGTGATTAACAATATTCAATTAATCAATTCAGAGTTCCTTTGATTCGATCACAGTTTCGACTTTTTTTCATTTTACATGATTGGTAATGGACGTTGTTTAAATATAAGTTTATAATTGATTATATCTATCATTCTTATATCTTCATCAATTTGCGTATCATCATTATCATCATTTTTTTTAGTCTTCAATGGAATTTTAAGTACACCTAATGGAATATCCAATTTTTCAATTGAACCTAATAATCTTTGTGATTTACCAATAAATAAAGTAACTTTTTTATTATCTCGATTATCAAATACTAAATTACCAAATTTTATTGCATGATGAATCTCATCAATTTTGATAAAATTTTCCAGTATGATTTCTTCTGGAGCATTAGAAGGTATATGAGTTGGTAAATTTAATTCACCTTGTATTTCCAACAATGTTAATCCAAATGGTGTTGAAATTAGATTATCATTATTTGGTGGTTCAATATTATTGACTGGTGTACAATCAATTATAGCTGTGGGCATTAAGAAAATACGCGTATATAAACTTGTTCCTAATTTGGAATGAAAATGGTGATATTAACAAGAGTGCACTACTAGATCTATTTTAATCACATGACAACTTATTACTACTTACAATCGAATAAGAGATCGTTTATAAAACAAAGATAAACTCATAACTCCGGTTATTGCATATCAGATCATGAATATCAAAAGTACAAACTACTTTTGACTACAGAACTAAACAAAAGAGTAAATTGTTTGAACAACCTTTGACCTTGAGAAATCATACTAATAGTCAATCTCTAATTCAATTTACATCAATCTGTCAAAAGTTAAATTAAGAAAAACTAATAAAAGTTTAGATTTAACAAAAAAATAAATTTAATTTGATCTTCTAAGCGAATGATTCTGTTCCTAGAGAAAACTTTTGAAATTAGTTTATTGTTTAATCAATTGTTAAAAACTGTTGAGTATAAATTGAGTATAAATTGAGTATATTTTAATTTAAGTCAAATTGCATCATTTCCTAACTGGGAAAGTTTTAATAAAAATTTGTCTAATTTTTTTTTTTTTTTGATTTCATGCATCTATCGTATATTGAAACTTAGATTAAATCATCAGCTTTCCTAAAATGATTCGCTAGATAATTAGCAAAATTAATTTAAAATTTGACATTTCATATATCTTTCATTCATTCAACTTCATTCTAAGATTCTATTCTCAATGGCATTACCTAATCCAAAGGAATATACAGCCGTTCATGGATTATTAGTATTACTTTCAGCTCAAAATAATGGACCTGCTGAAGGAACTGGATCAAAAGTTTTATCACAACAAGCAAGAAATTTATTAGGACCTCATATACCTAAAATCATGGTTGATTATTCAACAGCAACACAAATGAATTTATTTGGAGATTATCCAGATTCGTCAGATGTAGCACCATCAGCATTATTTACTGCATTATTTGCAATTATAATGCTACTACATTTAACAATTTTTAGTATAAATTATAGTAGAGGACATTATTTTTGGTTATCATTAGGTTGGGTTTTTTATGCAACTTGTAGAATGATTGGATTTGCTTTAAGAATAGTTTGGCTGAGAGATTTAACTCAAACTGGAATTGGTATAACTAGTGAAGTATTTTTAATTGTACCAACAGTTTTAATTGTTAGTTTTAATTTAATTTTAGCTCAAAGAATTTTTACTTGGAGACATCCAGTTGGTGGTTCACGTAGATTATTTTGGAATTTAATGTTGACATTATATGCTATTGTTGCTGGTGTTGTTGCAATGACTATAGTTGCATCTGCAGGTATAAATGTTTATTTACTTGGTGAACCAAATTTTGAAAGATATAAAAAAGTTATAATGTGTACATCAATTTTAATTACCCTTTATTCATTAACATCAATTTCATTATTAGGTTTAGCATTTTTTTTTAAACCAACATCAAAGGATGAAAATTTATATACTTATCAACCATGGTGGATTGAATGTTTTAGTCCATTTTATTTTGTTAAAAAGGGTGAACCACAATTGGCTGCTGCATCCTTTTTGAAAAGAAATCATAATCATCGTCATGCAATTCGAGTTATTGCAGCTACTCATCATCATCATAAACAAGTTAAAGGTTTAACTAATCAAAGAGGAGATTTAACTCATAATCTATCATTGGTAATTATAACAATTACAACTGTTATAATGCTTGTTGATTCTATATTAAGAGCTGTTGTTGTATTTCAAGCAAGAATGAAATATTTTACATCACCAGTTGGGAAAGCACCAGTAATGTATGTATTTTGGGGTGCTTTTGAAATAATTATTAATCTATTATATATTATTGGTAGAGTTGATTTAAGATTCTATCGTCCTGATCGATTACCAAAAGATGTTCGTCAAATTGTTACTGCTGAACAATCATTATATACATCAGAAATTGAAGATGATGATGATGATGATGAAGAAGCTGGTTATGGTAAACATGAAGACACTACTAAATTAGATGAGGAAGATGAAGATGATGATTTTTATTTTGATGATGATGATGATAATGATGATGGATTTGATTTTTCAAGAAATTATTCATCCGAAAAGAAAACAAAAATTGATACACCATACCCATATAGAGAAAAATTGGATACAGAATCTGAATTTCATTTTTAAATAAAAAGTTTAATGAATTTATGTAAAATATAAAATAATATTGTAAATTGGTAATTGTAATTGTAATAATATTTTTGCAACTCTTTTTTGAATGAATCATCGCACTAAAAAAAAAAAAAATTATATTATATCAATTATGTCAAGACCAGAAGAATTAGCACCACCAGAAGTATTCTATAATGATACTGAATCATTCAAATATACATCATCAACCCGTGTACAGCATATACAAGCCAAAATGACATTAAGAGCATTGGAATTATTAAATCTAGATTCTTCACAACCACATTTTATACTTGATTTAGGTTGTGGATCGGGTTTATCAGGAGAAATACTTACAGAAGAAGGATTTAACTGGATAGGTATGGATATATCCCCAAGTATGTTAGCTACTGGATTAGATCGTGATGTAGAAGGTGATTTATTTTTAAGTGATTTAGGTAATGGGATACCATTTAGACCAGGAACTTTTGATTCAGCAATTTCTATATCGGCAATTCAATGGTTATGTAATGCTGATCAAACTGGTGTTGATCCAAAGAAAAGAATATTATGGTTTTTCAATACTTTATATGCTTCATTAAAAAGAGGTGGGAAATTTGTTGCACAATTTTATCCAATGAATGATTCTCAAACTGAAACTATAATGTCATGTGCAAAAATTGCTGGGTTTGGTGGTGGATTAATTATAGATGATCCAGAATCAAAAAGAAATAAAAAATATTATCTTGTTTTAACTGCTGGTATATCTGATAGAAATATAAATTTAAAAGGTGCAGAAATGGAAGCACCTGAATCAAATAAGAAGCAGCAGTTAAAGAATAAAAAGAAAATGGTTGAATCAAGAAAAGATTTTATAAATAGAAAGAAACAAACAATGAGAAAAAGAGGTAGAATAGTGGCTGAAGATTCAAAATTCACAGGTAGGAAAAGACGTCCAAGATTTTGAAACGAACCCCATCTTTATATATGTATATAAATATGTTTTAATGTCAAAAATAATGATTTGAATAGATTCTAATTTCTCTAAATTTTGTTGTATATAGAGAGGGAGGAAAAAAAAAAAATTTACAGAAGTGAAAATTTATTTACATCAAATGTTTAAATTCACAACTAATCATAATATTTTCAAATCTACTACCAATGGGTTGATAATACAGTCCATCAGAGGGTTCAAATATTTGAAAAAGGAACTACCTACTGTATATCAAGGTGTATCACCAAAAAGAAATGGTCAACCAATTATGGAATACGTTCATCAAAAAATGTTAAAATTACATGATCCTATTGGGTTAAGAAGTAAATTGATTAATAGAATAGATGGAATTAGATCTGGTGATATTATAAAAGTTACATATAATGATAGATCAGAAGTTGTTGGAAGTATATTGGCTATAAAAAGAGGTAATTTAAATTTAGGTTCAAATATTTTAATTCGTACAATTTTAAATAAAATTGGTTGTGAAATTAGAATTCCATTATTTAATCCAAATATAAGAAATATTGAAGTTTTACATAAACCTGAAAAATATTTACCAAGATATAAATTATATTATATTAGAAATACAAAAAATGATGTTGGTGATGTTGAAAATTTTATTAAAAAATTAGATTCAAAAAAGAAATAAAATAAATAATTGTATATAGTTTCCTAATTTAATTGATTTAATTTATTAATTAATTCATTAGCGAATGTTTGATTAAATTTTGGACTAGTAAAATTTATTAATGATTCAAATGTTTCAAAATGATTACTGGGTAATGTTGTAATTTCAAACCAACCTTTAACATCAACTGATACATTCATCTGTTTACCTTCTTTAGTTGTCAATTCTAAAACCCTATTCTCAATGTTTAGTTTACATTTTGGAAAAAACTCCTTATATTCATTATAAATAGTTTTTAATTCATAAATTTGTTGATATTTTTCCATCAATGAAAAAATTTAAAAATAAAACTCAAACATAAAACAATTAATCAAGAGTACTAAAGTAGATTCTCAAGAGTTGATACAATAGAGTAGAAGTATGTGATAGTGTTATAATGTAGTCACAACTGATTCCCAATGTTCCATTATTTTAGTCAACATCAGGCGCCCAGAAACGTGCTCCAAACTAAATTGGTCTATTTACGCTTTCGTTCATTTGTTAATCCTCCTAAATCGATCCTATAGAGTGAAAGATCAATAAGTTTATTAATAAGGATGAATCTGCGATTGATGTTAATAAAAGAAAAGAAAAGAAAAGAAAAAAGAAGATAAAATTTTTTCATCATATTTGATTTTTATAGTGAGACAGAATAATTTGAAAAATTTATGTCTGATTCTATTATTCCACCTGAGAAGTTCATTGGTTCTAATTTACACATTCAATTGTCTGATCAAAGGTTATTACAAGGTATATTGACTGTAATTGACCCATTTGGAAACTTATTATTATCAAATGTTTATGAAACTTCAAAAGATTTAATAAATAATGATATTTTACATACAAGAGAAATCGGTCTTGTTAGTATTCCAAAAGAAACTATCATCAATATAAAAATTGACTCAAAAACTTATAAGAATATATTTGCTTGAAGATTCGACATTTCAAACAATTTTCATTAATTAGTTATATTTATCCCTTGAAGATTTGACATTTGGTAGAATTGAATCAATTTGTTTCTCATTTTCAATCTTAAATATGAAAGATTGATTAAGATTAAATGATGATGAATTGATGAAACTGTCACTCTTAAAAGAATCATTTTCATTATTAACTGATTTTGGTTTTTCAATTATATAAAAATCATAATCATCTTCATTATCTTCATCAAAATTTGATTGTTTACATTGGCAAATCAATTCTAATAATGTTTGTTGAGATTTGGTTGTGGTGGTGGTAGTTGTGGTGTGATCTTGTTTGATTGATGGTTTAGGTTTCTTTGATGGATAAATTGGTTCTGGAGGTTCTGGATTTGTTATTGTTGGTTTCCCATGTTCCAAACATGTTCCAATGTAATGATCTCTTGCACTTAAGAATACTCCATATGGACAAATATCAATCAAACAACCAATTATTGAATCTTCATTTATACAACAACAACTCAAATCGGATAAACTTTGACATCTACTAATTGCAATCTCATTAATACAACTTAAAAAGCAAGCAGGTGGAGTTGATATAACTAATGAAATCAAGGTAATTATTATTAAGAACATTATTAAAAAATATGAATTTTTCCCGCTAATTAAAAATTGATTTGAACAAATTGCAATTAAAGAAGAAAGTACAGAAAACAGATCAAATTACTGGCGCTTTACTAATCATCTAAAGGTATAGTATATAGTCTTGAATAGTTTATTTCCGTGATTATATGGACAATTCCAATCTTGTCCCAATTATCGAACTACATCTATGAAATTCAGTTCAATAAATCATTTCTTTAAGCTTTTCATCTCTCTTTAAGATTCGTTTCTAATTGTGTTTTATTTATCGAAACTTACACTTTTTCAGTCCATTTTGTTTGATCTTGGGAGATAAAAAAAAATTGTTTCAAAATATTTTTTAATTCTAAATTTTCACAACAAATCATTTATTGATTAAAATCACATTATGCAAGGAAGTTATAGTAATAATGGATTACCAAGACCTTATTATATGAAACCACTGAAGAAATCAAAATTAAGTCCATATTCAAATATGAAAGAACCAATTATATTTTTTAATACACCAAGAAGAAAATTATTAGGTTATTTAGTTATGTTTTGTTTATTTGGAACTTTAATGTATTGGATTTCACAAGATTTAAAAGATGGTCCTGATCCAGTATATGAAATAGTAAAACCTGAATCATCATCATCATCATCATCATCAAGTCAAGGTTCTACCAATGATGAAAAAAATCATCAACAACAAATAAATCATTTAATTGATGATGATGATAATTCAAATGTTGATAAAGAAAGTGAAAATATAGATTTAGCAGGGAATTTAGCTCAAGGTTCAAAAGGTGAAAAGGGTATTGGTATAAGTGAAGCTCCAAAAGGTGGTATTGCAAATGAAGCTCCAATTGTTGGAAGTGATGAAAATGAATTAATAGGTGGTATTGGAAAAGATAAAATCAATGATAAATCAAAAAAAATTAAACTTGGTCATCCAATTGATGATTCAAAGCAAAATATAAATGGGAAAAGTAAAGGTTATAAAATAGATACAACTCAACAACAAGATACAACAAATAAAAAAATATCAAATGAAGAAAGAGTACAACAAATTATTAAAAATTCTCAATAATGATTAAATAGGCAATATTATTTATATATGTATAAACGAGCATTTTTTGAATCTAATCCAATATTATATCTTATTTATGGTAAAAAAATAATCAATTACAATTAAATAAAGGTCAAAAATAATTTACTAGGTCCACCTGGGAATTGAACCCAGCTTTCCGGAATCAGAATCCAATGTGATAGCCAATACACTAGTGGACCACTAATTTAATTCGCACGAATATGCCAAACGAGCGCTAAACAAACGCAAAAACACCGTTGAAACAATATATAGTAAACAAAAACCTCACGAACCAATTTTTCATTCAATACAAATGACAATGTAATTTAACTAATTAGTTTTGAAACTATCTTTTTAGGATTACTTCAATTATAATTACTATTCAAGTTTGTGATCGGTCATTTATCTATTATTTTGAAATATTCTCTTAAGGGGTGTATCACTTTAGGGGGTATTTTATAGCAGTTTATAAAGTGATACTGTTTGCAAGATAAAATTTGAAATAAAAGTCATTACTAAATTGGAATTTAAATTGATTACTATAATCTTTCTATCATTCCCCATTTATACACTAACTTAATAACTTTGAATGGAAGACTTTAAATGAATAATTTATAATTATCAACTGTTTGGAGCGATAATTCTATTAACAAATAATAAAGTAAAGTAGTTAACCGAAATTGTATTATATAAACGATTGATTTTCATATCAAAAGGACATTCAGGTCTATTTATACACAATCATTTTACATACGAGCATTTAGCAATGATTGTTTAGATAAGCAATGATTGTTTAGATAGTACATGAAAGGAGAGTTCTAAAATACTTTAAAAGAAGTCTAGAACTCTTGTAAAACCGAAATAAATGATATAAAGATGGTTTTACAATATATTTCAATAATGTCTAGAAATCATCTTAACCGAATGTATGAAATATTGCACAAAACCAATATATATATAGGTTTTTACATAATTAAATTACTGCCATATCTTGATGTGTGCAAAATCTTGTAGATTGGACTCTAATCCATTTGGATATCCAGAAGTTAATCCAGGGAGAATTGAGCTTTATAACAATATTAATATATTATATCTATACAAGCATATTTATATCACAAACCGACATTTTATACGACATAAAATGTCTTCACATTTCTTTCTTTATATTAAAGCGTAATTTATTATTTTATTAGTCGCCAAAACAAACTTAATCTCAATATCATTTTCACCAATGAATCATAAAATCAACAACAACTACAATAACCATCTTCGTTTAAAGAATAAAAAAGATGGATTTCCAATTTTAGATATCAAAGAAATATCTCAATGTTTAATAGAATTGGAATTTAATGTAACTCAAGAATTAATCATTAAACCAACTAGTGAATTTGTCATTAATCTATTTGAACAACTATTAGATACATTTATGGGTATACCTATTGGTACAATTAGAAATAAGAGTAAACAATTAGTCAAAAGGGAAATCCATTTAATAACTAGTGAACCTAAAGTAGAAGAAGATTTAAATAAAGTTGATACTTTACCTGCATTAAGCTTATTAACTTTACATCGATTTTTAAACAGAATTCTTCAATCTATTGGAATTTATGATTTAACATTAAATGATATTGCAAAACCAGAATCATCAAGATTAAAAAGAATCCTTAGCGCTTTTATCAATTATGCAAGGTTTAGAGAAGAACAAAGTAATAAATTTGAACAATTAGCAAAAGAATCTGAATCTATCTCAGATAAAGTCAGTTTATTACAAACTGAAAATGAATCAAATTTAAATAAAATCAATCAACTTTATTCAAATCTAAAAAAATCAAATTTGAAAACAAATTCAAATGAAATTAATAATTATAATAAAAGTGTAGAATCAAAATTAAGAGAATCGAAATCAAATCAAGAAATATTATTAAGAAAACATGATAATTATAAGTCACAAAAATCAAATTTAGTTCAAAAGATTTATGATTTAGATTATGTTAAACAAGATTTGAAAAATGAAATTGAAAATTTAAAAAATTATATAAGTACAGATTTAAATTTATTGAAAAAAATTATAAATGATTTAAAAATTGAATTTGAAAATTTAAATAATCAATATCAAAATTCGAATCTTAATTTTAATAATATTGGTATAACAATTGATTCAATTCAAAATAATGAAATTTCAATAAAGAATTTAACTAAGCAAAGTGGATTAATTTTTTCAAAAAATTTAAAAATTTTAAAAGATTTACAGTCTGAAAATAAAATTCAATTTGAAAATTTAAATAAACTAAAAAATGATCAATTTATTGATTTAAATCAACAAATTCTAATTTATAAAAATCAATTAATTAAATCAAATAAAAAATTTAATGATTTATTAATTCAAGTTGATAAAAAAAATTTAATTTTGAAAAACAATTTAAAAAAATCAAATGAAATTTTTAATAAAGTTATGTTGGAAAGATCAAATAGAAATATTGATCATGAATTACAAATGAATAAAATATTATCATTACAAAATGGAACAAATTATTTAAAAAATAATTTTCAAAATGAAATTAAAGAAATGGAATCAAATTTAATTATATTAAACGATTTAGCTAAGAAATATATGAATGAATTTATAATTTAATAATAATATATAAAAAAAAGTTTATAAACTCGTTTGTCCATCAATCTTTGAATCATAACCTGTAATTTTCAATTTTCTGAATGATTACTATTTTCTATTATTATACTTGGTTTTTATGAATAAATTTGAAAATTAAACTTCTTATTAAATTTCAAATTTCCATCTCTAATATCATCAGATACTAAATTTGAATAATCATAATTCAAATGCAATTAGTTGATCTAATTAAATTCAAAACACAAATCTAAAATAACAAATGATGTTATGACTTGCTTTATTTTTTTGCAATTTTCATTGATTTTCATTTTCATTAATTAGAAAGGTTGATTTTGAGGGAAGAAGTTAGATTTCAAAATTTCCCAATTTACTAGTATTTTACTTATATATAAGCCAAACTTTATTAGAACAAGAACATTTGATCAACAAGGACTTTTACAACTATTGAATGAAAATTTGATTACTACCTCATTTAAGAAACTATTGAGTATGGAAAAGTTCATACCTATATCTGTTTGAAAATGGTAAAATATGACTATTAAGACATTAGTCATGATAGATAGAAATCTTCAAAGTAAACACTTCATTAGTTTTAATTAGAATAACTGTAAACGCTAATATTCAATATGTATTTTGCAACCAAAATGTTTGAAAAATTAGAGTTTTATTGAAATTGTATTCAATCGAGAGCGATAAGTATGCTGATTTCAAATGCAATTGAATCTTGAATAGAAAAATTCATTTAAAACTGATCCTCTCATATTTCGGAGAAAGTTGATAAAAATAAAATTTTACACCCAAATTTGAATATCTTGAATAAATTATTACAACAATCGATGATAGACATTGGCTTGATTCACAAATTTTACTTATAAATATTTCAAAAAAAATTTCTTAAATCATAAATCATTCCATTAAACGTTTCTCTACATAATAATACATTTTTCATCTTTACCTCTTGCATTTTGTTTTAATTCCATAAATTTTTCTTTATCTCTTTCCTTTAATTTTTCTTTAACTTCAATTGGAAAATAGTTTTTCATCATTTCCATTGTAATTAAATCCAAATTTGATGAATCAGCATTTACAACTGCATTATCATGTCTACACATTGGACAATTTGTTTTATTTTGTTGTTTTAATTTAACTAAACAACGAACACAAAATAAATGTCCACATTCTAATCTTATTGGTTTATAAGCTATACTTGTACAAATTGGACAAGAATAATCATCAATTTGTGGAATTAATTGTAATATTGATTCTTGAATTATAAAACAAATAGATTGAGCAATTGAACTACCAGTCATAAATACATGATCATTAGAAATTAATTTTGGAAAAATATTTTTAATATTTAATGAAGTTTGTTTATCAAATTTTTTTAAAATTTTTCTTAAAGCTTCATTATTAATTGTTTGAAATTTTAAAATTTTTAATAAATGAAAATTCATTTCAGTAAATTGATTAAAAGTTGCTAAACTATTTTTTTTTTTAAGTTGATTCATAACCCCTGAATTTTTCACATTTGAAATAAACTCATCTAAATTTTTTTGAATTTGTTGAGAATTTCTTTGTGAAGTTGGTAAAATTTCATTATATTTAAAATAAACTTCTGAATCTAAATAAATTTTAAATAATTGTCTCCACTTATATAATTCAGTTTGTTTTTGTTTTGCATTTCGAATTAATTTTGCAATTTCTTGAACCTGAGTAATAATTTTATGTTCTTCTTGTTCTCTTAATAAATCTAAATCATTAAGTTCATCATTTAACATATCAAAAAATTTTGAATCAGAATTTAAAATTATATGCATTTCATATTTTTTATTCAATTGAGGGGTGGAAACTAGTCGATCAATATTATTATTCTTATTATCTTCTTTTGGATTTAATTGTGGTGAAGCTGGAGGTGACAATGAATTTTCCCTACTTGAAACAATTTTTAATTCACCTCCATCATCTTTTAATTCAATTATTTTATCTTCTTCATTATTATCATTATCATTAATATTTTCAATTCTATTATCATCATTTAATAAATTTTCAAATTTTTTTTGTAATTGTAAACCAAATTTATAAATATGATCATCTGAATAATTTTTATTTGAATAATCTAATGTTATTTTTAAAACTGGTTTTATTATATGATCATCTTGATATGTTTTAGTTAATGTATACTCTGCAACTATTGGAGGAGAAGTTTCATTTGCCCCACTATCATCTTCATTATTTAAATGTTCATTGATCAATAATTTTAAAGTATCTTGTTCTAAACCTAAAAATTCCAATTCTGTAACAACTTTATTTATAGTTTTTTTCAATGCCTTATATTGAATTGCAGTTTCAACCCATTCTTCAGGTATATCTTCAGCAAGTGTTCGTTCTAATGTTTTAGCAAACTTCATTATACTAAGAAAATGAATGAATTATTTATACCAACATATGAATGAATGAATAGTATGAAAGATATCAAATTTGAATTATTTAGATTGTATTGAAAAATTAATTTTTTTTTTCTTGAGAGGCGGCTGATTAAAGAAGAACACAAAAAAAAATAATATTTCACGAAACGTGGTATATTTTATAATATTAGCCACATCGTATAATAAAACATAAACAATAATAGATATATCTCGAATAAGTCTTATTTGTAGATTTGGAATTAGGAAATTAACAATCTGAAAAAAAAAAAAGTGCTGCTTTTATGATAGATATTGAGCCATCAAGCAAAAAATAAGATGAATACTCCAATGCGGGGAGTCGAACCCCGGTCTGCTCGGTGAAAGCGAACCGTGATAGCCGTTACACTACATCGGATTAATGTTTTACAACTGTGCCAAACACTAATTGTTGACAAAAAATAATACCGCTTTTACAAGTCAGCTAAGATTATTGCACGTGACACAATTGTGCTTCACAATCCTGCCGTAGAAATTAGAATTAATTGTTTAAAAGTATATAGATATATAATGCATGAGACATTCCATAGCTTATTTTAAAAAAAGAAATAAATAATCAGCTTTTTATAAACATTTAAAAATTTGCCTTATTTTTGTGGAATTGTTCAATAAAAGTCAACAAAGCGCTAATATGAAAGCAAACAATAAAGAAGTAGTAAACGGATTAGAACATTATTAAATTGTTTGAGTTTGCCTGCGAGTAGTATTTATATATAGTTATGAGTTTTTTTAACTGCAATAAACTATTGATCATTACTCACTTTAATACGATGCTTATATCTACATATAAACTTAATAGTGAACCCATCTCAGTGTTAAAGCAAAGATTCTGTCTACGACCAAATTGTAACTCAGAATCTAGTTAAACCAACATTTTTTTAGTATCTTTTATTGCACCATTCAACTGAAGGTACTAAACAACTTTAATAGACAAAAGAACAAACTCGATGAAAATGCTAAGCATATGCTTAATCCAAATCTGTTAATCTTTGTAAAGCGATCATTTCTTTATAATATGTCAACATGTAATCTTATCAATATAATATATCATTTGTTTCTTTAAAAAAAATTTAAATAGTATTTCTGATTTGTGACAAAAATTCCTTTTTAAATCAAAAAGAATCTTAGTTAGAGCAATTCATAGCAATAAGTATTGGTGATCAATTAACAAATGCTTTTCTTTATATGTCTATTTAGACGTTTAAAGAATAGTTTCAGAATTTGTATATTTTTAGTATGATTTCACACGACAAAAAAATTATACACAAATTTTTTACAGTGAAAAAGTTTTTCAGATACAATCAAATCAAATAAATTAACTGAAACATTCCTAATTCATTACCTTAAACCTTTATAATCAACTTGTACATAAATATAATTCACCAATGAATAGATCAATAATACGCAGAATAAATACCAAATCTATACCCCATGAACCAGTCCCAATAAATAAATATAATCAACAAAGATCACAATTCAATTTCAAACCAAAACGTACTCAGGGACTCATATACAACCCACCTGCAGCAATTATAAAGCCATATATGCAAACACCAAATTTATTTCTTCCACCACAAGATCCAAGAAAACAAATTGTAAATATGAATAAAATCTCACCAGATATAATTAAAGAAATGCCAACTATAAGACAATATAAAACTTTAGAACAAATGAAAAATGAGGATAAAGTAACTATTGAAACTTTAAGCAAAATTAGACAAATTAGAAAAGCCAATCCTGAAAAATTCGATTTAAAAGAAATAAGTCAAACTTTTAATATTGAATTATCAAAATTAATCTATTTTTTCAATGGTGAGAAAAAGAAAAAGAATAAGAATGATATAAATTATACAATTGATGCAAAATATGAAAAACCAGGTTACTTATTAGAAAGACAAAAGAGAAAGCAAATGTGGTTAAGAAATGAATACTAAATAGGAAATTTTTGTAAATAGAGATGAACATTTTTTAACTACAATTTTGAATGCTAATATAAGTAACAAATATTCATATCACTTCTCTGTCATCGATACTATTTCTTTGTAATACTTTTCATCAAATTCAAGTTTTTTCAAAATCGAGAAACGAAAAAAAATCTAAAGAAAACGTAAAACATAATGTCAGAAGTATGTATGAAACAATTAAGTCATCGATGTATATACTAACTAAAGATAGACTGATAGAAAAAATAGACAGCATCAACATCAAAATAAGAGAAAAGGAGGAGATAACAAGAATGGTCAACATAAACAAGAAGGTCCAAAAAGAGAAGCTATATTAGATTTGAATAAATATAAAGATCAAGAAATAAGGGTGAAATTCATAGGTGGTAGACAGGTCACTGGTATATTAAAGGGATTCGATCAATTGATGAATTTAGTCTTAGAAAATGTTAAAGAAACATTAAGAGGTATGTCAAAAATCAATTTCATGACTTTTAGATAATTTACTAACTATGAAATTTCTAGATCCAGAAGATGATGATGTATTAACTAATGAAACCAGAGATCTTGGTTTGGTAGTAGTTAGATGTACAAGTTTATTAACAATATCACCAGTTGAAGGAAATGAAATAATTGATAATCCATTTATTCAACCAGAGAATTAAGTTTAAGTATGTTTAGTTTATTCAATGTATAATTGTAAAATTATTCGTTATCACATCACGATCATCATAACCATCTCCAATATTTTTTTTTTTCTTCATTTTCCACCTTCTCTTATCTAATTTTCATAATGTCCATTTCTCATGAAGTTGATAAGAATGTCATTTTATTACCTCAAACTAATCAATTGATTGGCTTATACTCAATTATTAGAGATCAAGATACAAAACGTGGAGATTTTGTTTTTTATTCAGATAGAATCATTAGATTATTAGTTGAAGAAGGTTTAAATCAATTACCAGTAAAACAAACAATTATAAAATGTCATGGAGATCATGAATATAAAGGGGCCAAATTCTTAGGTAAAATTTGTGGTGTATCTATAGTTAGAGCAGGTGAATCAATGGAAATGGGATTAAGAGATTGTTGTAGATCAGTTAGAATTGGAAAAATTTTAATTCAAAGAGATGAAGAAACGGCTAAACCAAAATTATTTTATGAAAAATTACCTGAAGATATTAGTGAAAGATTTGTATTTTTATTAGATCCAATGTTAGCAACTGGTGGATCAGCAATGATGGCAGTTGAAGTTTTAATTTCAAGAGGTGTCAAACCAGAAAGAATATTTTTCTTAAATTTATTAGCAGCCCCTGAAGGTATAAAATCTTTCCAAGAAAAATATCCTGAAGTTAAAATTATAACTGGTGGAATTGATGAAAGATTAGATGAAAATAAATACATTATTCCAGGTTTAGGTGATTTTGGTGACAGATATTATGGTATATAATGGATGATACTAATGTATCATATGATTCTGAATTACAAACATTTTACATGTATTATATCTGGATTCTCATTATATTCTTGTGATGTTATCCACATTTTCTTGAAAGTCGATAAACTAGCTAATATACTACCACCTATCCAAGTTGAAAATTTTCTTTCATTTGGTGCATATATTTTAATTTTCATTTTTGTATTATAAGATTGATCAATGATTGATTTATTCCAAATTGAATTCTCTTGTTTATCAGTTTGTAAATCTTTTAATTCTTTCAACATTCGATCACCAAAATTTTTAATTAAAGTATTACCACCTGATAGTATTAAATTTTGATATAAAATTGGTCTTAAATCCAAATCAGTTTTAGATATTGATAAATTTGTTAATTCATGTAAACCTAATGATTCATTCCCAATCAATTGTGGATTAAATAATATTTCAGGAGATCTAAACCTTTCAACACCAAGATTGATTTCATGACCATCGGGTAGTTTATAATTTGAAAATAATTCTTGATTTTTCAAAGGGTTTATACCTTTTATATAATGACTCATATATAACTTTTCATCTTTTATTGGATCTTTTGATATAAAACAACATTGTTGTTTAATTAATTTAACAATTTCTAATTCAGATGAACTTTTTAAATTTAAACCTTGAATTCTTTGTAAATTAAATGATAATTGTTCAGTTATATCTCTACCTGCAACATCCATTCTTTTAATTGATGTAGGTAATGCAAATCCTTCATATACAGGTACAACATGACTAACACCATCACCACTATCTATAACACAACCAGTAGTTCTCCCCAGGGCATATAATGATAGTATGGCTTGAATTGAAATATATATACATGGAATATTAAAATTTTCAAATAAAACTTGACACATTTTTAATCTATTTGATCTTGGATTTAATGGAGCTTCAGTTATTAATAATGGATGATCTTCAGGATTTATTTTAAGATCTTGTTGATATGTATATTGCCATAATTTTTCCATACTTGACCAATCATTTACGATCCCATGTTCAATTGGATAAGATATCTTTAATAAACCTCTATTTTCTTGTGCCATATTGCCAATAAATAAATCATCATCATTATAATCGGTTAATTTCTTGGTTGTAGTTTGATTTGTTTGAGTATATAAAGATCCTGCCATTATTTTTTGATATTTCGGTCGTCCAATTATTGATGAAGTGAATACTTTAGGTTTATCTTCCCCGGCAAAGCCAGCTTTCAAATTTCCTGAACCATTATCAATTACAACTGGTTGATTATATAGATCAGATTCCATTGAAAAATAAAAACAAACAAAAAAAAAATAATAATTTACTATGCTGCAATTAAATTCTTTATCAACTATTCAAAAACAACAAATACGAAATGCTTTTACGTTGATAGATGGGGAATCAAGAGATTCTTTGATAACAAAGGATGATTTAAAGAACATATATCAAACTATTGGATTACAGCAACCCTCAGATTCACAGTTAGATACAATGTTAATAATTGAAGGAAATAAAGATAATGGATTAACTTTTAATCAATTTTCAAATATAATGGCCAATCATTTCAATTCAATTTCACATAAATCAATCATATACGATGCATTAAAAATATATCTGGATAAATTAAATTTAAATGTATTTAAAGATGAATTACAAATTGATTATCAAAATTTCAAAGATGTATGTTGTTCGATTCCACTAGAGGAAAATTCAAGTGCTTCTCGATTACAACGATCTACATTTGATAAATTAACAAAAGGATTTGTTCAAACACAAATGGATGGTAAACAAATTTTCCTTGCTTCAAAATGGATAGATTCATATCTAGAATAAAAATACAAATATATATTATGTCTTTAATGATCAACTATTAATTCATCACAACCCCAATCTTCAAATGATCCATCTGGTAAATATCTTCTTATCACTAATGGTATTTTTCTTTGTGCTAATTCTTTCATTGCAATTTGTAAAGGATCAGTTTCACCTTCAATATCAACTAATACAGGAGCATTTAAAGAAATTTGTAATGCTCTAGTTCCTAAAATTCTTGCACGTTCATATTTTGTCATATATGGAGTAGTTGTTCTTTTCTCTTTAGGTATAGCCAACTCTTTTAATGGTTTGATATTCAATGGTACTTGTTGTTGTTGTCCTTGTTGTCCATTTTCATTACCTGGTCCTATACCACCATTTATTATTGTTCTTCCATCTTCTGTTTTCAATTCCACATCTCCACCATTTGGATCATCCATTTCGTTATCTGAGAAATGGTCTGGTTGGTCGAAATCTTCATAATTTTCAGCTACTTCATTGAATGCATTATCTTCGTAATCAGACATGATTAATCAATTTCGATGAGAGTTGAAAAAAAAAAATACAACTAAAGAAATAATATTAATTATTGAACTTTTATAAATAAAAAGCTAGCATTGTCGATTAACTAGAAACTGTGATAATAGATTTGATATCTTAGATTGTACCACACCAGTTTCAACCTCAGATTGAAAATTCAATCCGTTAGTTGATCCAATCGGTTAATACACCAAATATAGGAAAAGTTAGAATGACTATTTTCATTTATCTAGCAAGAAACTAAGCTGGTCTCTAACAAATCTATTATTTCAATAGATGAGATATTATTTATACTCAATATATGGTTAAGCTTTCATAATTTAAAGATGCATTGAATGTTTGAGTATTTCACGTGACCACATTCTAAAATACTTCTCAAAAGTGAACTTTCCATAAAAAAACTTGACCTAATATCTATTATTTTACCCATTCAATTAGACTAATGACCAACGATTCAACAATATTGTAGACAACTTTCTAAATTCAAATTGCTCATTTTTGTCACTTCAAAATTTTTCGCTCAAATTTAATGATTATGGATTATTAATTCTTGAAGTCAAAAGAGGTGATGAATCGCGTTTACAAAAACAGTATAAACTCTATAACAATACATTAAAAAAGTATGAATCAATATATAACAAAAACTATTCTAGGTTAAAATCGAAAAAATAAAAATAACGACGGAAAATAAGGGTATAGAACTGAAAGATTTTGCTGCTGAACCTTCATAAGTTGTAATTGCAGCTGAATTAATTGATGAAATTGAAGTTGTTTGCTGGGATAATGTTGCTGGTCGAGTTGATGATGGAATGGTAGTAATGGAATAAGTATTTGTTGGTTTGTAAGATGTTGATTGATTTGATGATTCATCACTTGAGTTGTTTGAATTTGTTGCATTTTCAGTTGGGTTACTGCTGTTTCTTTGGCTTTGTGATGATCCTGATTCGGTTGGTGATGCAATGATTCCACTTGTAGTTGAAGTTTTTGGTCCATTTGAAGCATTAGACTCATCTGAATTGTTGGAAGTATTTGAGCCATTTGAGCCATTAGAAAAACTAGAGTTTGAACCATTAGAACCATTAGTGTTTGAGCCATTAGAACCATTAGAACCATTAGAACCATTAGAACCATTAGAACCATTAGAACCATTAGTGTTTGAACCATTTGAACCGTTTGAATCATTACTACCCGAGCTTTGACTCGTTGTGAGTGAAGTAGCTGAAGCTGATTCAGAAATAAATGAGGTTTTTGATGATGTGATTGGGGTTGAAAGATAAGTTGTAGCTTCTTGATTTGTCTCGGTAAATTTTGGATTGGATGGGTAATCAACCTTTGAAGAATCAATTGCTGATCCTGTTAATGTATTAGCTTTGGTACTGGCTGGACTGTCTCCGTTATCAACTGCCGTTTTTGATGTCAATGGGGTTAAATTTGGAGAATCAGATGATTTTGAAGTAGCAGTTACAACTTCAGTTTGTGAGCTCGTTATTATTGAGCTTGATTCTTTTGTTGATAATGGTAAAGTTTCAGAAGTTGATAAAATAGTTGTTGAACTTGATCCTGGCGTTTTTGAAACTGAATTAGTAGTGGCTTGTAATGTTGTAGAAGATAAAGATGATACTGAACCGGAAGATTTAGTAATTTGAGATTCTGTCGAGGATATTTGAGCAATGGTAGAATTCAAATATGGCAAACGTGTTGATGAAGTAGATGAAGAATAGAATGATGATCTGGTCGATGATAATTGCAATGTTGAAAATGAGTTAATAGCTGTATCAGAATTTTGCTCACTGTTAATTATTGATGATGCTAAGGAAGAGCTAATACCAGGTTGTTCAACTGAAGAAGATGAAGATGATTGTAATGAGGCGTAGTCACTTGATTGAGCTATACTTGAAGATGAGGATTGTGATGTAATGTAAATTGACGAAGAAGTTGATAATTGACTTGAAACAAAATTTGAAGTTTTAATTGAACTTTCAGTAGTTATTGTCGATGAGCTGCTTGGATACACACTTGAAGGTAATGATTTAGAACTAGAGTCTGTTGAATAACAATCGGTACCGTCTCTTTTACAGATAGGTATTCCAGTTGATGAAGCTAATGAGCTTTCCCCTGATGATTCATCTACGCTTGAGCTTGATGCAATTTGATCTGAGCTTAATGAAGCTGATGTTTCAATTGAGCTAGAAGTTGAAGTGCTAGAAAAGCTTGAATCTGATGAAAAACTTGTACCTTGTTGAGAGCTTTCAGCATCAACTAATGAAGAAAATGGTTGCTCAACAATAACAGTGATAATATTATTAGTGGATCCATACGCAGTAGAAGTACTAGTAGCTAAAACTGACCAGTAACTTGTGATAGTTGTTGTTGTTGGATTTGGGACATCAATTATAATGGTATCTTCACCTCCTGGTCCATTTAGGTAAGTTATTGTAGACGTGTAACTCTCAGACCATGTAGATGTAATAGTATGAGTTGGATTATTTGGATCTTTAACTATAACATAGTCAGTCTCACCAGGTGGTGAAAGAATAGTTGAGGTTGTAGTAAAGCTTTCATTCCAAACTTCTGTTATGTAACTCGTTGGATTATGAGGTTCATAAACGTGAACTGTATCTATACCTCCATATGAATCAGTTTCTGTTGATGTAGATTCATAACTTTCTGACCAAAATTGTGTAGTAGTTGACAAACTATTATGTGGATATTCTACTTCAATAGTATCTGTACCTAAAGGTCCATTGCTTTCAACAATAGTTGAAGTATAGAAATTACTCCAATATTCAGTTGTAGTTTTTGTTGGATTATGAGGTTCGTAAACGTGAACTGTATCTGTACCACCAAATGAATCTGTCTCTGTTGAAGTAGATTCGTAACTTTCTGACCAGAACTGTGTTGTAGTACTCAATGAATTATGTGGATACTCAATCTCAACTGTATCTGTACCTAAAGGTCCATTTGTTTCTGCAATTGTTGAAGTGTAAGAATTACTCCAAAATTCTGTAGTAGTTTTAGTTGGATTATGAGGTTCATAAACATGAACTGTGTCTGTACCTCCAAATGAATCTGTCTCTGTTGATGTAGATGCATAACTTTCTGACCAGAACTGTGTTGTAGTACTCAATGAATTATGTGGATACTCAATCTCAACTGTATCTGTACCTAAAGGTCCATTTGTTTCTGCAATTGTTGAAGTGTAAGAATTACTCCAAAATTCTGTAGTAGTTTTAGTTGGATTATGAGGTTCATAAACATGAACTGTGTCTGTACCTCCAAATGAATCTGTCTCTGTTGATGTATATTCATAACTTTCTGACCAAAATTGTGTAGTAGTTGACAAACTATTATGTGGATATTCTACTTCAACTGTATCTGTACCTAAAGGTCCATTCGTCTCAGCAATTGTTGAAGTGTAATAATTACTCCAAAACTGTGTAGTAGTTTTAGTTGGATTATGAGGTTCATAAACATGAACTGTATCTGTACCACCAAATGAATCTGTTTCTGTTGAAGTATATTCATAACTTTCTAACCAAAATTGTGTAGTTGTACTCAATGAATTATGTGGATATTCAACTTTTACAGTATCAGTTCCACCAGCACTATTTGATTCAACAATTGTAGTTTTATAAGGAAAGTCCCAATACTCTGTAGTACTTTCAGTAGGATTATGAGGATACTCAACAATCACGGTGTCAGGAGTACCAGCTGGTTCTTTTATTGTTGAACTCAGTGTGAATGAATTATCCCAAAATGTCGTTAATGTTATAGTAGGATTTGGAGGCAAATCAATGATTACGGTATCTGTACCGCCAAAAGCTCCACTTATAGTACTTGTAGCTGCGTATGATTTATCCCACATACTAATAATTGTAGTTGTAGGATTTGTAGGATACTCTACAATTACTGTATCAGTTTGATTAGGGCCATTTGTAAATGTAAAGCTGCTGGTGACTGAATTTTGCCAAAATGTTGTAAATGTGGTTGTTGGATTAGCTGGATATTCAACAATGACTGAATCTGTTTGACCAAAACTTCCTTTTTGAGTTGCAGTAGTTAATTGTGAACCATTATAAAACGAAGTGACAGTAGTTGTAGGATTAGCTGGATATTCAACAATAACACTATCAGTTTGACCAAATCCTCCTTTTTGTGTTAAAGTTGTTAATTGAGAACCAGTATAAAATGAAGTGACAGTGCTTGTTGGATTGGCAGGATATTCAACAATTACTGAATCTGTTTGGCCAAATCCACCTTTTTGAGTTAATGTAGTCAATGATGAACCAGTATAAAATGATGTAACTGTGCTTGTAGGATTAGCTGGATATTCAACTACTACTGAATCTGTTTGGCCAAATCCACCTTTTTGAGTTAATGTAGTCAATGATGAACCAGTGTAGAATGATGTAACTGTGGCGGTAGGATTACTTGGATATTCAACGATTACTGAATCAGTTTGACCAAAGCTTCCTTTTTGAGTCACTGTTGTCAATTGTGAACCAGTATAGAATGATGTAACTGTGGTTGTTGGATTGGCTGGATATTCGACAACAACACTATCAGTTTGGCCGAATGATCCTTTTTGTGTTAATGTAGTTAATGATGATCCAGTATAGAATGATGTAACTGTGGTTGTTGGATTAGCTGGGTATTCAACAACAACACTATCAGTTTGACCAAAACTTCCTTTCTGAGTTACTGTAGTTAATTGTGAGCCGATGTAGAATGATGTTACAGTAGTTGTAGGATTGGCTGGATACTCAACTACTATTGAATCTGTTTGGCCAAATCCTCCTTTCTGAGTTAATGTAGTTAATTGTGAACCTGTGTAGAATGAAGTTACAGTGCTTGTTGGATTGGCAGGATATTCAACCACAACTGAGTCAGTTTGACCAAATCCTCCCTTGTGAGTTACTGTAGTTAATTGAGAGCCTGTGTAAAATGATGTAACCGTGGTTGTTGGATTGGCTGGATACTCAACTACTACTGAATCTGTTTGACCAAATCCTCTTTTTTGAGTTAAGGTAGTGAGTGCTGATCCAGTATAGAATGAGGTGACAGTGGTAGTAGGATTAGCTGGATATTCGACAATGACCGAATCAGTTTGACCAAATCCTCCTTTTTGAGTTAATGTAGTAAGTACTGATCCAGTATAAAATGATGTAACTGTACTCGTTGGATTACTTGGATATTCGACTATAACTGAGTCAGTTTGACCAAATCCTCCTTTTTGTGTTAATGTAGTTAATGATGATCCAGTATAAAATATTGAAGTTGTTTTTGTTGGATTACTTGGATACTCAACAATAACCGAATCTGTTTGACCAAACGATCCTTTTTGAGTTACTGTAGTTAATTGAGAGCCTGTATAAAACGAAGTGACAGTTGTAGTAGGATTAGCTGGATATTCAACAATCACTGAATCTGTTTGACCAAATCCTCCCTTTTGAGTTAAAGTTGTTAATTGAGATCCAGTATAAAATATGGAAGTTGTTTTTGTTGGATTTGGTGGATATTCAACTATTACTGTATCAGTATTTCCAGCACCATTTTTTTGAGTAATTGTTGAAGTATAAGAATTGGTCCAACTAGAAGTTAATGTTGTAGTTGGATTTGGAGGATATAAAACATAAACAATATCAGTATTTCCAGCTGTATTAATATAAGTTGATGTTGTTGATTGAGTGACTTGTCCTGGAGTAGTTATAGTTGTTGTAGTATGATAACCAGTATCAACAATAATTGTTGCTGTGCCACCAATTGTATTGGAAAAAGTACTTAATAAAGTTCCAGAACCTAAATGTGATGTAGTGAGAGTCGTGGTTGGAATAGGAACTAAAACTTCAATTGTTTCAGTACTTCCATCAGTTGAACTAAATGGTAATGTTGTTCTTGAAGTAATTGATCCAGTCCACGTAGAAGTTGTAACCACAACCTCTTGACCATTTGAGCCAGCTTGATTATTATGATATGGTGACCAACTCATACTATAATCATTATTTTGTTGATAATAATCTCCATTACAAGTATATTCATTAATAAAATTGGTTTTCAATGAGGTACCAGTTGAAACCGCGATTAAAGTATCAACAAATGGTCTACTTCCAGCTGGAACATTTTGATAATTTATTGTAAAACTTGTACTAGAACATTGTGTTGTATAACTAAATGAATTCGCATTTTCTGGTACATACCAATCATTTAATTGATTTGTAATTGCAGCATGAATTGAATCACAATCAATTGATGAATCACTACTACCTATTGAAATACCCAATTGACCAGAACTGTAACCATTTGGACAATTACCAGCAACAACCAATGCAATTTGTTTATTTAATGATGGAACAATTCTAAGAAAATAAATAAGTTTATTAGGATCAGGAACATCCAAACCACCTTGAAAATTAGCTGTAGTAGTAAGTAAATTATTACCATCATTCCAGGTAACAGTATTATCACCAGCATTAAAACATTTTGAATTTTGTAAATCGGCTGCATTTGCAGATCCACCAACATTAAAGGCAAATGGAAAATTAATTTGACCATATGCATCAGTTGAAGATTTAATTTGATTAGTGGCGGTACATAATATTTGAGAAGCAGCTGTGACCAAATCACCTGGTTGAAGATTACATTTGGCATAAACGGTGCTACCCACAGCCAAATCAATTTCATTATTGGTGGTTGTAAATTTAAAAACACATGGCATATTCAATGTAAATGTATCTCCAGGCTGAATTTTATTACCATTGATTTTCCATGATAAAGTTGCAATCCAAGATGGTAAATTTGGTGCTTTGATTTTATAACTTGCTGCATTTTGCCATACTAATGAGTCAAAACTTGTGAATATTCCACTAACTTCTGCAGTTTGAACTGAAAAAATGAAGATAAAAAAGATCAAAAAGGATTTGATCATTTATTAAACGAGATAACTTTGAATTATTTGAATCAATTTTCATTACATTTTATATAATTGAAATTCAAAATGAACTGATATTCAATGACAATTGAAAATTTTTTGAAAGGGCGTAAAAATGTCATAACCGATGCAAAACTGTTTATAATTTTTTTTACAACATATCGATTAATAGTTTTTATTTGACGAAAAACCTTCATCTTGTTGGTATTCCGTTTAGAGAATTTTCAATATGAAATTTTTAGATTATGCAGAATGCGTTGAAATGTTATTAGCCTAAAAATTATCTTCTAGACATTCTTCACTAAAATTTTTTAAAGATGAAATTTAGTTCAATCAGTCAGAATGTTAATATTTTAAATCAATCCATCGAAACATTTTGATTTTAAGTTTAAAAATTCTGACACTCTATATGGCAGGCCAATTTAACATGATTTTAAAACAAAAATCCAGTGATGCCTATCGTTGAACAAACTTGTATGCAAGGATTGATAAAAAACGCTATTCATATGTAGATCACAACATAATGTTCGTAGATTTGCTATTGTAGCTTCAATTTAAGAAGAGATAGTTGTCGTATTGATCTGCAATTCGAGCAATTTTATGTTTTATTGAAATTTAGTAATATGCATAAAGCGCTAAAGATCAAATGAACTACTGCTTTGAAATTTTTGTTATTTGATTTCTAAAGTCCGATAACGAATTTGATTTGAATTATTCAATCTCTGTTATGTACCAAAAATATCTATCAGAACCACAATTGCTATAACTTACTATTGAACTCATCTCCTTTAGATTCAATTAGTTGAAATATTAATCTAAAATAGTAGTTGCTACATCTGAATTGAAGTTTTCTCGTTTATAGATTTTAAAAACTTTGATGCCGCATTATCTTTTGAGGCGATTCGATACATGTCAATAATCAGAGCAACAAAATATTATTATTTTCTTTTAACTACGTCTAAACTCCTTTGGAAGCATAAATCAATTATATCGAACGATTTTTACAATATTAATTTATAGAGCTCAATGAAAGTTAAAAAAGATTCATGAAAAGCTTAAATCACAAAATGTTACGATTTAAGCTATTGAAGGGATCATGGACCCCTATTCTTGATATTGTGAGATGAAAAAGATTTATTGTGCTCGCTTGAAATCGGCTGGAAAAATGGAAATTGATGTTAATTCGGTTATGAGATTAGAGTAAATCCGTAATAGTTTTAAAACTTTTGTAAATGAGCTGCAATTGACAACCAATGATAACACGTTGTATGGGTATTCAATTATCCTGACTTAACATGTAATTAAAGCATTCGATTTTGATTCTAGTCAAATTTCCCATTTTCAACCATTATTTTAAGAAGTCCACATCAAATTATGAAAGACTGTGTCATTCATTTTATTTAAATCTGGTATAGAATAAAACTGTGAATGGAATTGAGAATTAATTAGTGTTTAGATGCAAGTTTAATTAGAATTTTTCGTTATTTCCGTAGAAAAGATAAGTTCAAGTTTTCAAAGTAAATGAATTGATCGAATAAAGACTACCAAGCAAAGATTGTATATCTCGAAAGTTTTTTTAATCTGTTTGAGTTACCAATAGTTTAGATTGTGGTATTTGACGATTTTGTTGATAAATAGATTTCCCAGATTTTTTGATTTACATCCAGAAGAGACAGCTATTATTGCCCATTTGAAAGCATTTCGTTTTTTGTTTAGATTACCAACGAGTCAGCTAGAATAACTTTATTAGACATAACTCAATCTCTAGAATTTACACCAATATTAGGGTCAATAAACTAAATATAGTGATACAATTCAACACCAATATTAGGGTCAATAAACTAAATATAGTGATACAATTTCACCAAAAAAAATTCAAACTTAACAAGCTATAATAGGACATGAATCTTATAATTATAATTAATTCTATGAATTATTGTACAATGATTCCATTTTTCAATAGTTAATATTATTGAGAATAACTTATTTTGTTTGTAAAATAAGAGTCTAAGATTGTTTATCTCAATAGATGACTAGTATTATACTTTGAGTTGCAGATAGAATACTTATAGTCAAGTCTCTCATACGATTTTGTAAGTATCAGAGGTGAATCATACTCGAATACAGATGTGGATGAAAATTGGGGGGTAAAGAATAACTATAAATAAATCTCATTCTTTTGATTAGCTAACCAATTTGCTTTTTATTTCTTTAGTAATACATAGAGATTAGCTAGTCCTTTTCTATAATTCAAAGATCTATAAGCGATTGATTTACACAAATAATGAAAATTTTTGTTTTTTTTATTTCAAAGATTGGTTGCGCAATTTTTGCAGCCAAAATTTTAATCCACAGTACACACCTCAAAAGTCATACTTACTCTTTGCACTTAGTAAACCTAATAGCAACGCTATTTAAGCTAGTTTGGTGATGAATTTATATCCAGGTTTGTTTGTTTTTACTTTTTATTTGTAACCTAGTGAAAGTACCAAGCGTAGATTAATTCACTGTATGTAATTAGATATTATTCAACTTCATTTATCAATTATAGCGCATGATTTTAAACATTTATTGGCTAAGAATTAAATCATTTGGCTCTTCTCATTCACAAACGTCTGTTTTCGAGATATGAAAACTGTGAGTGTAAATTGTAGTTCTTGTAAAAAATTGTATCACTGAGCAAAGCAAAAGCCAACTACAATAAAGAGGATCATTCTGACAGATGTTTCAGCACTCTAGTCTTAATCTTAAAACATGCCCATTAAACTTAATTATCAATTCCTAGAAACAAAAGAATTAACAAGGTTAGAGATACAAAACTTCTCTATGCGATACATTATATATATTTTATATACGTGAAGTGTTTAATTGATTTATAAATCTGATTTATATGGTAAGACATCAAGATCACCAATAGCAACGTAATTAAAGTCTTTAATTGATGGAACTGATGCATCATTTGCAGATATTTTGATATCTAATGGTTTATCAAATGTATTTTGTAAAGCAATTGATAATTCAGCAGATTTAATTGATTTTTGTAAATCTTCTTTTGAAACTGATTCAATAATTTGTTTAATTTGTTTAATACCTTGTGAAACTAATTCAGCAGATTTATTAGTAATAGATACAACAAATAAACCAGCATCTCTATATTTATATAAATGAGAAGTAGCATTTTGGAATTTAGATAATGGAGTTAATAATGATGGTAAAGTTTTTGTACCAATAGTTGAAGATAATAATTCATATTTAGCAAATTCTTTTGGAGTAATTGGTACACCAATTAAAGCAGTTGATTCACCAACTACTGCATGTCTTGTTTCTTGATTTTTATAAGTATTTGTTGATGGTTTGATTGAACCTGATGAATTTTGTGGTAAATAACAGAATGCACTTTCTTCAATAAATTTAGTTAAATCAGCTTCATTTGCACCTTCAGCTAAAATTTCAATATTTTCACCAACAAATTGATCTTTTGAAAATTGAACAATTTCATCTAATGAAATTGGTGTTGATTTATTATAATAAATTGGTGAACCTAAACCTTTTCTAAATGAAATTTCATGTAATTTTTCTAAACCTGTAATATAAGAATCTTTTAATGCTAATTCAGTTTCATATAATGCACTTGGTAATACAACTTCTTTAAATTCATGTGGAGTGAATTTTGTATTTGATAATACATTACCCAATTCTTCAACATAATATGGTAAATCTTGTTTTAAAAATGATGTTTTTAAAATTAATGCATCTCTTGTAACTGAACTTTTGAAAATACCACCTAATAATTCACTTTCTCTTGTAAATCTAAGGGCTGATTTTCCACCATTATTTAAAAATGTAAATTTTGATAATAAATGTGAGATACCATGTTTACCAGTTGATGAACCAGCATTGTTTATAACAACAGATAAATTAGTTAATTCATTAACTGATTCTTTTGATGCTATCTTGATTGAATTTGGTATTGAGCTATAGGCACGAATAGATGTACGAGATAACATTACAATAATAACTCTTGAATATTAATTTTTACTATTAATTTTTTTCTCAGTTGTGAAAAATCACAATTTCTCATTCGTTGATTGGTAAAAAATAAAAGCTGGACTGTATACAGTTGGCGCTACCATATGGACCATTAATTTAGAATGTTATTTACTTGGAGATGAAATAAGTAGAATAGACTAAACCTAGTTTGGTAACCCATTGTGTAATCAACGCAGAAACAATTTTTCATCTATGCTATTCTATTCGATCTTAGGTATAGTTATATTTATTTACATTTTTATAATCTATATCTGAGCTAAATTTAATTTATTTATATCCTCTTGATTCTTTATATCATTTTCAATTGAATAATCCAATATTAATTTCCCCCATATTAAATCCATTAAAATCAAAACATGAACAGCACCCCAAATTAAGTTAATACTATAAAAAAAATTTGAATTTCCATTACCTAAAACAATCCAACAATAATAAAAAATCGGTGATAAAATCAATGATATAATTAAAGTTATAAATGTTATATATATCATTTTACAATTTGGTATAATTGTACCTTTAAAGATTGGAATCAAACTTAATCCAAAACCTAAATCTCCAATTGTAGGATATTGCTTTGTAAAACATATCCAAATATATGACAATACAAACAGTAAAAAGGAATCACCTAATTGATCAATTTCAAATAATCTAGCTGTGATTGGAATTATGAAGATAAATGTATATATGTTAAACATTCCAGTATAAAAAGGTGTAAAAAATTCAAACATCTCTGTGAAAAGATACCACCAAAGACCCACATTTGGAGAAATTTTTTTGAAAAATATGATTGTTAAATAACATGAATCAAGAAATTGCCATGAACCAGTGATTATAAATGAAATGAGAATTAATAAAATGGTTGAAATTAAATAAATTCCAATACTAAAGATCAAATTTTTTTGTAAAGATTTATTTGATACAGAATGACCAAGTGATAAGATTGCAGGAAGCAAGTATAATGAATGGAAAGATAAGTAAGTAGATATACTCAATGCAATCATTGACCTTGATAAATTTTCATAATTGATAATTTGCACCACTGATTCAATTATAAACATCCATGTGAATATAATTGTTGAATGAGATAAATTGATTAAAATAATTAAAGGGTTAAATAAATAAAAACTTGCAATTAAATCATCATTAAATCCAATTATATCCCTATTCAATTTCTTTGATTGATATTTATTATACCATTTATTAATTATAATTAATTTATATGCAATAAATAAATCCCCTAAAGTGAATAACAAATTGAATATGATAGATGAATATGGTAATTGATTTATAAGTGATAGAACCACTACTAATATTGGTGGATTATGATTTATTCCACCATCATAAAGATTTATATTATGTTCAAGATAATAAAATGATTCTAATAATGATTTGAAAGAATTTATTGGTGTCGAAAATTCAACCGTAGATGTAAGGATGGTAGTAATTGATGGGACAAAACTAGGTAATAATAATCTTATTAGACCTCCAATAAGGAAGACTTGATATATTTTACTCATAAATTTAATTTAATTTCAATCGTGTTTTGAAAATTTGTATAGAAAAAAATTAATTTACCACATTACATTTAATGTCTACAGTATGTATTTACTACAGGATCGAATTAAGTCAGTACTAACAAACTATTTAGTCTTCTACATCAAATCCAATGCCTTTTTTAAGGTCCCTAGTTGGAAAAGAAGTGGTGGTGAGGTTGAAATGGAATAAGACTGAGTATAGAGGATTATTAATTGCTATTGATTCATATATGAATCTTCAACTAAATGATGCATATGAAATAATTTATGATAATAAAAGTCCAGAACTGAAAACATCAATTAAACTCGGTGAAATTTTGATTAGATGTAATAATGTATTATTTGTAAGACAAGTTAACGAATCCGATAAAGAAGAAAAAAGCGAGGAACAATCAATACTGAAGAATGGTGATATATCCCAAGATCAGCCTACTGAAGATATAGAAATTGAGGAGTCTAATGTAGAAGAAGAATCATGATTTTATAGTTTAATTTTAATGTATATAACGAGAAAAAAATTGATAATATATTCTATAAATGTCTGAAGAAGTTGCACCTTATGGTGGATATATAATTAAATCATTAGAAGATGAAAAGATAAATGAACAAAAATTAAAAGATGAATCAATTGAAGTTATAGTGGATGGTGAAACACAAGTTATTCGACCGGAAGCTATTCGTTTAAATGGTGTTGATAATTTATCAACAAATGAAATTAAATCATATATTGAATATTATATAAATTATACAACAAGACAAGAAGAATCAATTGAAAGTGAAACTGAAGAAGTTAAAGTTAAAACAATTTATGATCAACTTCCATTTGATCAACAATTAACATTTAGAGTTGAATGGATAGATGATTCTTCAACCAATATTGTATTTAAAACTAGTGAAGATTGTAAAAAATCTTTAATTAATTTAATTGAACAATCAATAAATTTGGAAGTTGATTATCTTGATCAAGTGATACATCCTAAATCAGCAAAATCTTATCAACCAATTATTGAATTTAGAAAACAACAAGATTTATCAAGTAGGTTAGGATTAGAAAAAGAAGAGAAACCTAAATCAAATGATACTTTAATTGAGTTAACTATAAGACAATCATTTCAATCAGATAGAAAAATCAAAAATGCTTCACAATATTCAAGATATTATTTAATTCATGGTGAACCAGAAAGAAAACCAAGAAGAAGATATAGAGAATCTTACATACCTAAACCAAGAACAATTGATAATGATGATGAAGATTTATTTGCTGATAAATTGTCTGGAAGAATCAGTGAACCAGCTCATAAATCACCATCACCAGAAGAAGAAGATTTATTTGCTGATAAATTAAAACAACGAGAAAGATCTCCAACAAGAAAAAGTCATACTTATAGACAAAGATAAATGTATAATGTATTCTAATTACCTTCTTGACCAAAATCTTCGGTAAATTTAATATGATTTGATATATCAGATTCATTAACTGTTGGTCTATTACTCTTTATTGATTTTATAAAATCTTTTATTGTTAATGAAGGTTCTTTTAATTCATTTGTTTCAATATCCATCCAATTTATTTCTTTTGCATTTGAATCACCTGGTGAACATGGTGTTAATTTTTCAATACCATCTTCTATTATTGGTTTAAAATGAGTTGCTTGTTGAATTTTTCTAATTGGTTGCATTAAAGCATCTCTAACTACAACTGCTATATCATGACCTGAATAACCATCGGTCATTTCAGCCAATGTTTTATAATCTTGTAAATTACATTCACAAGGAACTTCACCAATATTAATTTCAAACATTTTTGTTCTTGCATCTATATCAGGTAATGCAATATAAATTCTTTTTTCAAATCTTCTTCTTATAGCTGCATCTAATTGCCAAGGAATATTAGTTGCACCCAACACCAATACACCTTGTGAATCATTACCAACACCATTCATTTGTACTAATAATTCTGTTTTGATTCTTCTACTTGCCTCACTTTCACCTTCACCTCTTGGACCACATAAAGCATCAACTTCATCTATAAATATAATCGAAGGTTTATTTTCCCTAGCCATTGTAAACAATTGTTTAACTAATCTTTCACTCTCTCCCATCCATTTACTAACTAAATCAGATGAAGATACACTGAAAAATGTTGAATTTGCTTCGGTTGCAACAGCTTTTGCTAAATATGATTTACCTGTACCTGGAGGTCCATATAATAATATACCACTAGTTGGTTTTCTATTACCAACAAATAATTGTGGGAATTTCACTGGTAATATAACTGCTTCTTTTAATGCTTCTTTTGCTTGATCTAATCCTGCTATATCTGACCATTTAACATTTGGCTTTTCTGATAATATTGCCCCTGCTAATGCCCCTCTTAATTTTTTAGTATCTGCATCATCATTATCATCATCAGCAGTACCACCTCCCAGTTTTTTTGATTTTGTTGAACCATTTATTGAAGATTCACCAGATTTTGAATTTTGTTGTTGTTTTTCTAAATGTTCTTTCAATTGTTCTGCTCTAGTTAAATATTCAGTGAATTTTGATTTAACCAATTGTTTTGATTTTGGATTTTTTTCATATTTCATTGCTAACATTAGATAATCTAATCCATTATAATATAATTTATAAGCTTCTTCATATCTTGTAGCTGTGTCTGCATCTATTGCTTTTTGTACCAAATCAATACCTTTATTTAGGAAATCAGTTGAGCCAGACATTTAGACGTTTGATTGAGTTATAGAATGATTGAAATGTAGAAGGTTTTCAATTAAATTAAGCCGAGATAATTTTATCAGTAATTATCGTGGTAACAAAATTGTTGGAATTGCTACCATATGCAAAGGCAACTTGAAATTATTCTGAAAATCTTGATTATCAGCATCATTTACATAATTATTGATTGTTTTCCACTCAAGCTCGTAGAAATTTGGGTTTTATAGATGTAAAGTGATTTCAAAAAGAATATTCAAATGAGATTAAAAACACCTCTATAATAAAAAAGTTTAATTTAGAAATAGTCCAAATTTGAGATCAACTTAAGGTCAATTTCAGCAATCTGGTTAAGAGTATATATGTATTTGGAGGAAGGTTTGATATTGATTAGTTTAAAAAACATATTCCTCTCAATATGATATGTTCAAATATCAATTAGTTTAAGGTAAATTTTAGATACAAAGTGTCGATTCAAGGTTCCATTGAGTAAGAGTATATTAGGTTTCATACTGAGTTGCAAAAGAAAAAATGAACTCAAATTAAAGTATGAAATACAACAAGTACGGAATTATGATTTTGTGAAATATGTTTCAGCCTTGAACTTGTTAATGTCGATCGTAAATTTTATGATGTAAGAGTAACACAAGATTGCAAAATTAAGCAAGAGAAATAATTTTTGATTAGGTCATCTATCGTAAAGAAAACTAGCTTCTGCATTATTTTATTATTTAAAGAACCTAATCAAGTCACTAATCAAGATTTGAAATCTTTCTTTTCGAGGCTAAAATATACGTAAAATTATTATAGAAAAAAAAAGGGGAACCAAAAAAGAGATTCAAATCATGCTAATGATTTATAAATGATAAAATACTTTGACTTTTTTACACCATACATATGACACTCGTAGTTGCATTATAATAAACCCGTCATATTCATAATAAATTAATTCGAAGAGATCCAACAGTATAATTACTGAAATTTTGTTGTATATTGTCAGATTTTTTTTACCCTTTTTGGAAAAAGAATGTCGTCTATCACCAACAAGTTTTTTTTTTTTTACATTCAATTGTTGATGATTGGACTCTGCTTATTTTTGATTATTACCCGAGTAAGCTTTCTTACTTAAAATCCACATTTGGACATTCGCTTAACATTGAAACTCAAATTCAAATTGGATCTTCAAACGTTTTCTTTCAACTGTATAGGAGAATTTAATATATCGGTGATCATAGATAATCAAGTTATAATTTAAATAGACAACTATTTGGATCTAATTGTTTTAGTTATATAGATAAGACTAATTATCTAAATCTAAATAATACTTGATTATTATCTAAAAAGACACATGAACATAATAGTATTATTTAATGTGTCGCACACGCTGTATAACTGTCAATTACACGACTTTCATAGACCCAACAACATCAATAAGATGTGCTTAAAGACTATAGTGATAATGCTCAGTGGATACTCGTTATGTTTAAAGAGTTTAAGATCACTTTAAAAGTGTTCACAGGTCAAGTTTGTGTATATAATATAAATGTCTCTTAAATATGTCGTTTTTTTTATTTTCATTTTCTGTCCTGGGTTCATTTTTTTTTTTAATTTTAATTTAACAAAAAAATTATCAAAATAGACAATTCAATTCAATTAAACCAAATTAGACTTTAAGTAATTGAGATACTCAAGCAATATTTCATTTCAATTGATTTTTTATATTACGTATATTCACAATGGTTGAAAATTCAAATTCAAACATATCTTTAGATCAACTTCAACAAGTTAAATTACCCATTGATGATCTAATTAATAATAAATCAAATAATAAAATCTTAAATGATGGTTCTAATAATAAAGAGAATATTGATGAACAAGAAATTAATAATAATGAGGAAACTTCCATACCTCAGCATCATTTCAAAATAAATTTGGCTAAAGAAGGAACACCATTCCTACAATATTCCACATTTAATGATGATAAACAACAACCAAAAGAAGAAGAGGAAGATATGACAAATGAAAATTCAAGTGATTTAAATGGACATATTGAACAAGAGGATGAATTCAAAGATTCTCTTCAACATCAAGAAGAAGAACTTAATGAAAGAGAAGAGGAGATTCAAGAAGATAAAACACCAGATACACATCAGGATTTACAAGAACCTTCAAAATTTCTGGAAAATCTTGTAAATTCAACTGATTCCTTATCAGAACCAATATCTGATTATTCAAATTCTTTACATAAGATACCATCTAATCCAGATTCAAATAGAGGTTCAGAACTATATCAACCAAAACTAGATCCTAAAGCATACCAGCAACCAAATATCAATGAAATCAATGAAAGATTGAACCATATTGACACTTCTAGTAGTTTTACAGACTCACCGAATTTAAATCAAGGACAATTTGAGAATCAATTAGAAAAAAATCAAACTGAAGATCAAACTTTACCATCATCATCATCTTCATCTTCAAGAAAAACTCAAGATAATATAAATGTCACAAATACTAGTGCAAATCAAACAATTCCTTTATCTGATGATACAAGAAACTTTTCAACTACTTCATCAACTACATTAACTAGTGTGAATCAAACTCCATCAATTTATGATCAATTACAACAACAACAACAACAAAATAGAAGTTTTTCTTCAACTTCAACCTCAACCACAATTAAAAGAAATAATTTTCATAAAACCCCAAGTTCAGAATCAACACCAATTTTTAATTCACAAAAATTTCCAACTCCATCATCAAATATATCAAATTATTCACCAAGAGAAAATTTAGATATTGGTGCAACAAGAAATTTACAACATCAACCACAACCAATACAAAATGGTCAAAAGAAGAATTTTTTTTCATCATTTTCATCAATATTCAAAAACAAACCAAATTCTTCATCAAATTCATCAAATAATAATTCCATTGAATCTAATATGAAAATAAGTACTCCTTTTAATGCCAAACATTTAGCTCATGTTGGTGTGGATGATAATGGATCATATACTGGATTACCTATTGAATGGGAAAGATTATTATCAGCTAGTGGTATTACCAAAAAGGAACAACAACAACATCCACAAGCTGTAATGGATATAGTTGCATTTTATCAAGATACAAATGAAAATAATCCTGACGATCATGCATTTAAAAAATTTCAATTTGATAAAAATGATAATAAAAATTGGAATAATGATTCCAATACAAATACACCACCTCAAACTCCAAAAAATTTATCGTCCATGGATGATTTATCACAAAAGACACCTGCATCATCAATTGAAGAAAATTCTTTTACACCAAATACAACTACATCAACACCTCAACAACAGATACAATCACAACCACAACAACCAACTTCAGGTACACAATTCATACCTAGTAGACCAGCACCTAAACCACCATCAACACCAGCTAGTAATAATAATATTACATCTTCACAATTTTCCACACCACAATCAGATAAAGAAAATTCACCAAATAAGATGAAATTACGTTCATTATCTTCAAAATCTCTTAAATCAATGAGATCAAGAAAAAGTGGTGAATATGGGAAATTTACATCTATACCACCACCACCACCACCACCAACTAATCAAGCACCACCAATTCCAAAATCAAAATCACATTCTGCATCATTATCAAATCAATTAAAACCATCAGTTATAAATGGATCTACAACTGCTCCTGTCTCACAACTGTCTAAATTTGAAGATTCAAATACATCATTACCAAAACAAAGAAAAAACGAATTTAAATCTCATAGAGCACCACCACCACCTCCAACTTCACAAAATAAAACTTCACAACAAGCATTGGCTGAAATTACACAACCAAATGATGTTTATCAAAAACAACAACAAACTCAACAAAAGACTAAATATCAAGAAGCACAACAACGATTAAAAGAACAAAAAGCTAAAGATTTAGCTGAAATTAAACAAAAACAACAACAACAACAACAACAACAACAAAAAGATAAACCAGTACGTGACACTAAACAAGCAGCTATAGTAGCACAAAAGAAACGTGAAGATAAGAAACGTAAAAATTTACAAATTATTCAAAAATTACAAAGTATATGTAATCTGGGTGATCCAAAAGAAATTTATACAGATTTATATAAAATTGGTCAAGGTGCTAGTGGTGGTGTTTTTATTGCCCATGAAATCAATAATAAATCAAATACAGTTGCAATTAAACAAATGAATCTTGAACAACAACCTAAAAAGGAATTAATTATAAATGAAATTTTGGTAATGAAAGGTTCAAAACATCGTAATATTGTTAATTTTATTGATTCTTATCTATTAAAAGGTGATTTATGGGTTATAATGGAATATATGGAAGGTGGTTCATTAACTGATATTGTTACTTATAGTGTAATGACTGAAGGTCAAATTGGTGCAGTTTGTAAAGAAACTTTAAAAGGTTTAAAATTCTTACATTCAAAAGGTGTTATACATCGTGATATTAAATCAGATAATATTTTATTAGATATTGATGGTAATATTAAAATGACAGATTTTGGTTTTTGTGCACAAATTAATGAAATTAATCTTAAAAGAACAACAATGGTTGGTACTCCATATTGGATGGCACCTGAAGTTGTTAGTAGAAAAGAATATGGTCCAAAAGTTGATATTTGGTCTCTTGGTATAATGATTATTGAAATGATTGAAGGTGAACCTCCATATTTAAATGAAACTCCATTAAGAGCATTATATTTAATTGCAACAAATGGAACTCCTTCTTTAAAAGAACCAGAACTGTTAAGTTATGATATTAGAAAGTTTTTATCTTGGTGTTTACAAGTTGATTTTAATAAAAGAGCAAATGCTGATGAATTATTAAATGATAAATTTATTTTAGAAAGTGATGATACTAATCTGTTAAGTCCATTAGTTAAAATGGCAAGATTGAAAAAATTACAAGAACAAGAAAAAGATGATTAAATTATTATTGTATTATTATTTGTAATGTGATGAGGATATAGAGATATATAAAATGAAATTATTATCGTAATGTTTTTTTTTTTTTTGATTTTGTGATACATTTCCAAATTAAGATTGGACCCTAAATTAATTTTTAAATTTCTCATTTTTTAACTCTACCAATGAATTCACAACAACAAGGAGATAAGACTGTATACACATTTACATCATCAACCAAGCCTTTGTTTGAACCAAAGTTTGCTCCTAATGATCGTGGTAATTGTATAATCATCAGAGGTGAAGATGGGAATAGATATATGTATCTTCAAAAACCTGGAGAACCAAAGAAAACAATGGAAGAAATTCAAAATGATGATGAATTTGTTTTAGTCACCGATCCTGAATTATTGAAACAATTGAATGAACAAGATGAAACATTGAAGAATGGAATGTGAATTACTTGTTGGGTTTAACTTATTTCCTTCATGAGGAATTTCAATAATCTAATCTAATTTGATGTATTTAGGTTTTAAATATATGTGTATCGTGTTTGAATTTTGTAAAATACGGTCTAGACTTTTGAGTAGATTTTAATTTCATTCTCTAATTTTTTGAGTATAAATTCTCATACAATTTAGTCGATTATTTTCTTTCCCAACTTACACTTCAATGACTCAACAACAATCTCAATCTGAATATGCTTTTAAAGATGCTAATTACGACGAAGAAATTCATCCTGATTCATGTTTCATCATGCGTGGTGATGATGGTTCGAGATATATTTATGAACCTAAACCAAATGAACCACTTAAAAAATATGAGGATTTGAAAGATGAAGATTTCAAATTAATTACTGATCAAGAATTATTAAAACAATTAGAAAAACAAGATGAAAAGTTGAAAAATGCTATGTGATTATTAATGTAGATTTTTATACAAATGAATAAAAGTTTATTGTATATCATGATTGAGCTTATGGTTTAACCTCTTTTGTCGTAGTTTTAATTCAAAGTAGAATAGACTGAACTGCATCAAACATCATTCATCTCATAAATTTACATTGGTAATTCTGATGTTAGTACAATATAAATTATTTTAATTTAACACCTACCAATGACTTTAAACAGAATTTAGTGTTTCAAAACGAAATAAGATATTTTAAATGTCTTTCAAAAATAGAATGATTTTGTGATAAACCTTGATTTGTATAATTTTTAGAAAGCCTTTGATTAATGACTCATTATGAGTTATTAAAATATACTAAACTTTTACTTTCAGTATTCTTTATCTAGTTTAGTTTTATGTACTATGGATACCAAAAGAATCCTTCATTTAATTGTTTCTATCAGAACCAAATTAAGTTTATACAAAAGTGCCAGTAAATAGTAAAAATAATTATAATATTTAATAATATAAATTTAATAAATTGCTTAGATTATTTTGGTTGATTAAATTGAAATCATATGTATTTCATCAAGGAATGATCAAACACATATTTATTTTTAGAAATCACCAAACTCATAAAAACTATAAATTCAATTAAAATTTACAATGAAATGTTCTCCAAATATTCAATATTTAGGAATTACATAGTGATGCTCTCATTATGATATGAATGTTAATTTTGCTTCTAAATTGAATTGTATTTGTTTCATTAAAAAGGGAACATTTGTCATAACTTTTCAAAATTGATATTGGTGGTTTTGGACACAATCAATGAGAGTTATTTTTAAAAGAAGAGAAAAGAGTTGAATTTAAGTCAAATTATTCATTAAATTATCAATTATCTTTATCAAGGGATCATTATCATCGTTTTCAATCAACATTTTTAATTTTTCACCATACTTTACAATCAATTCATGAGTAAAATTCAATGCGTCAGTTTCGTTTTTCAAATAAATTATACAATCATCAATCAAATCCTTTTGTGACTTTCGTTCTTCAATTGTTTTAAATGTATATAACAATTCATGAATTGGGGAATTTTTCCTTGTTCTTAAACAATACAAAATCGGTAATGATAATTTCCCTTCGATTAAATCCTCACCCTTGATACCTTTTGTTTGAGAATAATTTATATTTGATATATTTAAATAATCATCACGAATTTGATATAATATACCTAATAAGTTTGCAATTGAAGTTAAATCAGAAACATTTTCATTTGTAAATAAATTTAATAATTTAATTGATAATCTAAATAAACCACCAGTTTTATCTTTAATCATATTTAAATAATCTGTAATTGTTGGTAATTCATTTAAATCAATTAAATAATCTCTCCAATATATATCCAAACCTTGTCCTCTATGTAAATTTAACATTTCATCAATTAAAATTTGTGTTATATTTAATTTGATAATTGGATCTTGTGATAGATTTTGTGCAATTTGTAAAGCTTTAAAATACATCATATTTCCACAATTTAAAGTTAAAGGTATTCCATATATTAAATGACTTGATTTTGAAGTTCTTCTCATCTCACTTTGATCTTCTATATCATCAATTATCAAACTTGAATTATGAAATATTGAAATGATTTCATCAATTGATGATAATATTTTTTGGTTTGTGATTTTAAAATATGTTAAATTGAATGAATGTATAAATTTAGTTCGAATATTTGCATTTACAGAAGTAAGATTCTTTATATATTCATAAGGTTGTACTAATTGTTTAATAAGTTTTTCTGATTCATTTTTTGAGTTTATGATTTGATCAATATTGATTGAATCATTCATTGAGAAAAAAAATATATATTATAGTTAGTTGTTTTTATGGATTTAATTTGGACAAATTTACCACCAATTACAAAAGGATGGTGTATATCAGTAATAACAACTTCAATTCTATTGACAGTTCGAAAAGTGAATATATTCAATTTATTATTTATACCAGATAAAGCATTATTTGGAAATCAAATATGGAGATTATTAACTTCATTTATAACATTTAATGAATTAAGTTTAGATCTAATATTTATATTATTTTCAATTGGTAATTCATGTAAACGAGTTGAATCAAATTTTATAACTAAACTATCAAATCTACCGACTTCAAAAATTATTAATTTTAATCAATTTCAAAAAAATTTACTTACATCATTTATAGATTCAAATAAATCAATTGATTTCTTATACTTTATGATTCAAATATGTATTTCAATAATTGCAATTGTTAGTTTAATTCATTATAAGTTGGGTATAACTATATTTGAATTGGGTAAGATTTTGAATGAGACTTTTATTTATATAGATTCAAGAAATTCTCCTGATGAATTGGTTAATTTTATGGGATTATTAAGTTTTAAAAATTGTTATTCACCTTGGTTTCATTTCTTTTTAAATGTTGTATTAAGTTATAGACAAATTATTGAAAGTTCAAAAGTTACAAATTTACCAATTTGGAAATTCCCAATTATATGGTTATATATAATTAGTTATAGTTTAGGACATGTTTGGTGGGTATTAAGAGAAATTTTATTATCAAATTTACATCATTATGAGATAAATGATATAAAAAGGGAAAATAGAATAAAAAATTTAAAAATGAAATTTGGTTTTCAAAAATTTGATTTAATTAGAAATGGTTTAGTGATTTTATTTTTACCTCCTTGGTATTGGTTTATAATAAAGAAAATTCAAAATAGAAGAAATAATTAAGGATATATTTTGATAATGGTATCCGATTCAATAATCTTTTTTTATAGAAAATGATATAATTTATGTTCACTCATATTTTTCTTCTTTTCTTATTACTTAATCTTTTCAAGTATTGAAAAGACATAACTAATATGAAAAAATGTAAGAAGATACATTATAATTATGACGAATGAGCATGATTAGAATGATGAAGTTCATAACAACGAGCAAAAAACCATCCTAGTTCATGCTATTATTCTTTATAATTATTGAATATATCTTTTCAAACCATGATCAATTAAAATTGTTTAGATTGTTTAACCAAAAGAAATCCAAAAAGGATATCTTCTTGATTATCAATCTACTTAATCCGATTCATGGAACAAAGGATTTCTGGCCAATCTTAAAAATTGACCGGTTGGTATCCATCCTTTTATGATAAACCAATAATAGCCTAAGGCCAGACATCTCACAAGAAACGGATTAGCCCTGAATATTAATCAACCAAGGATTTAATACATTTTATTAAATTGAAACTCAGTAAATTGGAAAACCAAGAAACAAAAAAATATGTTTACTCTTCCCACAGCAGAAACTGAATACGTGCTAAAGCAAAAACTATCAAAGGGCTTTTTAAGTAAAATTTTTTTTTGTTCTTTGAATACAGTGTGTATACTACGTCAAATTCACAATATAAATTCAAATATTAAATCAGCTTCGATTATGAGATTATTCTATTCATATCACAATAAGAGACTCTTTTTAACTTTATTAATTTATATATATATTAATTCTCTATTTTTGTTGAAATTTTTCCAATTGTTCAGTTAATGTAACTGGAACTTCAACAGCTTCAGGAGCATCAGGTACTCTTTTTGGTTCATTTGATTTTTCAGGTTTTGAAGATTCTTTTTCTTTCTTTTCACTTGGAGTCATAACTAAATCAGCAAAATTTAATCTACTACCTTTATCATCATCTTCTTGAATATTTGAATCTTCAGCAGTTTCATTCCATTCTTTTAATTCTTTTTCATGTTCTCTTTCAATAGCATATTTAACAGCTTCCAATACATCATTACATAAATGTTTTGGTTTATATTTAGGTTCAGTACCTTCTTGATAAACACCAGTTTTAACAAGAATTGAATGCCAAGTTGCATCATGAGAATTAGCAAATCTAATATCTGATTCTGGAGTATCACCAACAAAATAAACAGTTGAAGCAGGTGGTAATTGTAATGTAATTTTATCTGGTTTACCAACTTCACCAATTTTAGAAATATTTGAATCTGGTTTTTTAGATTTTTCTTTTTGTTCTTCTTCTTCTTCATCATCTTCTGAATCTGAATATGAATAATTTTCCAATTTAGATTGATTTATAATTTCTTCACCATCATCATTAATTAAAATATCAGCATCATCAGCATTTGGATCATTAATTGATAATTTTTTAAGATGTTCATCTAAAACACCTTGTCTCCAATGACTTAAAACTTTATTTGCAAATTTAAAAGTACCTTGTTGAGGTTTACCAAAACGATTAACTTTCAATTCTTTACCAGTATGTTCTCTATATAAAGCAGCAATTGAAACTTGTAATGCACCCATACCATATCTACTTAATTTATAATTTGTTGCCCAAATAAAATCAGAATGAGCAAAATAAATTTGTGGACCTTCATCAAAAGTTTTACTTAAAGTACCCATTACACCATCTTTTGATAATAATAATTCTAAAATAATTTGTTGATCAGCAGCCCAATTTCTTGAATCTGCAAATACTAAAATTGCATCAATTTTAGTTTTTGAAAAATCAACTTGTCTTGTACAAGTTTCTTCTTCTTCAGTTAAATCATGATATGGAGAAACAGCAGGATTCCATTTCATAATATCTAATGGTGTAAAAACATTTTTAAATCCATATGATTCAGCAACATTTCTACAAACATTACCAACACCACCAACAACTAAAACATTTTCATAAATACCAACTAAATCCTTCATTGGAGTATGACCTTGAATTATTTGTTCTTTTGTTATAGTAGTTTTTAATCTTTTACTTAAATCATCAGCTCTTTGTTGTTCTGGTTTACCACCACCATTTGTAACATAAATTGAAGGAACTTTAATATGATATTTATTATCACCATTTAACATTTTAATTGCTTCAACAGCTTGTGGAATAGTGTTTGGACCTCTTAATATAACCCCATCAATATCAAAACAAAATGCATAACTTGCAACTCTTTCATGATCAATAACTGATTTTTTTTTTCTTCTAATTATAGAAGAATTTCTTGATAATTTAGCTAATGAATCAACTTTTTTTAAATTAGCTGATGATGATTGATTTTTATTTAAAGAAGTTGAACTTGATAATTTAGTTAAACCATTTTGCCATTGATTTAAATCAGATAAAGATAATGAAGAAACACGATGTTTTCTAATTGAAGGTTGTAAATCATCAATACCATCATTATTTAAATAAGATTGGAATTGTGCACCACCATCTTCTTCAACAATTTCTTGTTTTTCAATAGGTTGTTTTTTAGCTATACCTTCAGACATGATCTATATATATATTGTATTGTATTGTATTGTATAAGTTGTATAAGATTAATCTATTTGTAGATTGATGGAAATGAAATGAAAATGATAAGATTGATTTATAATAAAATTTGATATATTATTTTATTGTTCGAGATTATTCCAAGTTGAGAAATTTAATTTATATTTATAGTTTTTTCAACTATGTCATTTTATATTATTACGTATTACATATTATTTATACAGTTTATTATGTAACATTTGTTAATACTTTCAATTGTTTTGTTTTATACTATATTAGTTTTAATTTACAATAGAGCTTTGTGGAATTCGCTGGTGTTGGAATCCATACTCTATATTGTTTTCACAACTTCATCCATTTGTTCAATCAATACATGAATTATAGTTCAAATGGTAAATACAAAAGGCTGTCAAAAGTTTAATAAAGAAAAATCAGTTTAAAATGATGTCATTTTTATAGGGCCATCCTTATTATAATTCTTGGACATAATTCTTATCTTGTTACGTCCAATTCTAATTCTTTTATTGCCATTTTTTACTTCTATTGTATTGATTCATCGTTTGATGTTGTACCATTTCAAGCTGAATTCCATTGGTAATATATTTGCTATTCACAATTAAACAGTTTCTCTTATTTCCCCCCTTCAATACAATAAATTGCTATACGGAATTATTACACAAAGTTGATTTTTAGTATAATTGTTTATACAGGAATTATACGGATGTAACTCCGAGAATACCATTATCAACAATTAGTTTGCAGTTTAATCAATAGTAAGCCAAGTTATATTATACTATCACTATTATAGATTACTATGTTGGAGTAGATCAGAGATCATCTTCTTTGGTGGTTTCCTTTGAGTAAATTATTTTTGATAAAGCTTAATGGGTTAAATCCTCGAATGCAAAAAAGAGAAAAAATTGGCCAATATAGCAATTTTATATAATTATGATTATGCAATGGAATCTTTCTCAACTTCTAAATCAACTAAACTCAATCAACGTGTATGTATATGTGAATCAGCAATTTTTTGTACTGATAATCATTCGACAATTATGAAAATTTTTCTTGAGTTTTGCTCTTACTTTCTTTTGCTTATTTGTATAATTCATTTATATTCGTATAGTTTTCTTCGCCTAAATTATTTAAAACAAAAGAAGACTCGGAAGTTTAATACCAATTCTGTTTTTAGCAAACAGCAACAATAAATCCATCGTTTTATTTTTATTTACGAGATATATTTTTAAGTAATATTTTGATTTCCTCGAGGTTGATTTAATCCGAAGTGAAAGTAATTGAAATTTAATTGAGTATAATGTGTTTACAAGCTACGACGAAGCTTAAGTTTCAATATTCAACGTTTCATGAATTCAAGTTATAGCAATTATTGAGCGTAGTGAAGATTTTCCCGAGGATCAATTATTGTTTCAAAACGGGTTTCATTTATTAAAAGATGCTTTATAGAAAGAGCACAAAATGAAATTTGAAATGATTCCTTGCTTGTGACACTCTCTTGAAGTATAATAACTTATTCTATACTTTATGATCTTATTTGGTTGCAAGATGTTTTGAAAAATTAAACTTTTCTTTACAAAATTACCATTACAATCCATCAAGAACGACACAGCAAGACATGCACTGCAAACAACAATATGACTTTGAATTAAAATCAATTAAGTCAAATTCCCATTTGTTTTAGCAAGAAAAAAGTGAAACTTTGTTAATACTGATCTCTAAAAGATGATAAACTTGAAATTCTTTGACCATATATCACAAAGAGAATGTCTCAGCACTAAGATGACTGCGTTCAACTGACCTTTCAGTCATAAATAAAAGTAATGCTATAATGATGCGGTTTAATTTAAATTAGGCAATAATGAAGCTTGTAGAACTGATAAGAATGCCAATTAAATTTCTATCTAAACCAAAGAGGCGAAAAATGATGCAGATTACAATAGTGGTTAGATTTGTTTGTGGAATAAGATTTGAGTCATTTGTATCTTAATAATATCAAAAATCGATCTCAATGAATTATGATTCAACATCGAGGCAAAATCATAGATATGGTATTGAAGTATGATTTGACTTTTCAATGAAAATTTACAGTCTCGAATATCATTTGTGTACTTCCATTTTAGGAAACTGTTATTTTTTTCCGTAATTTACTTTTCCTTGCATATGATGATTCAAAGTATAAGATCTCTATAGATCTCAGATCAGCTAAACGTCCGGGACCCTCAACCCAATTAATCTCATAACAAATACGATAGTAAATAACCAGTAATCAAAATATCCATCAGTTTAAGGTAGTCAAGTCAAACATAGGAAACCGGATAAAAACCACCACCTGTCAATTTTCACGTGAAAAAAATCGTATACTCCATTTTATTATTACAATACAAACTTAAATTATCAATCGATTCTTATCAATTCAAACGACAACCAACCCCACTATATATAACTATATCATTGATTCATTTCCTCATCATTTTCATCAAAATCCATTTCCAATATGCTTTCAATTAAAGGGTTTCTCATACTATTAAGTATCCCAATTAAATTATTATTAATTCTAATCAAATATCCATTCTTTGGTGGTATGAATGAAAGATTTAGAAATGATCTTAAGAATTCATTAAAATTAATGATTTGTAGAACAGCTTTAAGTATGCCAGTATTAGATTCATCAATTTTATCAATTTTATCAAATCATTTTTTATTAAATAAATTATTAAAAACATTATATCCAAAATTAACAAACAACCTAAACAATTTTGGTAAATCCTTTGATAAACAAAGCTTTTGGATACATGAAGATCCAAATAGAACCAAAACAGATCCAATTTTAATCTATTTACATGGTGGTGGATATTATTTTGAAACAATGCCTTCACAATTAGAAAGTTTAATAAGTATATATTATCTTCTTGATTCTAAAAAGAAACAAGAATCAAAATTATCAATTTTATTATTAGATTATAAATTAGCTTCAAGAGGTTATAAAATGACAACTCAATTACATGAATTGAAAAATACTTATGAAAATTTAGTTAAATTAGGTAATGATAATTTTATCTTTATGGGAGATTCTGCAGGTGGAAATTTATCATTAATCTTTATACAATATATCAAACAACATCAATTAAAATTACCATATCCAAAATCATTAATTTTAATTAGTCCTTGGGTTAAGATTCATCCTGATAAAGAACAAGGTACAATACCAGGTAATTCTTATCATGATAATTCAAAACGTGATATGATTCAATATCATTTAATGGAACAAGATGATCGTCAAATTGCAATAATGGGTGAAAAAAATTGGCAATCATTAATTGTAAGTCCTGGTAATTATTTACCTTATAAACATGAAGATTGGGAAATTTCAACTTTCTCGGATCCAAACAGTTCTGTTTTTGTCATATTAGGTGAACATGAAGTATTTAGAGATGATATATTAGATTGGTGTCAATGGGCTTTGAAATCTCCATTAAGAAAACAATCAAAGGATTCAAAGGGGAAATTCGAAAAGGAAATACATCAATATATTGGTTATAATTCAGGTTGTAAAACAGAAGTTGTTATTGAACCTTGGGGTGTTCATGATTCTGCATTATTTTTTGAAAATCATTTAATTTCAAAGCTTAAAAGATATCCAAATTTGAATATAAATAGTTTGAATCAAAAGGAATTCTTTGGAATTATAAAAATAACTAAATTTTTGAATGATATTTTATAGAGTATAATATATGAAAAACATTTGAATTTGAGTTAGAAACAATTAAAAAGTATTTGAAATGTATTTGATAACTGTGTAATGCATATAATTTCATATATTTTAAATATCGTTTTGGTTATCCCATTAAAATTTTAATTTACGATTATGATATTCATAATGAATGCAAACTATTTCCAACTCCAAAATTATGTCATCAAAAAAAAACTTTTTCTGAAGCTTGTTTGAGAATAACTCTAGATAATTAGCGATAAATTTGGATTCAAAATTACATTTGCACTAGCCATTCATTTACGAATATTATATCTAACTTTTTGCGCTTTGACTAAATAAAAATAAAATTTAGTTACCTTCATTTCCCTTCAATTTTTCAATTTTATCATCTAATTCATAAATTTCTTGATATCCAATTAATTTTCCAGAAAATTGTATAATACCATATTTGAATTCATCATAGAATTTTTTCTTTTCACCAATCAAAGGTTTTGTATAATCAATTTCTTTTAAAAATTTCATCACTTCTAATATTACAAGATTAGTTTGTTGTAAAATATACATAAAATCTAACTCTATGGAATATTTTACAGGTTTATCTAAAGGTATTTTAAATTGTAAAGTACTAGCATAACTCTTGATCAATTGACAATACTTATCAATAATTTCAATGGATTTTTTTATAGTTTTTATCTCATATAAATTTTCTACTCCGTTATCATATAAATCATTTATAAATATTGTAACATCTTCATTAGCAAAAGTTTCAAAATCAATTTTTGGAGGTAATGTTCGTTTATCAGATACCAATTTGATTCTCAACCTTTCATCGAATTTAATAAGCATGACACTTAATGGACTTATGAAAACTAGAAACATAACTAGATCATCCATAAATTTATAAATGTTTGAATTTACATTTATTTCCAATTTATTTGAATTTTCTATAATATTTTTCATAATGAAATTTTCAACTTGTATTAAATCTCTATTTTTAAATGACATTTCCAATGGTGATAATAAGATTTTTGAAAATTCTGAATGGAAACGTTCACTATTGATATTTGGAATTTCACTTTTATATCCATTTACATATGCTATGAAATACTGTATTAGGAATTTATGTGAATTGAACGCCATTGCAATTTGTTCATATAATTTACTAAACCTATTCATATCAATATTATTAATATGTAATTCAGTGAATAATTGATCAAGTTCAGATCTTGTATTAAATGATAATAAAGATCTATATGACCACATTATATAACTGTTTTCGAAAAAGAATTTGAATATAATGACTAATAATGGTTGATTTGATTTCAAATATTCTCTAATGATGAATAAGATTTGGTTATAGAATGGAGTTAATAATTTTTCATAAAGAACTTCACGAAGATCCATGATCTGTAGTGGATTTTTCAACCTTAGAATCTCTTTTTGGTATTTTTTTAATAAGTTTGTATATTCCTCATGAATGGATTTATTTGGTTTATATTTTGGATTTAAGATTATTTGATTTTGAAATATATTTGGTATTTTTTCATAAATAAATGTAAATACCTTATAAGTAAATTCTAATGATTTTATCTCACAGGCAAATAAACTATCAAACATTGTTAACTTTATGTCTGTATTGGATCTATTTAATTTATTTATTGAATCTATAGTTGAGATAGATACTGTACAGAATTGACAATCACAAAATGGAATATGTTTTGGTATGTAGTTTTTCAAAATATAGTAAGAATTAAGTTCATCGGGCTCGATGGTTATATGATTATGACTAACATTAATAGTCTCAGTATCATTCATGATAAATTTACTAAAATTAAATTAATTTTTCAAGATCGAGATCGAGATCGAGACCAATTTAAGTTTTGTGTAATAATTAACAAACGATCTTATTATTTTGATAAGTTGAAGAAGATAAACAAAATGATGATTTTTAGTAGACTTGTTATTACTTCGAATAAATCAATATCTTACTCATAAAGAAAATGATGAGTTTTTTGTAAGGTGGGGTAAAAAGATCAAATCAAAGACTTTACTCATCTCATTGAAAACTTGGACAAACTCAAACTTTACCACATACATCAGTAATGGTCCATTACAATTGTCACTCTTGTCTAGGTTGTATCTATTTTTTATCATTTTGCAGTCAAAATAAATTTTGATGAGATTAAGAGAAAAAAAAATCAATTTTCAATCTTAAAATGTTGTACCTTATAGGATTAGGATTATCATATGAAACAGATATCACTGTACGTGGTTTGGAAACTATTAGGAAATGTAAAAGAGTCTATTTAGAAGCTTATACTTCAATTTTAATGTCTGCTAATCAAAAATCCCTTGAATCATTTTATCAAAAAGATATTATATTAGCAGATAGAGAATTAGTTGAAACTGGTGCTGATTCCATATTAGAAAATGCTCAAAATGATGATATTGCTTTTTTGGTAGTTGGAGATCCATTTGGTGCTACAACACATACTGATTTAGTCATTCGTGCAAGAGAATTAAAAATCCCAATTGAAACCATTCATAATGCATCAGTTATGAATGCAATTGGATCATGTGGATTACAATTATATAATTTTGGTCAAACTGTTTCACTTGTATTTTTCACTGAAACTTGGAAACCAGATTCATTTTATAATAAAATTTTTGAAAATAGAAAAATTGGTTTACATACTTTATTATTATTAGATATAAAAGTTAAAGAACAAAGTATTGAAAATATGGCAAGAGGTAGATTAATTTATGAACCTCCAAGATATATGGATATACAAACTGCATGTAAACAATTGATTGAAATTGAACAAATTAGAAATGAACAAGCTTACACCAATCAAACTCCTTGTGTTGCAATTTCAAGATTAGGTTCAAAAACTCAAACTTTTAAAGCAGGTACTTTGGAACAATTAAGTGAATATGATTCTGGTGAACCATTACATTCATTAATTATGTTAGGTAGACAAGTTCATGATTTAGAATTGGAATATTTAAATGAATTTATTATAGAATCATCAGATCCAATTTCATTTAAAAATTATGTATTAAAAGATCAAGAATTTTTTAAACCACCACCATATATTCCTGAACCTGATGAAGATGAAGATTAATTAATCTATTTTAGTTGTTTTCTTTAAATCTTGCCAAACATTTTCATAAACATCCCAAATTAACCAATCATACCAACCCATATAACATGGAATAATTGTAACTAAATGCCATAAACTATGAGCATCAATTAAATCAAAAAAAATCGGTGGGAAATCAAAGATTTCTAATGACATTCCTAATATAACAATCGTACATAATAATAATGGATATAATGAATATAATTTTGGTGATCTTGTATAAAATGAAGGTAAAATGATTTTTTTAAAATTAATATATTTTAAATGACTAATTATTTCATGATTTTTCTCTGTTTGTTCAATTTGATAATATTTTGAATATAATTCAAAACATAATAAACAATAAAAAATATTTTGTAAAATTCCAATTGTTATATTAGCTCTCATATTATATGTATATGACCAATCAGTATATAGTCTATGAACATGATAAATGTATCCACTAATACATAAACTTGTCCATAACCAACGTTGAATTTTTTTATCATACTTATAAAATTTAAAAAATCTTGCACCCATTGCATGAAATCCAGATAATATAGTCAACCCTGCAAAATAATAATCTAAATGCTCGGTGATAAGGTAGTCTCTACAATGATAGATTGTGGAAAATAACCATGCAAACATTGTAACTATTAATATTATAAATATGTTTAAAAATTGATATTTCAAGTTTATTGATAATTTTGAATCTTTCATAATTTTATAAATCTTGAGAAATCCTTGGAATGTAACTATAAAATTCCCCATTGACATTAAAACACTAAAGAATTCTTGTATTCCAAATACCCTTAAAAATGGCCATTTTCCATGAAATTGATATATTTCTTGATTAGATTTCTTACGTTGATTTGTGATGATTCTTTGACATTGATAATCACAATTTGATTCACAATTCCATCCTAATATAGTCAAGTATTTACTTAAAGGTAATGAATCAAATTTCCAATTGGGATTATAATAATGAAATTGATAATTTGAATTTGATAATTCATGATAATTTTCTGATTCAAATATATGATATGGATTTGAATTACAACTTATTTGCTCACATTGATATAAACAATCTTGAAATGCATATAGATCGTCACCGGGAGATGCAAATATTGATTTAACCAATAGGAATAATATTAGATAAATCATTTAATTTAGGTACATAGATGAAAAATTTAAGAAAAAAAAAAATAAAAAAAAAATTAAGCTTAATTTAGATGTAATTAAGCGAATTGAAATATTAAAGATCTTAATCAGCCAATATCTTGAAATTCGAAAACCTCGATGAATTGGGTTTAGAATTTGAATTAAAAGCTTTTGTAAAGAAAAATCGACATCGACATGTTTTTTGTAAATTTTTAGTTAATTCGATATAATCGAAAGATTTTTTCAATAATTCTTTGACTCCCCCAGTTCATTGTATTTTGGAATCGAACAAACCATGTCAACCTGAATCAGATTAAATTACCCCTCTAAGCAGAGTAATCAAATCAGAATTGAGTTCGTTTCAATGATAAATCATATGTAATCACTGTTTTGCAATTCTATTACTATCGATCTTAAAAAAAGGAGAATAAAAGTGATAAGACCAAATGATATAATAACAGTTCCAAATGAAGTTGTTAAATACTTAATTATTAGAATGGCGACTTGAGGTTATAAAATACAATCTTGCAAACGGAATTATTTTCGAAGATTTCTGGTGAATAATCCAAAAATATAAAATATTGAATCCATGGTTTTACTCTATCCAAAATTTTAATTAAGCAATCCATTTCAAGTTTTTTACTAGGATAATCAAAAATTAAAATGGTTCAATTTTAAAAAGGCTAAACTATTGATAAATTTACATCATCGGTAGCGTTCTGTTTGTTTCTAATTATAAATTCCTACACAAAATCAAACATTATTTTAATTTTCCACAATAAAAGTTACATACAATTATGATTAGCCACCAGTATGAGAACAATAGATGATAATTTTAGAGTAACGTAAATAAACAAACAAAACAAATATATTATTAGATTTGGTTTAGAGATTGGGTATATAAGTAGAGACAAAATCCTGAGATTTGGTTATCAATTACAACAAACAAATCTACCTAATCAATATGAAATTTTCAACTGCTGCTACTACTCTAATCTTTGCTTTAACTGCTTTAGCTACTCCAATTTCAACTACTGATAAATTAGTTCAATTATTTGCAAAATCAGATAATCAAGAAATCAATGGTAAAGCAATTACATTCTTACATGAAGTTGCTGGTGCAAGTTGGGCATTTTTAGGTTCAAATGCACAAACTTTACATTATAAAGATAATCAATTATATTTACCAATCAATGATGATATGACATTTTTCTTTGGTGATGATGGTAATATTATTCAAATAGGTTTTAATAATCCAGCAAATGTTTCAATCAAAGATAATGGTGAATTAGATCTTGATGTTGATACTGTCTATGCAACTAAGAACATTAATGATCCTTATAGATATTCAAAAGAATCTTATGCAGTTTTAACTAAAGAAGGTGGTATTCCATTCACTATTGAAGCTAAATTTCAATAAAGAATATACTAAATATATATAATTTTATATCTTATTTGTTCTTAACTAGGTGCAAAAATAAATACTTTTAAATTTGTTTAAGGTAGAAAAGGATTTAAAATAAAAGTCTTTTATTAAAGTTTATCTCCAAAAAATAAATCGTAATTTCCATAATCATAAGGCATTGAAGATGAATTTGTAGTTGGGACAGATTCATGTGAAACAAATAATTGTTGAAATTCAATCAATGATTGTAAATTATTATTTGGATCATTAATAAAATTAAAATTATTTAAGTTTTTTTCAAAATCATCAAAATTTGAATTTGTTGTTGATAAAATTTTATTATTTCTATTAATAACAGCATCAATTAAATCTTTATTAATTTCTTCATATCTTTCAGCACCTTTATTACACTTTGAAAAATGTTTTAAAATATATGTAGAATTATTTAATAATTCAATTAATTCAGATTCATTATAAGCTAATTCATCATTAAATTCACCATTTAAAATAGTTATACCAATTATAATTGAACTATAAAAACAACAAGTTATAATAATATAACATTCCATTCTTTTACAATTTTCAAATGAAGTATTTATATAATGATTCATTAATTTAATAGCTAAAATTGATGATTTTATTGCAGCTTGACAAAATTGTTTTGATAATTCTTTATTTTGTAGATTATGATTATTATCTTTTAAATTTGTATTGATTGCACAAACAGCTTCCAACATGAAAAATGGTCTTGAAATTAACATTATCGCATATAAATGTAATAAATGTGTCATTAATAAAATATAACTATTTCTTTGATTTTCATTATTTGGTATTTCATTTGGATTTAAAATTTTTTCAATTTGTAAATCTGGATCTAAATTTTTTGACCAAATTTTTAATTCAACAGCTAATTTTTTAGTTCTACCAAGATCAATTATTTTATTTTGATAAAAATTTGCTACAATTTTACCAATCATTGATGAAATTTTTGCTAATTCAATTTGACATTTTGAATTAAAATCTAAATTTGAAATTAAAAATTTAGATGATTTAAATCTTGTTGGATCATCCCAATCATAATCATTGATATTTAATGGTCTACCAATAAAAATTGATGATATTCGATCTGAACTGTATAAACTTCTAAATAATCTTTTTCTATATTCACATTCATTTGCATTAGAAAATTGTTCATTAATAAAATTTCGATGTAAACCTAATGATTGTGCATAATTTATAGCTGAATTTAAATGAATCCAAGCTGTTGATTTTTTCAAAATTGATTGATAATAATGGAATTGTAGATAATGCATTTGAACACACCAAATTTCACTATCTTCAATAACTTCTCTAATTAATAAAAGTCCACTATCAAAGTATAAAGAACCTAATTTATTCTCAAAAATTCCATTTTCGAAATCATTAAATGTTGATCCAATAGCCAATACAAAGTATAATATTAGTAATTTTTCTTTATTATCTTCATCTCTTGGATTTTGGTATACAACATCAACCACATCTTTGTAGAAATCACTCATATCAAATATGAAATAAACATCGTTGATATTTTTAGTAAAACTTGATATAAATATATCACGTTCTCTTTCATCTGGTAATGGAACTATTTGTTTGATCTGTAATTTTAATGGTCGATCATAAACTGGACAACCTCTTAAATCTTCAGTTAATTTACATTTACCAACATATTGATAAAAGATGTTTCTTGTTTCATATAGTAATGAAATTGGACTTGTTTCACCCATGTATCTAAATAAACCAGACTTATCCACCAATAAAATAGTACTTTTACCTGATTGATTTGATACACCATCCTTTTCATTTTCTTCTTCTTCTAATTCTTCTTCCCTATCTTCATCTTCTTTTACATGTATATTTTCATTTATTTTATTCTTTAATGGAAATGATAATAATGGTTGTAAAGACTTGGGTATATAATGATTCTTCGTATCTGATATCGATGTTGGTGTGGTTTCTGGTGTAATGTTTCCGTTTTCAACTTTGAATCCAACCGCTGTTGCATTTTGTTGAGGTTGTTCATTAGGAGACTGTTGATAATTGTAATATTGATTGGGTATCGGTAGTTGATGAGAATAATTTGGATACATTTGTTGTTGTTGATAATTTTGAGGTGGATACATTTCTTGATAAACTTGTGGCGGTTGTTGTTGTTCAGCATCTTTTAACTCTTTTAATCTTTTTTCTTCTTTTAATTTAGCCATTCGTTCACTTTTCAATGATCGTTTATCTATTATTGTATAACTACATTCCAACCCCTTCTTTTTACATAAATCACAAGGATTTGAACCTGAACATTTGAATTTTCTTTTCTTACAAGTATCACAAGCTGTTGAAACTTTTTGTCTTTTTTCAGGTGGTAATTTCCTAACTCTTTTTTTGGTAGTCGATGAATCTGTTGGAGTTAATGATGAAACCGATGATGATGTTGAAGTTGGATTGGAACTGTAATTTAATGATGCCGAGCTCAAGTTCGATATCAATGATGGTGGTGTGATACTGGTTTGACTCGATGTATGCAGTTGTTCACGTTGTGGTTGTGGTTGTGGATAAATAGACATTTTGAAACTGATTTATGAAAGTTGATATAATACAGAATATATATAATTGAATTGAGTTTGTAATTGAATGAATAAAGCAATTATAATCCAATGGTTAATTAACTATTAGCATTAAACTAAAGAATGTTTAAAAAACCTTATTTTGAATAAAGATTTTCGATACTATGATGATTTAACTAAGTTGCTTTCTCCCACGATAATAATGAAAAGACTAATTAGACACCTATTGAAACTAATATGGACTCCAATAATAAGATATAGCTTCGGAATATGATTTATAATCAATTTTATTAAAAGTGGTAAATGAAGGATTATATATGAAACATTTTTATCAATTTAATTTTTTTTTTTTCTTTTTAATTATATGCATGTTTAGTGCTTTTATCAAACGATATTTATTCTAGAATAGGAATTAAACCATTCTATACATATTTATAATTAGACTACGTTTAGTTTACGAAACTAGAGAGAATGTTTTCATCAAGGAAGTAGTAGATGTAAATCTGATTTGTATCAAGAGTTTGATAGATTAAATTGTGGTCCAGTAAAATATTATATAATCTAAAATTTCAGTATAATTTATTGTTAAAGTATCATAACCATCAACAAGTTCGATAATGGTTCAATCTTAATTTGTCGGGTTTAGCTTTTAAAAAGCCAAGCCTTAATAGATGCAATAATTATAACACACTGTATTTGATTCAATTGTGGTCGTTGAAATTTCAATTATTACCTGGTAGAATGTCTCATCTGAAACATCGTGACCTTTGTCTCAGTACTTTAGTGTACTGATTACAAATTCAACTGAAAGTTGAGGCGTGTATATTTTTATCATTTTATGCAAAATATATTAAATATTTAACAAGTTTAACTCCAACCAATCAATCAAACCAAAAGTAGGAAATGATCAACGATTTTAAGAAATTTGAAAGTATGGACTAAACTTTCTTATTAAGTAATGTTAAGTTTATATCCGGAACTTGAAAGTATGATGCAACTTTTGAATCCGAGAAATTAATGCAAAATTTGATTATGTTAATAAAACTAATTTTGTTCATCAAATTCAGTCAAGCTTCATATCAAAATCAATAGGAATGGTTACGATAAGACATAATCGAATAGATTCTTATCGATATATCACATTTCCGTGGTGTCTTTGCTGATAAATCCGAAACATATATAATAGACATTTAACACCCTATCCGAATTTCAGTTTTCGCTGTGGGGCTCTTCGTATTTCACACTCTAAAGTTTTATTTTTTCTGATAGTTTAAGTGTAGTTCTGATATAGACGAATGTCTTAATGCTAATTTAAACTATCTTCATCTGTTCTAGCATTAATATCATTATATTTATTACAAGTTTGATTAGGATTCTAAAGTGAGAAGTTTGGGCTCAAAACGATTCTATTTTGAGAAATAATAGTATTTAATGGAAGTCCATTTCTCATCGACTTACATCTACTTGAATACACTGATCTTCAACAACCAATGACAACTATTAAATTGAGCTAGAATGGTAATAGCAAGAACCAGAGATTTGCATGCTTCAGTCTCATGAGTCAATTGCTTAATGATCTTGGATTATTTAAGAATTTATCTCTAAATTTGGATTAGCAGTAACTTCTATGAAAATTCCAATTGTGACGGATTTGCGCTAGAAGCATTGATTATAATTGCAGAATAAATTCTTGTTTTTAAATTTCAATAAAATCGTTCTTGCTTACTTTTAGGAGAAAATGAGTGGAGTGAGAATACCATTTTGGTGATAAGCGGAATTTTATTTATCTGAGGCGCTAAAAAATTATTTATGTATTAAAAAGAAGGAGAATATCATTTACTCAAGTATGTCTCCATCTACAACTACAACCACTATAGATTCTTCAAATTCAACCTCACGTGGTTATTCTATTGGAGAAAGAGGATCTCATAATATAGCAAAAGGCGGTGCACACCCATATCGAATTCCAAAATTTAAAAATAAACAAGATCATAGAAAATGGATACTTGAACATTTAGCTGGAGCATTTAGAGTATTTTCACGTAAATCATATTCTGAAGGTACTGCTGGACATATTTCAGTTAGAGATCCAATTGATCCTAAAACATTTTGGATCAATCCTCTTGGAAAACATTTTGGTTTAATTAAAGCATCAGATTTAGTTCATGTTGATTCAAATGGTAATATATTACCCGATGGGAATCAAAGTGCAATAAATGCAGCTGGATTTGCTATTCATTCTGCAATTCATGAATATAGACCCGATGTTCATGCAGCTTGTCATGCACATTCAACTTATGGTAAAGCATTTGCAGCATATGGTAAAGAATTACAAATGATTAATCAAGATGTTTGTACTTTTTATAAATCTCATTCTGTTTATCAAGATTTTGGTGGTGTTGCATTAGAAGCAAAAGAAGGAATTGAAATTGCAAAAGCATTAGGTGAATCAGGTAAAGGTGTTATATTGACTAATCATGGATTATTAACTGTTGGTTCAACTGTTGATGAAGCTGCATATTTATTTACATTATTAGAAAAATCATGTCAAGTACAATTAATTGCTCAAGCTGGTTTACAACCTGGTGAATCTTTAAGAATAATTGGTGATGAAGAAGCAAGTTATTGTGAACATCATGATGGTGATCCAGAAACTTTATATACTGAATTTCAACCAGATTATGAAATGGAAATTTATCTAGATGATAAATTTTTAGATATATAAAAGGAAATAAATATACAACTTTACGTTAATTGGTATATATTATAAAGTAATTATTGAAATTAAACTAATTGAAATGAATAGTATTATTATTTTGTATTGTTTATAATTTATCAATGGATTATGATTTTTAAACGAATTAAATGATGATGAATCACTAGTTATTGAAGCACTTGTCTTTATTGTATTACTACTTCCACTACTTCCACTAATTCCACTACTTCCACTACTCAAAGTTAAAGTTCTTACATCTGAACTAGTTGCAAAGGAACCTTTTAAATCACTATTATTATTATTATCATTATTTATACCACTAGCAGTTAATAAACCACTTATATCTGTTTCTATTGAATTTGAATCTATATTATTATGTACAACTGTAGCTAAACGTAGATCTGTCAATGATGGTGTAACTGTTGGAGTGGTATATGATGAAGATGAAAGTATTGAAGTATCTATTAATAAATCACTAGGTAATGTGGATGAAGATGCTAATGACATTATGAATTATGAAATGAATATGAAATTATGAACTAAAAGAAAAAAAAGGTATATTGATAATTAAACTTGGGAAAAGATGATTTATTTATATATATAAAATTATGTACCTGAAAAAATGAAATAAAGTTGTTGTTTATTTACCCCTGGACAAATTAGTAAATAAATAAATTATATTTTGGTGGACTTTTTTTTTGCATTTGCAAATTGGGTAATTGAAACAATGTGAAAATTTTTAATTTATAAAAACAAAAACAAATTATTAAGATTTCAGGGACACATTGCATTACATAATTCAACATATAACTCATCATAACCAATCACAATTTTAAATTTAGATTTTTCAGAAGCTTACTCATATATGGAATCGTCAACTGACTTTCTAATCTATTGATATTTTTAAAATTTTTGATATCAAATGGATGAATATTCATTGGATCTCAGTTGTTGTACCTTAAAAGAGGCATATGTGTGAAACATCAAAACTTTATGCATAATTTCCTAAATGGCTAAAAAGCTTAACACTAATGTCGTGTAAGAGTGTAAAATATTACATCATAAGTCTCAAATTTTTATTTCCGTGCCACATTAGCTTTAAATTATAACCGAAAAGGTATTAGCTTCGTAAGGTCTTAGAAGGTGTTAGGGTTTTGAGTTTCAATAGTTAAACTGCCACACTAAGTGAGTGAATGTTTGAATAAAAAATTGGCGTTTTAATGTGGATAATTTTCAACAATAGAAATCATGTATGAAATGTTGTAATTTAAATGTTTACCCTAAACACGTAAAAAATTATGTTGCAACGGAATGATGGATCATATACTGACTAAAAGCTTCATTTTGATAATGTCTGTCTAACGAACAATTCTGTGTAATTAATGCATTATTCATCATATTTTTATTTAAACTGAATCACCTTAAGTAAACGATTTTGAATTCATCAGGTTTCAAAGTAAATGTTTTATATCATTTGCTTACTCGTGTTTCATTCATAAACTCATCGATTATTTCTTTTAAACTTTTGATTTCATGCATGAATCCAAATTCAATTGATAAACACGATGAAATCTTATTCTTCTTTCTTGAATTTCAATCCACTCTTTTTATCTGAAGGCACGATTCATAAAGTTTTCTAATTAGATCTCGCCTTTTAGACTAGTCTTAACATCAAGAGCATAAAATATGATAAATTGATCTTTAAACTGTCAATGATGTCAATCATACTTGTAAAAACTATCTTTAAATTCTCATTTTTTGCAGCACAATTTAATATAAAATGTCTTATAGTAATGATGAGAATAACGATTCCACATTAATTGCATCGGATGCTACGTTAAATGCCTTACTTAATAGCTCAAATACATTTGATGAAATGGATCAAATAATAAAATCTAAATCTTTCAATAGATCAAATAATAAAAACAACGTTTTACCACCAAATCTTCAATTGTTACTGTTTCTAAAGGAAACCAAAACTAAAGAAGTCAAAGAGACTGTTGATATGGATGAATCACAAGAGTTCATTAACGAACTGATAAAAATCCCACAATTTTCTTCTTCATTATCAAGTTCTTACATAATACTAAATCAATCATTCATCAATAAACACCTTAGTTTGGCCAATTGGTTGAAACAAAGTATGAAAGTTCTTGAAATAAATCAGAATTCAATTGCAATTGACATATATCTAAATTGTGCTACAGGTATTCAATTAATCGATTTTGAATATTTATTACAACAAAATAATAAACAAGAATTTATCAATTTAAACCATTTAATCAACTCAAATAAATATGTCAAAAACCTATACATTCTAATTATAACAAAATCATTCAAGTACCTCAAATATAATAATGGATCAATTCAAAAGCTTACCATGATTTTATTACTGCAAAATATAAGATCAATTTTGGTCGATTCAAAAAATTTACAACAGTATTTACATACAATAATTGAAGTTGAGAAGCCTGAAAAATTATTGAACCCATCTAATATGAATAATAAAGGTTACAATTTCTTAATACAATGTAAATTATCATATTTCCAAATTAATAAAATTTTACAAGTTTGTACTCTAACTGAATTCATTCAAAGTCCATTAATTACAAAATTACAATTATTCCAAGATTATATCCCGTCAAAGTTACTTGTATGTTGAATGATTTATAAAGATTCTTACTAACTATTCCAGATTGAAGTTGATTTCATATATAATCAACAATTGTATTGATATCCACGACTTTTAGTTCTAATTTTTAACACGCACTAATTTTTCAAATTTTCCAAATCAACAATCAACAATTAAATATCAATAACCAATTGACACGATATGGTTGTTTTATCAGCATCAATTTGTACTCGTGGGGGTAAACCATTATTATCCAGACAATTCAGAGATATATCAAAGGATAGAATCACCTTATTATTATCCAATTTTCCAAGTTTAATTTCCAATTCTTCAAGTCAACATACATCAGTTGAAGATGAAAGTGTTAGATATGTATATCAACCATTAGAAGAATTCTTCATTGTTTTAATCACTAATAAAACTTCTAATATCTTACAAGATATTGATACTTTACATTTATTTGCTTCAACAGTTTCAACAATGCTTAGAAATATTGATGAAAGAGAAATTTTTGATTCATCATTTGAAATTATAGATGCATTTGATGAAATTGTTAATTTAGGTTATAAAGAAAATTTAACATTAAGTCAAGTACAAACATTTATGGAAATGGATTCACATGAAGAAAAAATTCAAGAAATTATTGAAAGAAATAAAGAATTAGAAGCTGGTGAAGAAAGGAAAAGAAGAGCAAAAGAAATTCAAAGAAAAGAATTGGCTAGAAAAAATATGGAACAGCAACAAATACCTTTATCTCAACAATATCAACCACCAACAACAACATATCAACCAAGTCCAATTATTGAAACTTCACAATCACAATCACCAATTTCAAAACCTTCTCATTTTGCAAAACCAAGAGGTTCAGGATTACAATTGGGTAAAAAGCCAACTTCAAAAGCTAGTGTGGAAGAACCATTACTTGCACAACCAAATATTTTTCATAAACATCAAGAACAAAGACTAGAACAACAACCTTCTAGATCAAAAACTTCATCACCAATTATATCACAACCAAAAATCAATAATAATGGTATTTTAATAACCATAATTGAAAAAATCAATGCTACATTATCAAGAGAAGGTTCAATAATTTCATCTGAAGTTAAAGGTGATTTACAATTAAGAATTAATAATCAAGAATTATCAAATTGTAAAATTTTATTAAATTTAAATCAAAATGCAATTAATAATAAAAAAGATTTTAAAACTCATCCAAATGTAGATAAACAATTATTTCAATTATCAAATATTATAAATGTAAAAGATAAAAATAAAAGTTTCCCAAGTAATGATACTGCATTGGGAGTATTAAGATGGAGAAGTATTGGTAAACAAGATAATTTGGATTTGATTCCATTAATTATAACTACTTGGGTTAATGTAGATGAATCAAGTTCAATTGGTACAATTACATTAGAATATGAATTAAATTCAAAATTTATTGATCAACATAATAATGATTCATTTAAAATTGAAAATATTTTAATTTTCATACCTATAATTTCACATGATTTGGAATTACAAGATAATAATGATGATAAAGTTTCTTATGAAGTAAATGAAGATGAAGGTGGAATTATTTTTAAAATTGATTCAATAGAATTGAATGATCCTTCTGGATCTTTTGAATTTACATTACCTTTAGAAGATGAAGAGAATTTATTCCCATTACATTTGAAATTTGATTTATATAATGAAAATTTAAATGAAAATGATGAATCATTAAGTGGATTATCAATAACTGATGTTGTTTCAAATAATGAAGAAGAAGAATCATTACCATTTGATTTACATTCAAATATTATTTCTGATAATTATATAGTTGAATAAATAGATTAGATCACTAAGTATGAATGTAGATGTTGTATTCAAGGTTTTTTATTTATGTTATATAATTATTGAAGTACCACTTAATGCAATTGAAAAATTACAACCTAAATTCTCCTCTTGACATAAATTAGTCAATTCTTTTAGAATAATCTTTCTTGGGTCATTAAAATTCTCATCAGCATCTGATAATATAGGTTCTTTTACATGATTTATAATTATATTCAACCCTTTTAAAGGTTGATCAATTTGTTTAATTTTCTGACATTGTGATTTTAATATTTTTAATTCTCCAATTAAATGTTTTGGAGTTAAATGTCCATATAATTCATTTTCATTAGTTTCTAATCCATTTGAACATTCCAATATTATACATTTTAATTTATTTTCTATAATTTTTGATGAAATATTTGACCAAATTTTTAAATTATAATTTAAACCAGAAATTGAATCACATTCAAAATCACCAAAAACTAATATAGAATCATTTTGAAAATTTTCAATTAAATAAGCTGAAGATAAATAATGATGTTTTGAAACTTCACCTTCTTCATCAAATCCAAATTCTGATAAATTTGTCATGGATGGTTTTTTTTTGTATTCATTTGGATTTATCCCTGGTGGTATTGTAGTAATTGAAGAATTTCTCTTTTGTAATGGTTGTTTATTCTTTTCTGTCTTTTCAACTATATTTAATTCTCCATGTGATAATGGAAACATTCTTATATTATAATTTCCAACTTTATATTCTTGATTAAATTTAATTTCATTTAAATTTACAACATTAAATTGTGGCATATTTGGCCATATTATCCCATTAAAATAATTTTTCCCAAGACAATTTATTGTATATTTTGATCCATAAATTAATTTTGGTAAATAATTTTTTTTATTTGTATATCCAGCTGAATTTATAACTAATGAACAAACATGATCTAAATGTGGATGAGTTATTAGAAAATTGTTCAACTTGTTGAAAATCTTCTTGGCATAATTAATTGAATTTAATTTATTTAGATTTTTAAAAGGTATTGATAATTTTAATGATTCTTGATTATAATAATTTTCAATTAAATCTGAATCTTGATAATAATTTAATAAATTACAATTTGATTTTTGAAATTTGGATTCAAAATTGATAATTTCAGTTAATTTACCTAAACCTGATCCAGCATCAATACATAATAAATCATTAAGATTTTCTGAATCATCAATACTTAAAGTTTCATAATCTATAGTTGTTGATTTTAATAATATTGAACAAGTATTACCTTCTAATGGACCTCCAGATGTGCCTAGAAATGTAAGCTCAAATGACATAAAACGTTAACTCAATTTATTTCCCTTCTTCCTTGTTGTTGATTCGAGCTTTGAATCTAATCTAATCTGATTTAATTTTCTATTTTTTTTTTATTTTATTTTTATTTTTTTGATAATTTGCTTTTTGTGTTTGCTACTGAATGATTTAGAAAATGTGACAGAAATTAGAATAAAATTGAATCCAAATAAACTTGAATTATTTCATATTCGTAAATGATTCGATATTAAAATGGAGTTTAAACATTTAAGAATTAAAGAGTTAATATAGTAATATTTTAGTCATAGTTAGTATAATAAAGTATAATATGGAGAAAGCGAAAAAAAAAAAAATAAAAAACCATGGAGTAATATAATCAAAGTCAATTCAAAACAATTTAGAAAAATTTCACTCCTCGTACAAAGGTTTTTACCGAGTAAGCAAATGACGAGGATAATTAATACGACTTAGTATAAATTTTTTCAATTAGTTTCGGGTAAAGATTCAAAAACTTTTGTCGTGAGATTCTAATTATAACAAAATCAATATCGTGAAATTCTCGTTATATGACAATAGTATTTACTTATCAAATCTATGTTATTTCTTTTAATTAAAAACATTAAACATGATTAAAATTAACTTCAAGGCTTAACCATTTTAGTCTCATTACTGTTATCGGAAGCGTTTCCTGAACTCATAACCATGCTGGTTCAATTTTTTAGATTTGATATCTGATCTTTTGGAATTCTATTTTGATGTAGTATGATTACACAAAATAGATGACTAGCGTAAAGCATTAATGGCTGATTGATGATTTGGCTGTCAATCATCAAACTTATGGCACTTTATTTAAATTAGAAACTAGGCATTGTGACGTCTACATCTACAAGTTTTATTTAGACTTTTTTCTAAATTATAATTGTTTACGTTGGTCTAAACCATCCTTAGCTCAACTAAACTTCTTCTCAAAATTATACGTTCTTGACTTGTGCCTTCTAATTTTACTCGTATTGTTTTTGGTTGCAAATCGGAGGGTGAGAGTTAAAAGAGAATAAATAATACCTTGTCTTTGTTTGTAATTAGCAGTTTTGTATTAAGCATGTTTAATATAGTCTTGAATGATAGTAGAGTAGCTAACCATATTACTGTTTGTGTAGACAAATTTGTTTGAGAATCAATTTTTTGCAACAAATTTTGTCTAATAACAAATCATTGAATAGACGGTAAGAAACAAAAACCAAACAGGGAAATGTTTAGACTAATCAAAAAGTTACGTGAAATACCAATTGAGATTACCCCATTTGTTATCATCCACTTAGATAAGAATCATCAAAAATGTTTCCTTTATGATAGATATTTGAAACCAATTGTGATACCAATTCTATTAAATTCAGTTTATGTATCTCAATTACCACCAGATCAAGCATTGGAAATCTCATGTAATGAAGGAATTGAAAGTTTTGAATTAAGAGGAGTAGCCGAAATCAATTTTTATCACGATTTAAACTATGCATATTCAATAAATAATTCATTTGTGAAAAGAGACTTATTACATTTTGAGTCAATGAGTTCATTATTTGAAACAGCTAAAAGATTTAAGGTGATACCAAAGATTCTATGTATGACAAACTTATTAAAAGAAGATCATGTGTATATTTCCTACCTCAATCAAGTTAAATTGATACATATTCTTTGGATTGGTAAATTAAAAAGTCAATTGATTGATTTAAATCTTATAAAGACTAATTTTACTTTGAAAGCTGGTTTTATGGAATTACTGGATATGTTGAAATTGACTAGTGTTACCAAATTGAATATTTCAAATATATCATTTGATAAACCAATAAATGGTATAAACTCAACTTTGAAATTTTTACAAGGTTATTGTAGAAAAGATTATGTCAATATTATTTTAAAACATTATACTAATTTGAGATCCTTGAAACTTATTCTACAATTTATTCAAATTAATGATATTCTCCCAAGTACAACTGCAGATTTCCACTTTTATCAATCATTGACTTCTTTAGCATTGGGTTATAAAAGCTTGAGAAGTTTCAATTCGTTGAAATTATTAATTTATTTGAAAAGTTTAAGCTTATATAAGACTGGATTCCCATTTGACTTGTTTGTTGATGAAGAATATTTACCAAATCTTCAATCCTTTACTTTTCTTGGAAACTCGAATAATTTCAATTCTCATGGAAACTTAGATGAATATGTCAAATTCCCCAAGAATTTAATTGAAATTAATATCACTGGCTCTTCAATTTTACTTTTAAAATCAATTGAATTTCCCAAAAGATTAGAATATTTATCCTTAAAAATTGATTTTGATCGTAACATTATAAACTTATTAAATTTACCACCTACAATAAAGAAATTTGAGTATATTCATTGTAGAAAATTAAGATTAAGAGGTTCACATTAACAATAAACATTTATTATTCTATACTTGTCTCCGCATAAAAAAAACTCAAATCTACAACAAATGATTTCCCTCAGATATCATGTCAAGTCTAGGACAAAATTCATTCCATTCTCAAGATCATATGCTACTAGATTCTCCCATGATTCTCCATTTGAACATTTATCTAAATTCAAAAAGCCAAAGTATATAAATTGGAAAACTACCACATTATTTTTTTTAATTGGAAGTTATTTAAGTTATAATGAAACATTATTCAATTATTATGAACAATTTACTCAAACAATAGATGAAAAGAATCAATTTGAAATTGATTTATTAAAATTACAATTGGAATATAAATTAAAACAATTACCAATCTATCAACAATTAATTCATCCAAAACAATCAAATCAATGGTATAAATTATCAAGTTGGGAAAATTTAGATAGAAACATTCTTGATAATGTAGTTACCAAACTGTCCAAGAAAGATGATTATGAAAATGATAACGAATCACCAACGTTAACAAATCAAACTTTAAGAAAACCAGGTGGAATTATGATAAAACCAGTTACATTTCATAATATAGATACTGATGAAAATGTTACTATTCTACATTTAGGTTATAGATTATGTGGATATCCTTTTATAATTCATGGTGGTATAATTGCAACATTATTAAATGAAACATTTAAAAGAAATGCAAGTTTACTGAATTTTACAAATTCAAATTTAAAAGATGATTTTAAAGTTGAAAATTTAACTATTAATTATAAATTTCCAACATTTGCTAATCAATTTTTAATTGTTAAAACAAAATTAAAAGATGGTTTGAATAAAAAGACAGTTTTATTAGAAAGTTGTATAGAAGATTCAAAGGGGAAATTGTTAGTGAAGAGTACTGCATTGTTACATGATACAGGTAGAGCTACAAATAGAATCAATCAAGAAATAAAGAAAGAAAATAGATGGAAATTTTGGTAAATAAATAAATATTTTTTTTTTCTTTCAGTAAATATGGAGAAATCAATCTCTGAAGAACCATCAATTGAACCACAAGTTGAACAAATTGATACTACTCATACATACTCAACTCGATCTAAAGAGAAAAAGAAAGAAGAGGAAATTATCAACCAATCCAAATTAAAACAACAAAAGTATAATGTTGTTATTCATCCAAGATTAAAACCAGTTGCATTTAAAGAACAAGATTTAAGTACTACAATTAATCTACCACAACCAATCAAGGAATTAAATAAAGAACATAACAATGTTGATGATTTTTATCAAATAGAAGATATACCATTGAATAGACGTGGATTTAAATATAAATTTTGTAAACCAAATCCAATATTTACATCAAATTTATATTCAACAACAGAAATTGAACCATTTCAAGTTACAACAAGTTTATTTGATCGTAGTGGTGGAATACTATTTAATCAAGATTTATCTACTATAACCACAAAACAAGGTTGGAGAAGTGTTCGAACAAATGTAAATATTCGTGAAGGTTCATATTATTTTGAATTTAAAATATTGAAATCAAATGATAATGATTCTGATATGAATCATCATGTAAGAGTTGGAATTGGAAGAAAAGAAGCAAGTTTAGAAGCTCCAGTAGGATTTGATGGATATGGATATGGAATTAGAGATGTTGATGGTTATTTAATGAGTATAAGTCGTAGAAAAAAACATATAATTGAAAATGGTTTCAAAACTGGTGATGTTATAGGTTTATTAATTGAATTACCATCAATTGAATCTCATAAAAAAGATGTAATTGAATTTGAGAATCAAAAAAGAGAAGAAATTAAACAAAATAAAACAAAAAAGAGGAAAATTATAAAGAAAAAAAATGATATTGAAGATAATATTAAATTTAATGAGTTTAATAACATAGTTCGAGATCAAATACCTATAAGATATAAGAATGCTTTATATTATGAACAATTTGAATATTCATCAACTAAAACAATGGATCATTTATTAAACCCGGTGAGTGTTTTTGGTGAAAAAGCTATAATTGAAATGGATGATAAAACAAAAAATATTCCAATTATAAAGAATTCAAAAATTACATTCTTCAAAAATGGTATAAAACAACAAGAATTTCAAGATTTATATTCATTTTTACCAACAAATCTTGAAGATGTTGAAGATATAAATTTAGGTCCCAATGTAAAACAACAACAAAATCCAAATTTTAAAAATACAGATGATGGTAGTTTAGGTTATTATCCAATGTTATCATCATTTCAATATGGTTGTGTTAAAATTAATCCTGGACCTGAATTTGAATTTAAACCAGAATTAAATGCAAAACCTTTAAGTGATAGATATGATGAACAAGTTATTGAAGAATGGTATTGGGATATATTGGATGAAGTAGAAGGTGATTATATGGATAGTTTTGATTAAATTGTTGATGGATCAGGTCCAATTCTAATTAAATTTGCCTCATCAATTTGTAAATTTTCATTTCTTGAATAAACATCAAAACATTTCCGATGAAAATTTAAATTTTCAAATCTTAAACCAATTGTTGTAATTTCTTTACATTGATTACATATTAAAATTTTTTCATCAAAAGTATCAATTAAATTTTGTTTCAATTCACATAAAGTTCTAATTGATAGTATTAAATTATCATCTAAAGTTAAATTAAACCATCCATCATCAATTAATCTATCTATTAAAACTGAACATTCTGCTAATGGTTTTCTTAAATTATGATTTATTCTTTGATGTGCTAAATTTCTTTGTAAACTATATTTTAAATTTTCAGATGAATTTTCAATTAAATCTTCAATTAATAATTTTATTGTTGATAATTCATTTGGTTGATATAATGAAGTTTGAGTTATAATTGGATCAATCAGATTATTTATAAATATAAAATATAAATTACTTGTAATTTCATGATTTTTACGATCAATTTTAAATCCTTGAGATTGAATTGAATTATTTATTTCTGAAATTGTTTCATTTAAATTGGATAAATCTGGTTCTTTATTGACTCCTAATCTCTGTATAATTAATTCATAAGCTTTTAATAATTCATTGACTTCTATATATTTCATTGATCGTATATATGTTAATAATGTTTGTTTAACATCATTTTCATCATAAACATCCATAATTCGCGTATCAAATTTTTTATTTATTTTTGTTGCAAAAAATGTAGTAAAAATAACTAAAAATGTATTTAATATGGTTTTTTTTAATCAATCTTTGTTGGGGGATTTCTGATGATGAATCTGAGGAGGAGGAAGAAATTATCAAATGTAATCCGATTCTAAGTCCCACATGTTTTGTCTCCAATGAAGCATTAAATTCATCAATTTATGAATCATTTTTTGAAGGTACAAAATATTTTTCAATTAGTAGTAGTAGAAAAGGTGTTAAATTTGATAATGAAGATGGTTTACAATTAACTATAACTAAAGAATATGAAAACCCTGCATTGATTTCAAGTTTTTATTTAATGTATGGGAAAGTAGAAGCTGAAATAAAAGGTAGTTCTGGACAAGGTATAATTAGTTCATTTTATTTACAAAGTGATGATTTAGATGAAATTGATATTTGTGAATTATTTGGTAGTGATCAATATGAATTTCAAACAAATTATTTTATAAAAGGTAATACATCTGATTATGAAAGAGGTAGATATCATCATTTATCAAATAACCCTTTAGATGAATATAATAAATATGGAATTGAATGGACTCCTGATTATATTATCTGGTATTTAAATGATAAAATTGTTAGAAAATTAAATTCAAAAAATAAATATGGATTTCCTTCATCACCTTTATTAATAAAATTTAGTTTATGGTGTGGTGGTGATGATTCAAATGATTTTGGAACGGTAGCTTGGGCTGGTGGTGAAACTAATTTTAATCAAGGTCCATTTAATATGTATATAAGAAATTTAAAAGCAATAGATTATTCAAATGGATTTTCATATAATTATGGTTGGTTACCAAATGGTAATTGGCAAGAATTAAATTCAAAAAATGGTCAAATCTTTGGTGATGATGAAATTGAAATTAAACAAAAATTTATTCCATTAAATAAACCAATAATTGAAGAAAAGAAAAATATTATACCAAATATAATTAAAGATAAAATTAAAAAATTTAAGATTCTAAATGAAGAATCAGATGAAGATGAACCATTATTCAAACAATTTGCCAATGATCATCAGAAACGGTTTAATAAATCAGGTGTTTCAAATGTCAAATTAAACCCTTTGGTACTAATATTTGCAGCAATTGGTTATAGTAGTGTGATGTAGGTAAATAAATAATTTACTGTTGTCCGAGAGAATAATTAATATGACGTTTTTTGTAATCCATCTGGTGATTAAAATCACAAAATTAATGCGAGTATAATTATCAATTAAATCTTAACAGCAATTAAAATTATAATTCTTATACAATTGATTCAATATGCCTAGTTTAGAAGAACTTGAACGAATTAGTTTTATATCATTAATTACCAATTCATCAGATAAATTCCTTGAAACTTTTAAATTTTATCAAAATTTAGGTTTTAGATTAACAAAGAATTTCTCAAGAATATCAAATGATGGTGCATCTGCTGCAAATAATCCTCAATTACACCTTGGAATTAGTAACAATTCATTAAGAGAAGTATGGTTAGAATCTTATCCATTACAAGATACAGATTCAAATGGAAATTTAAAACCATGGCAAGAATTGGAAATTTATAATGGTGATAATTGTCAAAAATTAACTGAATCAACAATTATTAAAATTAGATATTCAAATGAAGCTCCATTTGATGAAATACCAAAAAAATTTGTATTTTTTTCAACAAATCTTTCAAAAATTGAATCATTATTAAAAGATTTTAAATATTTAACTAATGAAGTAATATTATCTGAAGATCCTTTAGGTAATATTTTAACATTTTCAAATACGAAAAATATTCTTACAAAACAACATTTTAAAACTCCACAAGAATATATAGATTTTACCAGTAAAGAAATATTAACTAAAAATCAAAAGAAATTAGTTTCAAGTGAAGTTGAAAATGTTCTTGAAGAAAAAGAAAGTAGAACTATTGGTAATACAAATAAGAAAAAAAAAATAGCTGTTATGACTTCTGGTGGTGATGCTCCAGGTATGAATCCAGCAGTTAGAGCAGTTGTAAGAGCAGGGATTTATTATGGATGTGATGTTTATGCAGTTTATGAAGGTTATGAAGGTTTAGTTAAAGGTGGAGATTTATTAAAAAAAATGGATTGGGCAGATGTTAGATCATATTTATCTTTAGGTGGTACTGCGATTGGTACTGCAAGATGTAAAGAATTTAGAGAAAGAGAAGGTAGATTATTAGGTGCTTATAATATGATTAAAAATGGTATTGATGCCCTTGTTGTATGTGGTGGTGATGGTTCATTAACTGGTGCAGATTTATTTAGAAGTGAATGGCCTTCATTAGTTGAAGAATTAGTTTCAACAAAAAAACTTTCTGAAAAAGAAGTTGAACCATATAAACATTTAACTATAGTTGGATTAGTTGGTTCTATAGATAATGATATGTCTGGTACTGATGTTACAATTGGTGCATATTCTGCATTAGAAAGAATTACTGAAATGGTTGATTATATTGGAGCTACAGCATCATCACATTCAAGAGCATTTGTTGTTGAAGTTATGGGTAGACATTGTGGTTGGTTAGCATTAATGAGTGGGATTGCAACTGGTGCTGATTATATATTTATACCTGAAAGACCACCAAAAGCAAATGAATGGAAACAAGAATTGAAAGATATTTGTTCAAGACATAGATCATATGGTAGAAGAAAAACAACAGTTATAGTTGCTGAAGGGGCAATAGATGATGAATTAAATCCAATTACATCAGATGAAGTTAAAAATGTACTTGTTGAATTGGGTTTAGATACAAGAACAACTATATTAGGTCATGTACAAAGAGGTGGTACAGCAGTTGCATTTGATAGAAGATTAGCTACTTTACAAGGTGTTGAAGCAGTTAAAGCAGTATTAACTTTAACTCCTGATACTCCATCACCAATGATTGGTATTTTAAAAAATAAAATTGTTAGATATCCATTAGTTGATGCAGTAAAACAAACAAAAGCTGTTGCAACAAATATTGAAAATAAAGATTTTGATAAAGCAATGTCTTTAAGAGATGCAAATTTCTTTGATGCTTATAATTATTATAAATCAATTAGTTATTATGATGATGGTTCAAAAGCTTTACAACAAGATAGAAGATTAAATATTGCTGTTGTTCATGTTGGTGCTGCAAGTGCTGGTTTAAATGCTGCAACAAGAGCTTCTGCATTATATTCAATAAGTAGAGGACATAATTTATATGCTGTACAAGATGGTTTTCAAGGTTTATCCAAGGGGTTATTACGTAAATTAAATTGGTTAGATGTTGAAGGATGGCATAATAAAGGTGGTTCAGAAATTGGAACAAATCGTACATTACCATCAATAGATTTTGGTTTAGTTGCATATAATTTACAAAAATTTAAAATTCAAGGTTTAATTATAATTGGAGGATTTGAAGCATTTACTTCATTATATGAATTACATGAATATAAAAAAAATTATCCAATTTTTGAAATTCCAATGGTTGTTATACCTGCAACTGTTTCAAATAATGTTCCTGGATCAGAATATAGTTTAGGTTCAGATACTTGTTTAAATCAATTAGTTACATATTGTGATGCAGTACAACAATCTGCAAGTTCTAGTAGAAGAAGAGTATTTGTTGTTGAAGTACAAGGTGGTCATTCAGGTTATGTTGCATCATATTGTGGATTAATAACAGGAGCTTTGGCAACTTATACACCAGAAGAAAAAATTAATTTAATTGAGTTACAAAGAGATATTGAATTATTATATAAAGTATTTCAAACAGATAGAGGTGAAGATCATAATGGTAAATTAATTATTCGTAATGAACAAGCATCACTGGTTTATTCAACAGAATTGATTGCTGATATTATAAAAGAAAATGCAAATGGAAGATTTGAAACAAGAACAGCAATACCTGGACATGTTCAACAAGGTTTTACACCAACAGCAAATGATCGTGTAATGGCTGTAAAATTTACTTTAAAAGCATTGGAATTTATTGAAGAATGGAATAGATGTTATGATAAACAACAAATGGTTATTGATGATGTTGATATTGAAAAACATTCACAAGTTGTAATTGGTATACATGGTGATACTTGTGAATTTACAAGTGTTAGACATTTATATGAATCAGAAGCAAATGTAAAATTAAGAAAAGGTAAAACTATTCATTGGGGTGATATGATTGAAGTTGAAGATATGTTGAGTGGTAAATCTTTATTAATTAGACAAGAGAAAGATTATTAAATAATATTTATTAATTAAATAAAACATTTGATGTAAAGTAATTTTTTATCTTTTTTATCTTGCAAATGTATATTTATGTAATGTGAACCGTAACTGAACTCCGTTTTTAACTGGAGTAACAAAATTACTAACACATGAGTATATTTCAATCTCTTCGGTATTGCTGGATGTGTGATATTGGTACCTATATGAAAATAAAATAAAAATAAAATTTATACGCGAGATTAGTGCATTAATTAATATGACCTAATGAGATCCAGAGATCAATTTAAAAGTTACAAACCATTGATTGAACTTTCACTTTGGTCAAAGAAACTTTTGCCATGTAACAATAAAGGAAATGTGATGAAACACAAACTGGTCAAATATATACTAAATTGCTATGGATATATGACATTATTGATTACTAATTTAACATTATATTAGACTACTCTGCTTTTGTATTTCGAGATGTTCAAATGTATGTAAAGACGTGACATTGATGATTGAATCAATTGGACATTAAGATAATTTAAATGTGTGTGATATGTATAATGTACAATTTAAAAAAAGTTATAGTACATAATGTAGATCTTCTTAATAAATTTTTTCTCAAAAGTTACCAGATTTTAATAACGGTTTTATTTTTTACTTTTAGTTTTAGTTAGTTCATCGTTTCTTTTCTAGAACCAATAAAATATTGTTAAAACAAAAACAAATAAAGTTAGCGCTTAAAATTATATATTTTATTACTGGTTACTTATTATTACCTAAAATGACTAAATAGTGAAAAAAAAAAAAATAGCTTAATTTTATCTTCACTTGTTGTTGACTCAAGTCTCAAACTATAGGAGTCAGAAATGATTTAACCGAAATCGAAACTGAACTCAGCCCAATATTGTGAAAAAAAAAATAACAATAAAAATTCACGGCTAAATAATTTCTCAATTTGGAAGTACATCGATATTGAACAAAACAATAAATAAAATAATAAATACAATTTCTCGCAAATATCACAATGCATAAATTAAAATATTCAATTTTCGAGAAGAAGATGCATTGTATAACTATCACTGCAAATTGCGGTACTTGTTGTCATGAATCAACAAGAAATTAATTATGAAAAAATAAAAAATAAAGGGAAATTATTATTATTATAAAATTGAATAGATTGTGGGAAGTGTAATAAATCGTGGAGATGTTGATTGTTAACAATAATATTTTTTAATCAAAACTACATTACATATCAAATAAAATCCGGTTTTTTTTTTTGGGTAGGCGCCTAATAAAACTCTGGAGTTTAGCTAACCATACATGAAAAAAGAGAAATGAAAAGAAAAACGGTTTAAATTTGTGAGTCAAACGGTATTGATAATTGGCATTCTTAAGAAAACAAATGCCGAAATAAATGACTAATGAAGTAGTAAATTGAAAAATAGAATTTAAAGGAAAAAAAATAGACTCTTCAGATATGCAAATAGAATTTAGAAAAATGTCGAAGAAGATGATGTTTGAAATAATAGAAAAAAATTTATATAGGATATAAATCCGAATTGAACAGATAGAATCAAAATACTCTTAAAATAAAGGGACGTATTTTACATTTTGTACATTCGTGTATCATTAATTAATCTAAAGTATATTTCTTTTTTTTTTCGTCACTAGTCCTTGTCCGGTTTTATTAAATGTCTCTTGTCATGTCTTGCTTCGCAGTTAGGTACAAGAAGTATAGCAAGCCATTTAAATTTTTGATGATGAAGGAATTATAATAATAATTTTTAACCTTGGTATCAAACTAAAAATTGATATTCTATTAAATAATAATCTTCAACAATTATAATTTTTTAGTACATAACTAAAATAATCTAATAACATCACAATATATCAATCTATCAATCAATCAATCAATTTAGATAAAAAAAACAAATATCAAAAAAAAAATAATAAAAATAAAAATATAAAATAAAAAAATAAAAAAAAAAATAAAAAAAAAAATTAAGTCATAAAAAATTTCAATTTTACTCTTAACCAATTTTCAAACCATAATTTCAATTTCAATTTCATTTCCTTAAATTTCTATTTTGTTGAATCAATTAGTATCAAATTATCACTAATAGTACTGGACAGTTGAAGAGATTGGTTTGTTTAATCAAATTTACCTTATATGTTCAACTGAATATCCATCAATTTAACTAACAGGTATTTATTTTCATCTTTGTCATACATTTGATATAATAATTTTATCACTTCATACATCAATTGTATTTTTTAGATTTAACTTTTACATTTACTATTTTGATACTTTTTTAAAAGCAGAATATATTAATATAATAATAAACAAAAGTAATTTAATTATTTTGCTGTTTTTTCAAATTGGTTTATACTTTTTTTTCATTTTCATTTTTATATGAGTTTTACAACCATTAATTGTCAATATTATTACCACAATCTTTTAAACCATAATTTTCATAATCAATATATACAATTAGAATAATAGATAGAAAAGTTAGATATAGATTTAGATCGATTTATACCATCAGATTAATTAATTAATCTATTACGTAATACCAATCATCATCATTGATATATTCAAATAATGACTAAGAAGAACCTGCAACTACAACAACAACAACAACAACAACTACAACAACAACAACAACAACCTACACAGCTTATTCAACCTAATAATCCCCTGTCATCAGACCAAAAGGTTAAAAAGAATGCATTTGTTCATAAATTATTTAATATGTTGAATGATCCAAGTATATCTCATCTAATTTGGTGGACTGAAAATAATATAGAAGAAAATACTTTTGCTCTACATCCAGGTAAAGAATTTGCAAATTGTTTAACTCAATATTTTAAACATGGTAATGTAGCAAGTTTTGTACGACAATTACATATGTATGGATTTCATAAAGTTAGTGATCCAAATAATAATAATACATCAAATAATAATGAATTACCTGTAAATAATAATATAGAAAAAGATTCACCAATTTGGGAATTTAAACACCTGAGTGGAAAATTTAAAAAAGGTGATGAAAATTCATTAATTTATATAAAACGAAGATCAAGTTCAAATAGTTCTAGAAATAGTAGTTATTCTGGTGAAAATAATTCAACTTATCAACAATTTGATTCACAACAACAACAACAACAACAACCTGTCAATATAGATTATAATTATGAACAAGTACAGTATAACCAATTTAATTCAAATTTTCAACAAGCACCAATAGTATATTATGGACCTCCACCATTACGACAACAACAACAACCTTTTAATTATCAACCACCAATTTATCAAGTTCCACAAGCAAATCTTTCCCCTTATCCACCTCCACAACCAATACCATATGATTATCAAACACAACCTCCACAACATTCATTTCCACCACCACCATTGGTTCCTAATTTTCAACCACAAATACAAGAAACAGATAATAAACAACCTAATGATTTACAGTTTAGAAAAATATGGGAGAATAATGGAGTTAATAGTCTGAGACAAAGAAATCCTTCTTTATTATTTGATCCATTAGCTTCAGTTCCAACAACAAATTCAAATTTTTCATCATCTTCACAAAATCAACGAAATTCATCATCACCTTCTTTAACAAATGCACCTCCACCAACAAATAACATTGCAATACCAAGACCTAGTTCATTAGTTCATAGACCTAGTTCATTAAACATTACAACTAATAGTTCAGATTTATCAACATCATCACCACCAAAAACCACTTTAGCTGCTCCTATACCTCAATCACATCCAAGAAGTATCTCAACTACAGCTGAATCAATGTCAATTTCTTCTTCTTCTTCTGCAACAATCACTGGCTCAACATCTATATCAACACCAAATTCACCAAGTATGTCAGTACCCACACAATCTAAAAAACCGTCCTTATTATTACAGGAACGATTAAGACCTTCAGTATTTGAATTACATGGAGCTGGTTCTTCAATGAAGACAAATACCTTGAGAAATAATAATAATAATAATAATAATGGAAATAATTCGATTGGTTCACAATCTTCATCATCAATTTTTTCAAATAAAAGTTCAATTAGTTCAATTCTGTCATATCAAAGAACTTCTAGTTTTGGATCAATAAGTTATTCAAATGCATCAAAAACTTCATTATCTTCTGGTGGTGAAATTCCTCCAATTCCAGATGAAAGAAATACATCTCCACAACCTTATAGAATAAGATCACCAAGATCAAAAACACCTACTCAATTTAGATCACATACAGCATCACCAAAGAATACTTTACCAGAAACTAATAATAAGAGTAAAAAAGTTTCTGTAACTTCTTTATTAGATGATACACCAGTTATTGATCAAAAAGAACCATTATATTTATCTTCTGTTATTAAAGAAGAACGAAATTCAACATCTAGTAATGAAGAAGATATAGTTAAAAAGAGAAAATTAGAAACTGAATAAACATATAATTTTGGTTCTATGTGTTATGCATTATTTCTAATTTTTTATAAAATTTATTTTTCTTCTTATAGCGATGAGATTGTAAAACAATTTAATGAGTAGAAGATTAGAGATTAAACAAAAGGAAGAATTACAAGCAAGGTTTAAATTATCGATTTCAAAACAGAATGAAACAGTATTAAATTGGTTACAACCGAAAAATCAATCAAATACAATAATCACCGAGAATGATGATTCTTTTTTAAATTTAAAAATTATACCTCAAGGTTCAAATTTAAATTCAATTCAAGATAATAATGTACAAACAATCGATCAATTTTTAAATTCAAAAGACATTTCAAAAAGTAAAAATCAACATAGTCAAAGAAAACAAATCAATTCAAAACCAATGAATGCTTTAATGAATAAAATGAGAAATACAAATCGTGAAAGAATAAAGAATAAATATACAAATGAGAAGAAAGTTCAAAAAGAATCAGATGATGAAGAAGATGTCGAGAAATTACGTGGTTTAAAGAAAAATTCAACAAAATTGTTCAATAAGAAGAAGAAAGGATCAAGACCATTTTAGTTCATAAGATGAGAATCATCAGTATAGCGATGATTTGTATTCCTATTAACAAGAAATAGAATTAGTCATGAGTTCAAATTAATAAGGTAAATGAGATAATCAGTATTCAAAAGACTCAACACACTTTTTACATCTAAACTGGTATTCAAATTGAGTAGTGTTTCCATTCAAACCCTGAACGGGTTCAATGCTTTATATAGCTTGTATAGTAAAATTTCAATGTACATTGAACTTTGGAAAGATTCTAAATTATGACGACAGAATGATTGATGGTATACTAAATATATCGATGAGTTCAATGTTAGAAAGTATGAGTATCGCAAGCAAGTAATGCAAAATTAACACGTTGTACATCTCAGTAATTTGCTATTCTTGTACCAGTGTTTGTGTAATACTTTTTATAACAAGCTTAATTCGGATAAACTTATAAACGAGATGGATTTCTATTGTATTTAAATCCGATGAGAATTTCACCAAGCTTGTTAAAATATACAAATATCATAACCAATTTAAATCAAACTGCTTTTAATGTACTCTTGGTTAAAATTTTTGTTAACCCTGGGTGCAATTCAAAGATCTCTCTTATGCAAAATCTCACCTTGCCGTAAACGGTTGTATATTGAGACCAATTTATGACACTACAATAAATTCATTAACTTTTGATCATATTTACTACTTGTATTTGAAACTATCAACGATAGAGATTAAAATAGAGTTTTGCATTGTATGCATCTAGGTATAAAAGTAATTTTGTCGAAATTTGTAAAAAATTCAAACTTTAATCAAAAATGAGCTGATTTTTTCAAGCCTTGAAACATTGTACATATGTTACAGATGGAATTCATAAAGAAATCACTATAGTTTAATTGAATCAAGTCTTTCAAAAAAAAAGCCTAATTGTACAATATCTGCAATTGAAGCTATTTGAGTTATTTCACGTAACACTGGAGTTGTACTATTTACCCAATATACACAAGAAGGATATGTTAAATACATTTCAAAATTGTTGTTTATATGTAACCAAAGACAGATGTAAACTTGTAGAAATTTATAGTGGATTTGCAAAAAAATATTTCATTTAACATGAAAAAAAAAAATTGTATTAAATTGCTCCCAGACAGGGAATTGAACCCTGGTCTACCATGCGACAAACGGTAATTCTAGCCACTAAACTATCTGGGATATATAAATCGCAACTATGCTAAATTGCTTTTTCTTGCAAAATAATAAACCTGCTTTTTGATAGCAAATCAAAAAATTTCACGTGAAAGGTTTTTCAATACTGTCTGGTTTTTATTTGTTTACTAGAATTACTTGTTTAAGGTCTTATTTTCATATCATTTTGGAGTCTGACAGTTGTAATAGAATATTGGTATTTTTATGCTTTAATTTTAGTAACAACTTTAGGTATTAAACACAATAAACATATTGTTTTCTTGAAAGATTTCAGTCAAATATAAACTCTAGTATTTATGATTCAGATTTAGTTGTTGTTGAATTATCCCATGAGATATAGCATTTCTGTTGTTTTTTGTTTGTTTTGAATTGATTAATTACTCATGATAATTAATTTTTTCTTTGCTTTATAGATCAACTTAATAAATTTTCAAAAATATCAAACATGGCATCATATACTGTATCATCAACTAAATCATTCATGGAATCCATGCAATCCATGATTGATGCATTGGATGAATTTAAATCAAAAAATCAATTAAAAATACCCAATATAAATAATGAACCAGCTAAAATTACACCTATAGATAAGATTTTAAATAAATTTTCAGATGTTTCAATAGATATACTAGATTCTATATCTACAAAATCAGATACAAATGTTTTACAAGAAATTGAAGAAGAATTGAAAAAAGCAAGTTTAGATAAAGGTCATAATGAATTATCTACAATAGTTAAATCATTAATTTTAGAAAATCCAAGTGATGAACAATTACAATCTTCATTATTTGATATACTTGGATTTGAACAATTTAATTTAATTTCTAAAATAATTCAAAATAAACAAGTATTTAAACAAATTGAATTATTAACTCCACAAGATCGAGCACAATTAATTATAGATAATCGACAAAAATCAAAAAATCAACAATTGGATCCCAAATTAGCAATACAAAAATATCCCCATGTATTTAGACAAGAAGATAATCAAATTGGCGGGAAAAAATTAGCATTACCAAAGGGAACTACTCGAACTTCATATCCATTATTTGAAGAATTAATAATACCATATCCAGAAGAATCATCAAATAAATGGGTTAAACAATTGGTAAAAATTAATGATTTAGATTTCCTTTGTAAAGGAACATTTTCAAATTATAAAACATTGAATAAAATGCAAAGTTTAATATATCCAGTAGCATATAATACTAATGAAAATATGTTAGTTTGTGCTCCAACAGGTGCTGGTAAAACCGATGTTGCATTATTAACAATCTTACATACAATTAATCAATTCTTAACTGAAACTATTGGTGATGAAATTACAATAGATATAGATTATGATGAATTTAAAATAGTTTATGTTGCACCATTAAAAGCATTAGCAGGAGAAATTGTTGAAAAATATTCTAAAAAATTAAAATGGTTAGGAATATCAGTTCGAGAATTAACTGGTGATATGCAATTAACCAAACAAGAAATTATGAATACTCAAATCATTGTAACTACACCTGAAAAATGGGATGTTGTAACTAGAAAACTGAATGGTGATAGTGAATTAGTTACAAAAGTGAAATTATTAATTATTGATGAAGTTCATTTATTACATGAAGATAGAGGTTCTGTTATTGAAACATTAGTCGCACGTACTTTAAGACAAGTTGAAAGTACACAACTGATGATTAGAGTTGTTGGTTTATCAGCTACATTACCTAATTTTATGGATGTTGCTGATTTTTTAGGTGTCAATAGAAATGTAGGAATGTTTTATTTTGATCAATCATTTAGACCAGTACCTTTACAACAACAAGTTTTAGGAGTTAGAGGTAAAGCAGGTTCTAAATTAGCAAGAGAAAATTTAGATAAGATTTCATATGAAAAATTGATAGAATATATAAATCAAGGATTACAAGTTATGATCTTTGTTCATTCAAGAAAAGAAACTATAAATACAGCTAGAAATTATATTAGTCAAGCACAAGAACATAATGAATTAGGAATGTTTGATTGTTCTGAAAATGAATCATTTGAAAAATTTAAACGAGAAGCAAGTAAAACAAATCGATCAAAAGAATTACGTGAATTATTTCCATTTGGTTTTGGGACTCATCATGCAGGTATGTTAAGAAGTGATCGAAATTTAACTGAAAAAATGTTTGAAAGTGGTGCTATAAAAGTATTATGTTGTACTGCAACTTTAGCTTGGGGTGTGAATTTACCTGCTGCAGTTGTTATTATAAAAGGAACTCAAGTTTATGATTCAAAAGCTGGTGGATTTATTGATTTAGGAATTTCAGATGTAATACAAATATTTGGACGTGCTGGTAGACCACAATATGAAAAATTTGGTACTGGTATATTATGTACTACAAGTGATAAAATGGATCATTATATAAATTTATTAACACAACAACATCCAATTGAATCTAAATTAGCTGATAAATTAATTGATAATTTAAATGCAGAAATTTCTTTGGGTTCAGTTACTAATGTAGATGAAGGTGTACAATGGTTAGGTTATACTTATATGATTACTAGAATGAAGAAAAATCCTTTTGCTTATGGAATGTCATGGCAAGAAATTCAAGAAGATCCAGTTTTGATTGAAAAAAGAAGGCAATTAATTATCTCATGTGGTAAACGATTACATCAATTACAAATGATTATCTTTGATGAAGAAACTGGTTCATTTAATCCAAAAGATTTAGGTAGAATAGCATCAGACTTTTATTTATTAAGTAATTCAGTTGAAATTTTCAATCAAATGATTAATCCTTTAGCAACTGAAGCTGATATTTTATCAATGATTAGTATGAGTAGTGAATTTGATGGTATAAAATTTAGAGAAGAAGAAAGTAAAGAATTAAAACAATTACTTGAGGATATACCTTGTCAAGTTGGTGGTGATACTGATTCATCACAAGGTAAAACAAATATTTTATTACAAGCTTTTATTTCACAAGCTAATATAAAAGAATCAGCTTTAATTTCAGATTCAAATTATGTTGCTCAAAATTCAGCAAGAATATGTCGTGCTCTATTTTTAATTGCCATGAATAGAAAATGGGGGAAATTAATGAATATAATGTTATCAATTTGTAAATCCATTGATAAAAGAATTTGGTCATTTGAACATCCATTATGTCAATTTGATTTACCAGAATCAGTTTTAAAAAATATAACAAATAAAAATCCTTCAATTGAAATGTTGAGAGATATGGAAGCTGGAGAATTGGGTGATTTAGTTCATAATAAACTGATGGGATCAACACTTTATAAATTAATTGGTAAATTCCCATATATTGAAATTGATCTGGAAATATTTCCAATAACAACCAATGTCATGAGAATTCATTTAAATTTAGAAGCTGATTTTAATTGGGATGAAAGGTATCATGGTAATGCACAAATATTTTGGTTAACAGTTGAAGAATCTGATAAATCTGAGATTTTACACGTTGAAAAAGTTATATTGAAAAAAAGACAATTGATTCATGAATTAGATTTTATGATCCCTTTATCAGATCCATTACCTCCACAAGTTGTTGTTAAAATAGTTTCTGATCTTTGGATTGGTTCCGAAACTGTACATCCAGTTTCATTTCAACATTTAATTAGACCTTCAAATGAAACAATGAAAACTGATTTATTAAGATTACAACCATTACCAACTAGTGCATTACATAATACAGAAATTGAATCAATTTATAAATTTAAATATTTTAATCCTATGCAAACAATGGTTTTCCATTCATTATATAATACAAATTCAAATATATTTGTTGGTTCACCAACAGGTTCGGGTAAAACAGTTGTTGCAGAATTGGCAATTTGGCATGCATTTAATGAATTCCCAGGATCAAAAGTTGTTTATATTGCACCAATGAAAGCTTTAGTTAGGGAAAGAGTTGATGATTGGAAAAGACTTGGAAATAAATTGGTTGAATTGACTGGTGATTCATTACCTTCAATTCATGAAGTTAAAGATGCTGATATTATAATTACAACTCCAGAAAAATTCGATGGTATTTCACGTAATTGGCAAACAAGAAAATTTGTTCAACAAGTTTCATTAGTTATAATGGATGAAATTCATTTATTAGCAAGTGATCGTGGTCCAATTTTAGAAATGATTGTTAGTCGTATGAATTATATATCATCACAAACAAAGAAACCAATTAGATTATTAGGTATGTCAACTGCTGTTTCAAATGCTTTTGATATGGCAAGTTGGTTAGGTGTAAAAGAAGGATTATTCAATTTTCCTCAATCTGTTCGTCCAGTTCCTTTACAAATGTATATTGATGGATTTCCTGATAATTTAGCCTTTTGTCCATTAATGAAAACAATGAATAAACCAGCATTTATGGCTATAAAACAACATTCTCCAGAAAAACCAGTTTTAATTTTTGTTGCTTCAAGACGTCAAACAAGATTAACTGCATTAGATTTGATTCATTTATGTGGTATGGAATCAAATCCAAGAAGATTTTTAAAAATGGATGATTATGAATTGCAACAAATTCTTAATGAAGTTAAAGATGATACTCTAAAATTATCATTACAATTTGGAATGGGATTACATCATGCTGGTTTAATTGAAAAAGATCGTCAAATTTCACATAAATTATTTGAAGCTGGAAAAATTCAAATTCTTATTGCTACTTCAACTTTAGCTTGGGGAGTTAATTTACCTGCACATTTAGTTATTATTAAAGGTACACAATTTTTTGATGCAAAAATTGAAGCTTATCGTGATATGGATTTAACTGATATTTTACAAATGATGGGTAGAGCAGGTCGTCCTGCTTATGATACAAGTGGGATTGCAATTGTATATACAAAAGAATCAAAGAAAATTTTTTATAAACATTTTTTAAATTTAGGATTTCCTGTTGAATCTTCATTACATAAAGTATTGGATAATCATATTGGTGCAGAGATTAGTGCTGGTACTATTAAATCAAGACAAGAAGCTATGGATTTTTTAACATGGACTTTCTTATATAGAAGAGCTCATAATAATCCAACATATTATGGAATTGAAGATGTTTCACAATATGGTATTTCAAAATATCTTGCTGGATTGATTGATCTGACAATTGATAATTTAATTGAATCAAGTTGTATTTATCCTGGGGAAAAATTAGAAGCAACACCTTTTTTACATATTTCTTCATATTATTATCTTTCACATTTAACAATAAGAAATTTTGTTAAAAATATTAAAATAGATTCTGATTTTAGAGATTGTTTAATTTTATTATGTCAAGCTACTGAATATAATGAATTAGCAACTAGACATGGTGAAGAATTGATTAATTTAGAAATGTCACAAGCAATGAGATATCAAGCAGAAGATATGAATTGTGAATTTATTTGGGATCCTCATGTCAAAGCATATTTATTATTACAAGCATTTATGAGTAGAGTTGAATTACCAATTGCCGATTATGCACAAGATACAATTTCAGTTTTAGATCAAGCATTACGTATTTTACAAGCTTATATTGATGCAAGTGCTGAAATGGGGTATTATAAGGTGGTTAAAACATTTATTTCATTAATGCAATGTATTAAACAAAGATATTGGTATGATGATGATCCATTGATTGAATTTGGAATGAAAGGAAATTTAAATAATTTAGGTAAAGTAACTGGTGATTCAAGATTTGTTAAATTTGCATCTCATTTACCAACAGGGAAATTCAAAATACATCAAGATGAAAAAGAATTGGTTATTGTTACTCTTTATCATGATAATTTCCCATTAAATAATGAGTTTAAAATATTTACTCCACATTTTCCAAAAGCTCAAAGAGAATCATGGTTTATTATAATACATGATGGAATGGAATTACTTTTATTAAAAAGAGCATCTCCTAAATTACAAGGTAAGAAAGGGATAGTTAAATGTGATTTAGAGATTCCCGAAGATTTATTCAATAGAGAAGTTTTCATTGATTTGATAAATGATGGTTTGGATATTAAATATTCCAAGAAATTTACATTACTTTGATTATTCAAAAAATTCATCTTCAAGTTCTGTTTTCTCTTCTGGTGCATCAATTTGTTCTGAAATTATAGTTTCACTTATTTTCACTGATTTTCCTGCTAATATATCATCAATTTTAAAAGGTAATTTGTCTTCTTCATAAACCTTTTCAAATTCTTTTCTATATTCCATTCTTTGCTTTTCAGTTTTTTTCCAACCAATTTCTGCATTTGGATCTTTCTTATCTTCTTCTTTTATATTTGGAAATAATGAAATATATTTTTCAGTTTTTGGAAATAAAAAAACATAACATAAATCAATTTCAGCATGTCTAATTTTTTTCCTAAGTTTCTTAATTTCCTTTTTATCATTTAATTCATTTAATTCATTTCTTAATTTCTTTAAATTTCGAATAGCCTTTTTCTTTTCAAAGAATCTAACCATATGATATTTTTTTGAAATTTTTTGTGCTTTTAAATTTCGTTGTGAATTTTGTAATTCAATATTTAAACCTTTCAATATACGTTCATATTCAATTTTCTTATTAGCAGGTAATTTCTGATTCTTTCTAAGTGTTCGATTTATATCTCTAATCTTTTTATTGATTTTTGATGTACCAGTTTTTTGAGCCATGAGAGATGTGATTTAATTTTTTTTTTCCTAATGGGAATCTTGGAGAAAATTGCTCTGATTCAAGAAGAATTAGCTAGAACTCAGAAAAATAAAGCTACAGAATATCATGTTGGATTATTAAAGGGGAAATTAGCAAGATTTAGAAGAGAATTATTGGAACCACAACCTGGTCAAGGTGGTGGTGGTGGAGGACAAGGTTTTGAAGTTGCAAAAGCTGGTGATGCAAGAGTTTCATTAATTGGGTTTCCATCAGTTGGTAAATCATCTTTTTTATCAAAAGTTACCAATACAAAATCAGAAGCTGCAAATTATGAATTTACAACTTTAACTTCAGTTGGAGGGATATTAGAATATCATGGTGCAGAAGTACAAATTGTTGATTTACCAGGGATTATAAAAGCTGCTTCACAAGGGAAAGGTAGAGGTAGACAAGTTATTGCAGTTTCAAGAACTTCAGATTTAATTTTAATGGTTTTAGATGCAACTAAATCAGAAGATCAACGTTCAATTTTAGAAAATGAATTAGAATCAATGGGTATTAGATTAAATAAATCAAAACCTGATATAAGTATAAGAATTAAAAAAACTGGTGGTGTCAAAATGAATTCAATTACACCTCCAAAACATTTGGATGAAAAAATCGTAACTGCTTTATTAAAAGATTATAAAATTCATAATGCTGATGTTTTAATTCGTGATGAACTGGTTACAATTGATGATTTTATTGATGTTATAAATGATCAACATATTTCATATATTAAATGTTTATATGTTTATAATAAGATTGATGCTGTTTCTTTGGAAGAATGTGATCGATTAGCAAGAGAACCAAATACAGTGGTGATATCTTGTGAATTGGATTTGGGAATTGAAGATTTAAAAGAAGAAATATGGAGACAATTAAATTTATTAAGATTATATACAAAAAGAAGAGGTATACAACCGAAATTTGATGAACCAATGGTTGTTAGAAATCAAAGTTCGATTGTGGAAGTCTGTGACTCGATTCATAGAGATATGAAAAATCAATTTAAATATGCCTTGGTTTGGGGCTCAAGTGCAAAACATTCACCTCAAAAGTGTGGATTGAATCATCAAGTTCATGATGAAGATGTGGTACAAATTGTAACAAAATAATTTTGATTATATAATGATTGACTTCAATTGGTGTTAATATAGGAACTCAGAAACCGATTTATCTATTGTATTGATTTGTAATTTGTTCGTCTAGTACTCTTTCGTCCTCGTAATTTTGAAACATGATTTTAGTTTTAAAAATTGATACAAAACTCTCGTATAATTTTGCGCGCGCAATTAAAAATAGTAACAACTGATTTGATGATTTGAAGAAACTCGTCAAGATATGATATGTCATTGAATTGAAGAGAAGCTTTTGATCAAAGATTTTAGCAGATGAAATTTGAAGTTTTTTTCACGATATTCTTCGTTTTTCATTTTCGAAACTCAATGATATAAACAGTTGACAATTCTTTACAGCTTATTAGGACTTTCATCAGTATAGTTTGTGTTTAAATGCAGTTCTTCTAGATTGACCAAGTAGATCTGAAATTAGTTTGGATTAATAGACCTATTGATTGAAATGGAAAATATCGAGATTAGAAATTAACAATTTATATCAGTTACTCTTGTATTCATTTAACACAGGTACAATAAAACGATTTGCCTTTCTAATCAATATTGATTAAAATTTGATGCAGATTTTATTGCATTTTTAAAAAAAGCCGCAGACGAAAATAAACAATCTGCGATTTGATGAATGTTGATACAAATGCACAAGATATATTTGAATCATCTGATATAGAAGAAGATATAACACCCGAGATCAATGAATTGGAATATAATGAAGAGATCAATATTGAAGAAAGTAGACTGAATTTTGCAAAGATAGATATTGCCAATAATACATTTGATTTTCTGGGAAGTATAATCAACCTGAAAGGTTATTATCTTGAAGAAATCAATGAAACTAATGAGGATAAACTAATTAGAATAGAGAAGGAATTAGAGGAATTAAAACAAGAAGAACCAAAAGCAGTACAATTAATAACATTATTGAATCAATTAAGACATAAATCTGACGTTCCAATAGTTGAATTAGAAAAAGATCAATTGAACTTAACACCTCATGTGGAACCATCTAAAAGAAATTTAAAAAGCTTAATTGAATTAGATGATAAATTAAATAAGTTAGAATCATTAGTTGGTGATGAATCTGAATCAATTCAATTACAAATTAATGATTTGAATAGAAAAATATCAATTATAGACAATCCAGAATTCAGTTTTAACGTTATCAAAGATGAAATCAAATCAATGACTACAAGTATGGAAAAATTACAAATAAATAAGAAAATTTTCAATATAACTGATGATGAAATTAAAAATAATGATGACAGGAAAATTGATGAAATTTATAAAAACATATCACTTCTAGAGTCATCCAGAAAAATCCCTTTACTAACATCTAGACTAAAGTCATTAAATCAAACTTATAATGATATGGAAAGTAATATAAATTTATCAAATAATATAGATGAACTAATTTCAAATTTGAAAAATGACTTAACAAAATGGGATGATTCAATAATCAATTTAAATAAAAAGCTAATCAATTTTGAAAAAACTCATGACTCAAATTTCAAATCAATTAATGAAAAATTATCTAATATGAATAAAAGATTAAATCAGTCAGATGAAATCAAATCAAATTTTGACTCGATTAGATAGTATAATAAATAGAATTCTTAATGTCGCTAAAATTAACTTTTTTCTGCGATGAGCTCGCTTTCGCTACCGATTAACTTATCAGCATAGAAGACTTTATAAATTTATAAACTCCACATTCTCCCTCTATTTTCTTCTTTAACAATGTTAAGATCAACCACTAGATCACTCCGTTTAGTTAGAAACGCTATCAAACCTGCCACTAGATTAAGTTTGGCTGTTCCAATTAGATATTCTTCACAATTGGCACATATCAAAACTCCACCAAATTTAGTCAATGAACCAGTCAAAAATTTTTCATTTAATGATACTAAAGATTGGGATTTATTAAGAGCATCAATTACAAAATTTACTGATTCAGAAACTCCATTACAAATTCCATTAGTCATTAATGGTGAAAAAATTTATAAAGATCAAAAATTAAATCAAGTTAATCCTGCAAAACATAGTCAAGTTTTAGCGGAAGTTTCTCAAGCATCACCAGAAGAAATCCATTTAGCTGTTGAATCAGCTAAGAAAGCAAAAAAAGAATGGATGCAAACTTCTTGGAAAGATAGAGCAGCTATTTTCTTAAAAGCAGCTGATTTAATTTCAACTAAATATAGATATGATATGTTAGCTACAACAATGTTAGGACAAGGTAAAAATGTTTATCAAGCTGAAATTGATTGTGTTGCTGAATTAGTTGATTTTTTTAAATATAACGTTAAATATGCTGAAGATATGTATAATGTTCAACCACCATCAACTGCTCCAGGTGTTTGGAATAGAGCTGAATATAGACCATTAGAAGGTTTTGTTTATGCAGTTTCACCATTTAATTTTACCGCAATCGCTGGTAATTTAGTTGGTGCTCCAGCATTAATGGGTAATACGGTTGTTTGGAAACCTTCAGCAACTGCTGCTTTATCAAATTATTTATTATTAAACATTCTTGAAGAAGCTGGTTTACCAAAAGGTGTTATTAATTTTATTCCAGGTAATCCAGTTGAAGTTACAGATATTGTCATTGATGACCCAGAATTTAGTGCATTACATTTCACAGGTTCAACTGATGTTTTTAGAAATTTATATGCAAAGATTAATACTAATGTTGCTAATGGTAAATATAGAGATTTCCCAAGAATTGTTGGTGAAACTGGTGGTAAAAACTTTCATTTAATACATAAATCAGCTGCTGTAAATCATGCAGTTTTAAGTACTTTAAGAGGTGCTTTTGAATACCAAGGTCAAAAATGTTCAGCTACTTCAAGATTATATGTCCCAGAAAGTTTATGGCCAGAATTTTCAGAACAATTGAAAAATCAAATGTCACAAATTACAATTGGAAATTGTACAGAAAATTTACATGCATTTATGGGACCTCTTATTCATGAAGGTTCATTTAATAAACTTCAAGATGCTATTGAAGAAGCTAAAAATGATCCTTCATTAGAAATAATTGCTGGTGGTGAATTTGATAAATCAAATGGTTATTTTGTTCAACCAACTTTAGTTAGAACTGATGATCCAAATCATGATTTTATGAAAAGAGAATTCTTTGGTCCATTATTAACAGCTTATGTTTATCCTGATGCTGAATATGAATCTATCATGGAATCAATTGATAAAGTAACAAAATATGGATTGACTGGTTCAATTTTTGCAAGAGATAGAAAAGCCATTGATATTGCTTCAGAAAATTTGATGTATACTAGTGGTTTATTGTATATTAACGATAAATCAACTGGAGCTGTTGTTGGTGGTCAATTTTTTTCAGGTCTGCGTGCTAGTGGTTCTAATGATAAAGCAGGTAGTCCATGGCTTTTAAATAGATTCGTATCTATGAAAAACATCAAGGAAAATTTTTACGAATTAACAGATTTCAGATACCCAAGTAACTATCAATAATTTTAACTAAATAGTAATATATATTCAATTTAACGATGGATTATGTGATGCAAAAACATTGATACTCGATCGAAAAATCATAAATGAACTCGAAACAAACTCATTTTTGAAGGAAGTGAAAATTCTATCAGAATATCAAACTCTAATTGCTTTTATACTTTGACTAACTTTTTTCATTCGGATATGAAACTGGTGGTTGCTGATAACGAGGTTGAGGTGTAGGTACATTTATGATTCTTCCTAAACCGGAACAAACAGGACATAATTCCATATCCAAAAGAAACCGTACCATTCCACTTCCTTTACATTTGAAACATAACATACCACCTAATCTTTCATCACCTGGTGAAACTCTCATTGGAGGACCTGAAAAACCACCACCTGAAGTGTTTGCAATAAATGTAGTAGAGCCAAAATAACTAGGACTAAAGCTTGAGTTGATATGATTTAATGTATTTCTTGGACCAAAAGATTCCCAACAATTTTTACATGTCGACCCCTTTTTAATTTTATACCCGGTATTACGACATTTATCACAAAAGTATTTCTTTGGATAATGGAATGGCAAATTGTTAGAGTTTGGATTATATGCTAATCCTTTGGAAAAATAATATATATCCCAACAATTCTTACAACTTGATCCATTTTTGATCTTGTAACCAGTATTCTTACATTTAGGACAAAAGAAACCTTTAGGGTATTTAAATGGTAAGGTTTGACTATTTGTATAAAGACTATCTATTTCTTGTTGAGATGAAGAACCGGTTTGCTGTGGTCTACTTGAAAAATTTGAAGTATTATGAACATTGGATTGCTGTGATGGAGCTGGCTGAGGTGGTCTTGAATTGGGTTGATTTGGCCTGTTTGGTTGAACTGGTGGTGTATTTATAGCTTCGGAATAACTAGGTGGTAATTCTTCATTATTGTCGAAATTTGTCATGATTGTTTTTAAAATTGGGGATTATTTCTATGACCCGCATTTTAGAATCAATCAATCATATCAGAGTATTACATAATCATATTTTGATTGTGAATTAAAAATTACTTCTACCCCGTGACGACTTAAAAATAACACTTAGATTGATTAACTGAAGTCATAAAATCAATGTGAAGGCTTCTACTAGAGATAATTTGATGTTAAAAGTGGCTTAAGAGTGGCGCTACCGTTTATACCAATCTTAGGGAATTTGCAGCCAAATTTTAATCTATTCATTTAAACAATATGATTCAAAGTAATTACTGTATTAGTCTTTGATTTTGATTATGCATATTGATAAAGCCTGTAAAGCAATTTTATTTCGAGACAGAAATAAGAATTTTACCATTCAAGCTCAGACTCGGACAACTAAAACTTTTGAAGCTATACCTTTATCAATTTAGCAGATATTATATTGAAACTTAAAAAATTACCTTCAGGTAACGGTAATTAAACAAACTTTCGCAATTTAAAACAGACAGTTAAAAATTATAACAAAGAGAGTCTAATTAAGAATCGTAGATAATCTTATTGGAAAAGCAACGATATCTTTGACTCAAAATGTATAAACACCATTAAAAAGGTTTTCAGAAGCTATTAAGTTATCTAGATTATTATATTGATAAACAATTGTATCTGTAGTTTGCGTTACAAAAAAGCTGCTAATCAGTGTGTACTTCAACGGTTAGCCAGTAGAAGCTGAGAAACAATAGATACAACAATTAAAACTGTTTAGTAAGCATAGAAACTTGATAATGTTGCTTTCTTATCTTTATCAACGGACAAATTCTACGAACCAACATTGTAATTATAATAATCAAACAATAAAGCAGCTGGTTGAACACTGAATGAAATATTGCTAAACAATCCGAACAATACAGACTCGTATATGATTATTCAAATTTTGCTTATGATATTCAGTAATTTGTCAAATTTACAACCAAAAACTCAATTAAGCCATATTTATAGACTTTTTAGAGTGACAGATAAGCACGTTCTACAAGGCTCATAGCTGCATGTTGCAAGGGTCTCGGATATCAAAATTGGATATTCAATTTGCCATGTATAACATACACATGATTATTTTTGTTTACTAATTTTCACGCGGATCTCTTTTGTTTATTAGAAATTCAACATTATCAACAATAGAATGATTTAGCCAGATATTTTTAAACAATCAACTAGTGATCTATTGTTGGCTTATTATGTTTATTTGTTTACATTGCAAGAGACTAAGCATTTAACAATAGAAATCTTGCAAAGATTAATTTTAAATGTAAACAAGACTGATAACAATAGAAACAAAATTCGAGTATTTAAAGAAGGGACTTAGGCTAAATGTTTAGTCAATTACAGAATCATGAAGCTTTTAATTTGGTTGTGTTTAATCTTTGTTGTTTCAGCTGGTCCATTGGTACCTACACCACCTCAAAATGATGATTTCTATACACCACCTCAAGGTTATGAAAGTTCACAACCTGGTTCTATTTTGAAGCAAAGACCTGTTCCAAATCCATTATCAAGTATTGTTAATACAATTAAAGTAAAAGGAGCATGGCAATTATTAGTTAGATCAGAAGATTCATTTGGTAATCCAAACGCTATTGTTACTACAATTATTGAACCATTTAATGCTAATTCAAGTAAAGTTGTTAGTTATCATTTTTTTGAAGACGCTTCAGATATTGATTGTGCACCAAGTTATGCAATTCAACATGGATCTCCAATAAATACTATTGCTACACAAGGAGAAATGTATGTTGTGGCCGCTTTATTAGATCAAGGTTTTTATGTTATTGCACCAGATTATGAAGGTCCAAAATCAGCTTTCACAGTTGGTAGACAATCTGGTCTTGCTGCATTAAATTCTTTAAGAGCCGCTTTAAAAAGTGGTAATGTCACGGGTGTTGACAGCAATGCAAAAGTGGTTCTCCATGGTTATAGTGGTGGTACTATTCCAGTTTCATTTGCTAGTGTTTTAGCTAAAGATTATGCACCAGATTTATCATCAAATTTAATTGGTGCATCTTTAGGAGGTTTTGTTACTAATGTCACAGATGTTGCTCGTGTATGTGATGGAACAGCATTTAGTGGATTAATTGCAACTGCATTAGGTGGTATTCTTAATGAATATAGTCAATATCAAAATTTAACAGCTTCAGATGTAAGTCCATCATATATTTCCCTTTGGGCTAAAAGAAATACAGTTTGTTTGATAGATCTGATCACTACATACTTTGGAAGAAATTGGTTCACTGGTGATTCAAGATTTGTTACAGAAGGTTGGGGTTTGATATCACAAGAACCATTCAAATCTATTCTTCATGATGTCAATTTGGTAGAACATCCAGAATTAGTACCTAGTTTGCCAGTGTTTATTTATCAAGGATCAATAGATAATATTGTTCCAATTGCTGGTTCACTCAAAACTTATAATCAATGGTGCGAAGCTGGAGTTGCATCTGTTGAATTTGCCGAAGATGAAACAAATGGTCATATTACAGAAATTGTTGTTGGTGCACCAGCAGCATTAACTTGGATTATAAATAGAATGAATGGTGTTGCTCCAGTTGTAGGTTGTCAACATACAAAGAGATTTAACAATTTTTTCTATCCAGGTATTGCACCATCAATTTTGGATTATTTTAAAGCTGCTTTCAATTCAATTATAGGTTTGAATTTAGGTGGTGATATAACAAAAGATGAAATTTCTTTACCTGCTGCACAAAAAGTTGCAAATTTTCAATTCTAATGTTTCCGTTTATAGTAATAAAGTTTGTTTAAATATTTACCAAACCTAAGATCCAAATCGAGTGCGAAAAATTAAACTTTGACTGTTCATACTCGATTAAAGTAATGTATCAAGAAAAATGACAATGAGTTATACCTCAGTCTCCACTTATAAGACTTTTTGATGAAACGTTTTACGATCATGACAATACATTTATTGGGACCTTAGTTAAGAAGTCATGAGGAGTAGCGACAATCAAGTCTTATTTAAAACCATGAGAATGTCTTTCAATCATTAATGATGTTTATTTGGTTCTTTTTATTGATTTTTGTTTCTTCTGCTCCTTCACGGTTGGTTTCGCCGACTCGAGATGATTTTTACAATCCACCAGATGGTTTTGAAGATCAACCAGCTGGTACAATTTTAAAACTGAGACCTGTTCCAAATCCTTTAACTAATATTTTCTCCTCAATTAATATTTTAGGTGCTTGGCAATTATTAGTGAGATCTGAAGATACTTTTGGTGAACCAAATGCTTTTGTTACAACTGTAATTAAACCATTCAATGCCGATCCAAGTAAAGTTGTGAGTTATCAATTTTTTGAAGACGCTGCTAATATTGAATGTACACCAAGTTATGCAATTCAACAAGGATCACCGTTAAATACAATAATTACACAAGCTGAAATGTATTTTGTAATTGCATTATTAAATCAAGGTTATTATGTTAATACACCTGATTATGAAGGTCCAAAATCGGCATTTACAGCTGCAATTCAAAGTGGCCGTGCGACACTAAATTCTTTAAGAGCTACATTGGCAAGTGGAAATATAACTGGAGTTAATAGTGATGCTAAAATATCATTATTTGGTTATAGTGGTGGATCTTTAGCTTCTGCATGGGCTAGTGTTTTACAACCTGAATATGCTCCTGAATTAAAAGAACATTTAGTTGGCGCTGCTTTAGGAGGTCTTGTTACCAATATATCAGCAACTGCTGAAGTTTGTGATGATTCGATTTTTTCAGGAATTATTGCAAATGCTTTAGGAGGGTTAAGTAATGAATATACTCAATATGCTGATTTATTAGATTCAAATGTTAATTCATTACTTAGATGGAAATGGGATAGAAAAGATCAACATTGTATGATTGATGCATTATTGGTATATTTTTATGATAATTTCTTTTCAGGAATGTTTCGATTTATTAATTCAGGTTGGCAATTACTTAGAGAAGAACCGTTTGTTTCGGTACTTAGAGAAAATGATTTAGTATCACATCCACAATTAGTTCCTGAGATTCCAATTTTCATTTATCATGGTGCTTTAGATAATATAGTTCCAATTGCAAGTTCACTTAAAACTTTTAATCAATGGTGTGAAGCAGGTATTGAAAGTGCAGAATTTGCTGAAGATGAAACAAATGGTCATATTACTGAAATTGTTGTTGGTGCACCAGCAGCTTTAACTTGGATTGTTAGAAGAATGAATGGTGAACCACCAGTTTCTGGTTGTCAACATACAAAAAGATTTAATAATTTCTTATACCCTGGTACAATTTCTTCAATCTTTGATTATTTTGAATCTGGTTATAATGCTTTACTTGGTTTTGGTTTAGGTCCTAGTTTAGCAAAAGATGAAATTTCATATTCTGGATTACTTAATATAGAAAATTGGAGTTTTAAACGTTAATATACATTTTGCAACTTTTTTCTACACACGACAAAATTTCAAAAGAAAATATCAACATGATTTGGTTATCAGAAAGACAAAGTATGTAAACAATGATGAATCCAATGATATACTAATTAATTAGAATTTGGGGTTGGTTTTACAGCTGGTGGGATATTTTTTTTCTTATTTGGAATATTTACATTCTTTGATTCTGGTTTTTTAGCCTTGGGTAATATACTATTTATAATTGGATTAATTTTAATAATAGGCCCACAAAGAACAATTTCATTTTTTACAAGACCAACAAAAATCAGAGGTACTATATGTTTTATATTAGGTATATTATTAATTTTGATAAAGTATTCATTTATTGGGTTTATAATTGAATTTTTTGGTATATTAGGATTATTTGGAGATTTCTTTGGAACCATTATTCAATTCTTAAGAAGTATACCATATATAGGTGATGTTTTAAGTAACCCAATCATTGCTCCATATGTTGATAGATTAGCAGGTATAAATAATCAATTACCAGTTTAATATAAATTTTCTCGCGATATATATATTTTTCCTCATCTCATCATGGGTAACAAAAAGAGACAACTTGAAGATGATAATGAGAAATTAGTAGATGAAGTAGATGAAGAGTTTGATGAAGTTGCAGGATTGTTAGGTTCCGATATTAAAGATCCAGAAAAGCCAAAGAAATCTAAAAAAGAACCTGAATCAGTTCCAGTTGCAACATTAAATGAAGATTTAGAAGAAGATGTACTTTTTCAAGATGCAAATTTATCAGCACCAACTATGAAAGCAATACAAGAAATGGGTTTCACTAAAATGACCAAAGTTCAAGCTAAAACTATTCCACCTTTACTTGCAGGTAGAGATGTTTTAGGTGCTGCAAAAACAGGTTCAGGTAAAACATTAGCTTTTCTTATTCCAGCTATTGAATTATTATATTCATTAAAAATCAAACCAAGAAATGGTACTACAGTAATAATAATAACACCAACAAGAGAATTAGCATTACAAATATTTGGAGTTGCAAGACAATTAATGGAACATCATTCACAAACATGTGGGATAGTCATTGGAGGTGCTGATAGAAGACAAGAAGCTACAAAATTAGCTAAAGGTGTTAATTTATTAGTTGCCACTCCTGGTAGATTATTAGATCATTTGAAAAACACTCAAGGATTTGTTTATAGTAATTTAAAAGCTTTAATTATTGATGAAGCTGATAGAATTTTGGAAATTGGGTTTGAAGATGAAATGAAACAAATCATTAAAATATTACCAAATGAAAATAGACAATCAATGTTATTTTCAGCAACACAAACTACAAAAGTTGAAGATTTAGCAAGAATTTCCCTTAGACAAGGTCCATTATATATAAATGTTGTACCAGAAACTGAAGTATCTACAGCTGATGGTTTGGAACAAGGTTATGTCGTTTGTGATTCAGATAAACGATTTTTATTATTATTTTCATTTCTCAAGAGAAATGTTAAAAAGAAAATTATTGTATTTGTTTCATCATGTAATTGTGTCAAGTTTTATTCAGAACTTCTTAATTATATAGATTTACCAGTTTTAGATTTACATGGTAAACAAAAACAACAAAAACGTACCAATACATTTTTTGAATTTTGTAATGCAAAACAAGGTATATTAATTTGTACTGATGTTGCAGCTAGAGGATTAGATATTCCTGCTGTTGATTGGATTATTCAATTTGATCCACCTGATGATCCAAGAGATTATATACATAGAGTTGGTAGAACTGCAAGAGGAACCAATGGGAAAGGTAAATCATTAATGTTTTTAACACCAAATGAATTAGGTTTTCTTAGGTATTTGAAAGCTGCCAATGTTCCATTAAATGAATATGAATTCCCAACTAATAAAATAGCAAATGTACAAAGTCAATTAACAAAATTAATAAAAACAAATTATTTATTACATCAATCAGCAAAAGATGGTTATAGAAGTTATTTACAAGCTTATGCATCACATAGTTTAAAAACCGTATATCAAATAGATAAATTAGACCTTGTGAAAGTTGGTAAATCATTTGGTTTTGATGTCCCACCTAAAGTTAATATTTCAATTGGTTCTAGTGGTAAATCAATTGAAAAAAAACATAAAAAACAAAGAAGAGATAATAAATAATTTTTTTACGCGTAATGAATCAACCTCTACATCGTGTTAATCTAAATCATTCTAACTTCAAGAAAGATGAGTTTATCCTTCCTAGAGGTAGAACGTTTAATAAACAATATTATTCAATGTATCAATATCGAATGAATAGTCTAAAAGATAGAATTCATGAACAAGCAATGGAAAAATGGGGCAATGGAACAAGAAAAATTAATGGACAAACAATTACCAAACAAGATAAGATATTAGATATAGTTAGTGGTAAATTATGTTGGGTCATTGGTACTGTTTTTTGTGACTTTCCATATAAATTAAATATTCTAAACGATGTTGATAAAGGTGTTGATGATATACTACCGATAACACCAACGAGTTATATAGATGATAAAGAATCTGTTGTTATGTTGGAAGATGAATCTGGAAGAGCAATTTTACATAATGAAGAATTTTTAAATAGTAAATTATTAGTTACTGGTTGTATAGTGGCAATTTTAGGGATAGAAATTCAAGCAGGTGTATTTGAAATAATGGATATAGCTTATCCAAAACCAATAATACAAAAGGAAATAAAATCATCAGGAAAAATTGCATTGATATCAGGATTAAATATTGGATTTGATAATGATTTGAAAATTGAATTATTAAAACAATATTTGATTGGTGAATTAGGAAATGATCTTGATCAAAAAGATAATAGTTTAATAGATTCTTTAATAATTGCAGGAAATTCCATATTACAAATTGAGAATCTACAAGCTGAAACTGATTTAAAAAATTTCATCACTAGTAATAATTATGGATCAAAAAATATTTCAAAATATAATTCAGAAAGTTTAAAAAAATTAGATGAATTGTTATCAGATTTATTATTGAACTTAAAAGTAATGGTGATGCCTGGAGCAAATGATCCTGCTGAAATTTGTTTACCACAACAACCATTACATAAATCAGTATTTAAAAATAATTTAATGTTTTTAGAAACTGATCGATTATCAAGATTGACTAATCCACAATGGTTTGAAATTAATAATTTAAAATTATTAGGAACAAGTGGTCAAAATGTTGATGATATAAAAAGATATATCCCAGAAAAATCAAAATTGAATAATTCAATTGATATCATGAAATCTAATATTCATTGGCAAAATTTTATGCCCACTGCACCTGATACATTATATTGTTATCCATTTGAAGATTATGATCCTTTTATATTTGAAACCTTACCAAATGTTTATTTCGTTGGTAATCAGAAAAAATTCGAATCAGAATTAATGGATTATAATGGAAATATGATAAGGTTGATTAGTTTACCTAAATTTAGTGAAACAGGAGAATTTGTGGTACTTGATTTGGAAACATTGAATGTTGAAGTGGTTAAAATTGAAGTTTAATAGAACTTACGTCCGAGATTAAGTATCAATAAATAAGATGGTACATTACATTTACTGCTCTAAATAAGATTTTAAGTTTAACTTTTCAAACATGGGATAATCTATCAAAATCATAATCAAAGTGATTGTTATCACGATATCCCTGTTAGTGCGCAACTCAATTCTCTAACAATCTACTAAAAATAGCCCTGGTAAATTTTCAACAAAAAAAAGATCAATTTTGCAATTAAATCCTTGCCATTATCAGTCATCATTCATTCCTTGCATAATCATTAATTCCTAGTCATTTTGATGAGTTCTTCAAATCATCAACAACCACCACCTTTCAATCGAACCAAATCAAAGAATGGTAAGAATTTATTTGTGGCTCATAGAAGAAGTCCATCAGACCTAACCAGTTTGATGGCAGAGCAATATCAATTACAAGAAATGCTTCAAAAAAACCAACAGAATCAACTCGAATTATTAAATCAACAACAATTGCTACAACCACCATCACATAAAAGAAATTCAAGTTCGGGAATGGTTGCTCATGGTCATACTCGTCGACATAGTTTAGGTTTAAATGAAGCTATAAAAGCTGCTCATTCTAGATCAAGTAGTCGATCATCAATCATTGTTCCAGAAGATACACTGAATTTACTTCAACCACCACCAACATTTAAATTTCCTTCACAAAATGATTCACAACCACAATATTCATATTCTCATAAAAAATCCAATTCTCGAAATATAGATACAAATTGGAGATCACCACAACAAACTCATCACAGATCAAACTCATTACAAAATTTCCAATCACAACAAAATGGTCGAAAATCATTATTTGCTCCGTATCTTCCACAATCAAGTCTTCCAGAATTAATTAATGAAGGTAGATTAGTTACTGGTACATTGAGAGTTAATAAAAAAAATAGATCTGATGCCTATGTATCTACTGATGGATTATTAGATGCAGATATTTTTATTTGTGGTTCAAAAGATCGTAATAGAAGTCTTGAACAAGATTTAGTTGCCGTTGAATTATTAGTTGTTGATGAAGTTTTAGGTAGTAAGAAAGAAAAAGAAGAAAAGAAAAGAAGAAAAGATAATAATACAAGACCTATCAGTGATGATATTCATAATGATGCTACTTCAGCTCCAACTACAGCTGAAGAAGAAGAACCAAGTTTGGGAAGAAGAGGTTCATTAAAACAAAGACCAACAATGAAAAAGAATGATGATGTTGAAGTTGAAGGTCAAAGTTTATTATTAGTTGAGGAAGAAGAAATTAATGATGATGTAAAACCTTTGTATGCTGGACATGTTGTAGCAGTAGTTGATAGAATTCCCGGTCAATTATTTGCAGGTACTTTAGGCTTATTAAGACCTGCACAAGCTGCACAGGCTGCAAGAGATAAAAAACAAGGTAATGATTCATCAATACAAACACCAAAATCTCCAAAAATTGTTTGGTTTAAACCAACGGATAAAAAAGTTCCATTAATTGCAATACCTACCGAACAAGCACCAAAAGATTTTGTTGAAAATCATGAAAGATATGCCGATCAATTATTTGTTGCATCTATTAAAAGATGGCCAATTACTTCATTACATCCATTTGGTACATTAGTTTCAAGATTAGGCAAAATTTCAGCTGAAACAGAAGTTGATTCTATATTAAGAGATAATAATTTCTTATGTGACGAATATCCTGATGATAATGAACAAGTTAATGCAAATATTTATGATTTACCAGAAATTAATTTCAATAATCGTGTTGAATATTTAAATGATTATATAATTGCATTCACTCAAAATGATGAATTTATTGATCATGCATTACATGTAAAAAGAATTTCAAATACAAAAATTGAATTAGGTGTTCATATTGCAGATGTTTCATATTTTATTAAACCTGGATCTATCTTGGATCGTAAATCGAAAAAGAGATCCTCATCAGTTTTCCTTCCTCAAAAATCAGTTCAACTTTATCCAAAACAAGTCAATAAATTAATATCTTTCAAAGAAAATGAAAAAAATTTAGCAATTTCAGTAGTATTTGAAATTGATACAACAAATTTTGAAGTTGAAAATTTATATATTCATGAATCAGTAATTATCCCTAAACAAATTGTAAGTTATGATAATTTCGATACTATTTTGGAAAATAAATCAATTGATGGTATTTCATCAGCTACATGTGATTATATCAAAACATTTAGTTTAATTTCAAAAGAATTTAGACGTCATCGTTTGGAAAATAGATCATTAGGTATTGAACCAAATTTAACTTTATTAGATCAATTGGATGATGAAAAAGTTCGATTAAATTTAAATATATTTACTGATTCATTAGCATCTGATGTTATATCAGAAATAAGTCACAAAGTCAATCATGCTATTGCTGCAAAAATTCATTCAAAATTAGGAGATTTAGCATTTTTAAGAAGACATCCATTACCAACATTACAAAAAATGGAAACATTTGTTAGAAAAGCAACTAATTTAGGATTCAAAATTGATACTACAAATTCTGCAACATTACAAAACTCAATTTTACAAATTGATGATCCAATTAAACGTAAAATTGTTGAAACATTATTATTTAAATGTATGTCAAGAGGTAAGTATTATGTTGCTGGTAAAACAGATGCTGATAATTACATGCATTATTATTTTAACTTACCATTGTATACCCATTTTAATGCCCCATTAAGAAGATATGCTGATTTAATTGTTCATAGACAATTGAAACAAGTTTTACATAATGAATCTGAACAAAAAGATTTAGATTCATTAAAAGCAACTGCTGATTATTGTAATTTCAAAAAAGATTGTGCATTTCAAGCTCAAGAACAAGCTATACATTTATTATTATCACAAACAATTAATGAAGTTAGTGAATCTGCTGGTCAATTATTATGTATGGGAACTGTTGTTCAAGTTTATGAATCATCATTTGATGTATTTATTCCTGAATTTGGAATTGAAAAAAGAGTTCATGGTGATCAACTTCCTTTAGTCAAAGCTGAATTTGATAAATCTAATAGAATCTTGGAATTATATTGGGAAAAAGGTGTTGATGCTGCTACATATATTCCACCTGATGAAAAAACTTCTTTAAGTTATAGAAATTCAATCAAGAATAAATACAGAACATCATCAGTTGAAGCTGCAAAATTACAAAGTAAAACTTTTAACAAAGATTCAATTGTTGAAAAATTATCAAAATTGAACTTGGCACCAAGAATTAAAGAAACAAAATCATTACCATCTTCACCAACTCAAGAAATTCCAAAAAATTCAAGAGCAAATTCATCATTAGGTGTAACTGAAGAAGTAGGATTATCTGCATACCTTAAAAATTTAACAACCAGAACTCAAGGTGAATTTAATATTCAAGTTATAAAAGAATTAACTGAAGTACCTATCCTACTTCGTGCTGAAATTGGTATGGCTCTTCCATGTTTAACTGTAAGAGTTTTAAATCCATTTACTGAATAGTTTGAATATATATATTTTTTTAATCACGTGCCGATGCAGGGCCAACTAAAATTTTTATCAATTTTTTTCACTTTATAGTAGAATGTCTGATAAGAGGCTTCATGAGAATGGCACTAGTGATGCGATTCTACCAATAAAACGTTCAAGATTGACAGAACCAGATACCCCTTTACAAACTAGAGCTGCATCTCCATTAATATTGAATCCACCAATTGATAATGATGGATTATCATGGCCTTCACAAGGTGCAAGATCTAGAATCGAACAGACTTCAGAAGAAGCAAAAGCTAGAGAATCAAGAATTGCAGATGCTGTTAAGGTTATATTGAACGAATTAGGTGAAGATGTAAATAGAGAAGGATTATTAGAAACACCAGAAAGGTATGCTAGAGCCATGTTATATTTTACAAAAGGATATGAAGATAATATTAGAGATGTTATTAAAAAAGCAGTATTTGAAGAGGATCATGATGAAATGGTTATTGTTCGAGATATTGAAATCTATTCACTTTGTGAACATCATCTTGTACCATTTTTTGGTAAATGTCATATTGGTTATATACCAAATAAAAGAGTTTTGGGATTAAGTAAATTAGCAAGATTGGCAGAAATGTATAGTCGTAGATTCCAAGTACAAGAAAGATTAACTAAACAAATAGCAGTAGCATTGAGTGAAATTTTAAAACCAAGAGGTGTTGCAGTTGTAATTGAAGCTCAACATATGTGTATGGTAAGTAGAGGTGTTCAAAAGACTGGTTCTTCAACAACTACTAGTTGTATGTTGGGATGCTTTAGAGATCATCAAAAGACAAGGGAAGAGTTTTTAACTTTATTAGGAAGAAAATAAATATTAGACAAGTTTTTCTGCAAGTTGTAAAACTGATTCATCGTCACCAAATTGACCCATGATTTGTATCCCTATTGAATCAATGGGTATGGAAATTGTTGGTAATCCAGCTAAAGATGCTGGTACTGTTAAAACATCATTAACATAGGAATTTAAAAGATTAGCATTTTCTTTTGATGTAAATTCTTTGATTGTTGGAGTGGGGGTTGTTGTAGTTGGTGCAAGGATTAAATGATATTGGGATATTTCTTTGCATAAAGTTTCTCTTATTTTTGTTGATTCGAGGTAGTGATCACCTGAGGAGGAACTTAAAGTGTAATTACCTAGGATGATTCTCCTTTTTACCTCTTTTGAAAAGAATTCTGATCTATTTTTGAAAATTGTTTCATTATTTAGTTTGGTGAACTGTTTTGTTTCTCCATATCTTGTTCCATCATATCTAGATAGATTAGATGCTGCTTCTGCTGTTGCTAGTGTATAGTAAGTAGGTAACGCTTTTTTAATTGATGGGATTGATATTGATTCAACTGTGTATCCAAGATTTATCAATTTTAATATACATTTTGCAAATGCTTGTTTAACTTCAGGTGACAATTCTTCTAATATAAATTCTTTTGGTATTCCAATTTTTAAATTTCGATTTGGTGAATTTATCTTGATTGAAGTTGGATCTTTTTCATCATACTTATTCAATACAGAATAAACCTTTTTTATGATATCAATTTTTTTACTTAGTATTCCTATTGTATCTAAAGTTTGTGCATATGGTATCAACCCCCATCTTGAAAATCTTCCATAAGTTGGTTTAAATCCTAGTATATTACAATAACTTGCAGGTAATCTTATAGATCCACCTGTATCTGAGCCTATTGAAAAATCACAGATCCCAGAAGCAACACTAGCAGCACTTCCACTACTTGATCCACCAGTTATTTTCAATTCGTCTATTGGATTTATTATTGGTCCAAATGCTGAGTTCAAACCACTTGATCCCATACCAAATTCATCAAGATCGACTTTTTTAATCAATTTTGCACCTGCATCATCTAATAAATCAACCACTGTAGCATTGAATGGACTTTTATAGTTTCGAAGTACTCTTGATGAAGCTGTAGTTATTCCCGTTGCTATATTATCCTTGCATGTATATTTCAAACCTGATAACATAAATTTTCAAATGGTAGCTGACAAATTTTTTCACCACCAATGCAAATACATGGAGCTAAAGGAAACAACTTATTAACTTTGGTTAATAATTTAAAGTTGTCTATTGCCTTATCAGTATTTAAAGATGAAGTTTTAAAAGTTGATGATGAGTTATCATTAGTCGATAAAGAATTCAAATTAGTTGAACCAAATGCAATCGTTAAATATTTAGGTAATGATTTTAATAATCAATTTATTGATTTTGAAGAAAATGAATTATATCCAAAATTGAAATCTAATAAATTAGAAATACAAGAAATTCCAAAATTTGAAAAAGTTGAATTAAATCCATCTCAAATTATTTTATTCTCATCATTATATCCATTTATTAAAGATTCTTCAAATAAATGGTTTCAAGAATTTAGTAAAAATGAAAAAGTTTCAAAAGGTATTGAAAATGCATTGAATATTACAAGATTTCATACTGGGGAACAAAAATTTAATCCAAACTTTCAAATCAAATCACAAGCAGAATCAATAATTCCAAAAGATAATGAAAGAAATATTTTAATCACTTCAGCATTACCTTATGTTAATAACGTTCCACATTTAGGTAATATCATTGGTTCAGTTTTAAGTGCTGATGTATATTCAAGATATGTTAAAAATAGAAATTATAATGCAATTTTCATTTGTGGTACTGATGAATATGGTACTGCAACAGAAACAAAAGCTTTAGAAGATGGTGTTTCTCCAATGGAATTATGTACTAAATATCACAAGCTTCATAAAGAAGTTTACGATTGGTTTGATATTGGTTTTGATTATTTTGGTAGAACCACCACTGAATTACAAACTGAAATTGCTCAAGACATTTTTATGAAATTATATAATAATAAATTTTTAGATACAAAAACCAATGAACAATTATATTGTGAACATCATAAATCATTTTTAGCTGATCGTTTCGTCGAAGGTACTTGTCCAAAATGTCAATATGACGATGCAAGAGGTGATCAATGTGATAAATGTGGTTCATTATTAGATCCAGAAGATTTAATCAATCCTAAATGTAAAGTAGATGGTCATACTCCAGTTAAAAAACCAACAACTCATGTTTACTTGAAATTAGATGAATTGGAAGAACCATTGAAAAAATGGGTTGAAGAAAGTTCAGAAAAAGGTGATTGGTCAAAGAATTCAAAACAAATTACTCAAAGTTGGATTAAAAGAGGTTTAGAACCAAGATGTATTACAAGAGATTTAGTCTGGGGTACACCTGTTCCACTTGATGAATTTAAAGATAAAGTTTTATACGTGTGGTTTGATGCTACTATTGGTTATGTTTCAATAACTGCTAATTACTTTAAAGGATCTGATGATTGGAAAAAATGGTGGAGAAATCCTGAGAATGTTGAATTATTTCAATTTATGGGTAAAGATAATGTTCCATTCCATACTGTTGTATTCCCAGCTTCATTGATTGGTACTAAGGATAATTGGACAAAATTACATCATTTAAGTACAACGGATTATTTACAATATGAAGGTGGTAAATTTTCAAAATCAAGAGGTGTAGGAGTTTTTGGAAATAATGCAAAGGATAGTGGAATCAATGCAAGTGTTTGGAGATATTATTTATTGAGTGTTAGACCAGAAACTAATGATTCTCATTTCTCTTGGGAAGAATTTGTTGCAAAGAATAATAATGAATTACTTGCAAATTTGGGTAACTTTGTCAATAGAGTTATAAAATTTGTTAATAGTAAATATAATGGAGTTTTAAGTCAATTTTCAACAAGTTCATTACCTGGTTATGAAAAATTTGAATCTGAAATTAATGATTTATTACAACAATATATTAAAGCAATGGAATCAACTCATTTAAGAAAAGGTTTAGAATTAGTTATGGCTATTTCTGCAAAGGGTAATCAATTCTTACAAGAAAATAAATTAGATAATTCTTTATTCTTGAATACTCCAGAAAAATGTGATGCTGTGGTAAATGTTGCAATTAATTTAATTTATTTATTAAGTGCAGTAGTTTCACCATTTATGCCAGAAATTTCAAATCAAATTGGTTCAATTTTAAATGCACCAAAACTTTCAATTACTGATAAATTTGAATTAGTTTTATTACCTGGTCATAATATAAATCCTGCAAAACATTTATTTTCAAGAATTGATGAAAAGAAGATTGATGAATGGAGAAAATTATATGGTGGACAACATTAGAGTAGATAATATATAGATGAAGACATGCTCTTGTATATTCTGTAATTGAATCTGTATCAAGCTGAAACGAATCAAGAGTCATCTTTTGAGCTATAAATTTTAACTATTGATGTTGGATGCAATTTATTTTGCAACTTCCGCCATAATTTAAAATTATAACAGATGAACAATTCGTATGAGAAACTTGATCACCATTGACAAATCGATGTTTACTTGCATATAAACTCCATTCAAAGCTTGAATATTCAGGTTTTGCAAGGTATATTGAAAACAGTTGCAGAATCTTCGGATTTTGACCAAATCTTTCAAAATTTTGAAAAGAATGGCAAAGGATGTAAATTCTACACGGACTGTCTCTGTGATTTAATGTAGTTTGGGTATGACAAAATTTCAGTCAATATAATGCAAACTAACTGCAGTAAATAACAACTGAATCATGCTAACTGGATGAAAAGGAACAAAATTCTCACTTTCGAACCCTGTTTTTTGTCAAAGGTCAATAGTCGGTACAATCTTTAGACATATTGAATCAATTGAAGCAAACTATCATGCAAAAACTCAATTCAAAGGGTGGATTTATAATCAGTGGCTTTGTATCGGTTCAAATTTTAAATCCTTATGGTGTGTAAATCATTGATTCTGGACCCGGGAGTTGTAGGATCTTTTTATCAACCGAAAAGATAATAAAAGTATAAACTACCATGTGCAATTTTATACCAAGATTCTAACCTAAATATTTTTTCCATCATCAACACTTTTCATTACAAACATCATTTCATTCTCAACCATCACTTCTTAAACCAATTTAAATCCTTTCAATTATACACCCTCATATCGGTTAGCAAATTACGCATTATAAATATCTTTTTTTTACCCCACAAAAACAATTTTAACAAATTATCAATCATTTTTTAATAATCATGAGTTCTGCTTTATTATCATCAAGTTTTAAAGGTTTAATAGCTGGATCTATTTTAACACCATTTGTAACAAAGTTTCTTATTATACCATATTATTTCGATTCACAAATTTCAAAAGAAATCCATTATATACAACAAGAAATGGAATTTGTTGGATGGAATGTTAGGCACCTACAAGAAGAAAAAGGATTCAAAGAAGATGAGATGTATCAACCAGTAGGTTATCATGGGTATCATAGTTAGTTATAGGGTCTGGGTTTTGGTAATATATATTCTATATTGAATCTATTTAACCTTCTGAATCAAATTCAGATTCTTCATCTTCTAAATTTAAATCATTAAGTAGATTTGTTGCTTCCCAGTTTGATAATTTCTCATCATCAATATCACCACCGGTGAGTACTCTTATTAAATTAATTTTCTTTAATTTATCTAATTTATTAAAATCAATATGATCTCTTGAAAATTCGCTGGTATTCTTAGAATGACCTATTGATTGACCTACTCTACATAAAGTTTCAATACATTGAGTTGAGTTCAGTGTTAAATCAGAATCAAATTGAAAATATTTCTTTTCAATTAATAAGATTATGGTTGATCCACCAAACTTAAAGTATCCAATTTCATCACCACGTTTGACTTGATCACCTGCTTTTACACTCAATATAATTGATCCAACCATCATTGCACCAACAGCTATCATAATAACCGTACCGAAATTCTTAGTTTTAATTGGAATAATACTACGGACATTTTCACCAAATACATCAAGTTCTGAACGTATAGCCATTGGATTTACAGTATAATATTCACCATCAATATGTTTTATTTCTTGAATTGTACCTTCAATTGGTGAATGAAATCGATGATAATCTTGTGGAGCTAATCTAAATATACCTAATGAACATTCACTTGGTTTATATAAATCTGTTGTTTCATAATCATTGAAATTACCATTAAATAATTTTGCAATTGTGAAATTTCTACCTTTAATCCAAAGAGTAGTTGCATTAGTAACTGTTTCAAAAGCTGCACATCTTGAATCAGCAGGTGAAACAATAATATTTTCATCACCTTCTATTTCTCTTGCATTTGGTTTCAATTTTCTATAGAAAAATTCATTAAATGTAGGGTAATCTTTAGCATTTTCAATCAAACAATCATTTAAATTCAATTTATGAAATTTAATAAAACTTTCAATATCATTTTTGGATATCGGCGAATCAAACTTTTTTCCTTGTTTAATACTCAATTTTTTTAATAAAATTCTAATCCTTTTCAGTCTTGCTTTATCTAAACCTTTATATAAAAGTCTAATACCTAATCTAACATAAACACTCATTTTCTCTTCTAAAATTATTCCAGTCAATCTATCTTGAACTAAAATATTTGCAGAATTCCCACCTAATTTATATTTTCCATAAGTTAATTTAATAAATGCTTTACTAAACCATTTTTTTGTAGCTTGAGTAGGAGTTACATATGAATTTACTAACAACTTATTTACAATTGACCAATCTTTACTTGCACAAATTGCAAAATGGGTAATTATATCAACATCTTGCTTCTTAGTGAATCGTTGTTGGTTACAAATTGGACATTTTTCAATGACAAATATTTTATCATCTGGATTATGATTTGAATTAATATGAGTTTCCAATTGTACAATTATTTCAGTTATTGATAAAGTATCACCACCCCAAGATGATTTTCCTAAATTTGTGAAAAATGATTCAACTAATTCATCCGAATTCAAACATCCTAAAGTATCTAATAAACTAATTAATTCGAAATAATCATAGCCTTCTTCATCTTCAACTTTATATTGTTCAAGTAAATATTTCCAAAATTTTTTCCTCAATTCTGGATAAGTTTCAAATCTAACACGTACTTTTAATGTTGAATTATGTTCAGTATATTTTTCATTTTTTACGTTAAGTGAAAGTAACATAACTTTAAATTTGGAAGTATCAACATATGACAGTATAACTTTTCTTTTAAGTTTACGTTTTCGAACTATTGAATGTAAATTATCATCTTCCAATATTTTGACATGTTTATTTTCATTATCACCAGTAGTGAATCCTTCATCTGAATCGTAACTTTCCACAGTAGCATTATTAATTAAATCTCTCAAAGGTAATGAAATAGATGCAACTTTATCATGAAATGAGAAATGATCTTTATCTAAGATATTAAATTGAATATCGAAATTAGATTCACTTTGTAATATTTCAAATGCTAATCTTTCATTGAAGATCGGATTTAATGTATGTCTTTTCCAACTTGTTCTAAAAGTTTTTTTACCAAATGTTACAACTACAAATGGATCCATATCAAATGTGGTTCGTGTAAAATTTGTCAATGGTGGTAAATCTTCACATGATAATATTTCAATAAATAATATACCTAAGACAGATCTCGAACTTAATTCAAAATTTCCTTTTTTTGATTTCTTCAATTTAAGTTTTGACTTTTTAGGACTTGATGATAATACATCATCTGATAATACAGAATTTTCTGATAATGATGTAATATCTTCTATATTTGTATTCATTGATTCTAAATCACTTTCATTAATCAAATCGTCATAAAAACCTTGATCATTAGGGTTTACTAATGTATCATCTATATCATTGAGATCAACTGACCAATTTTTAAATTGAGTTTCTAATGGGATCTCTTGATTGTCCAGTTTTAATTCAAATGAACATAATATCGATCCAGTAATGAATGAATGAATACTTGTATTTGAGGATAATTTATACCATTGTAATTCAATAAATGGTTTGAAATCTTTAAATAATGATTGAATTGAACAACGAAATTCACCAAGATAATTTTTGTATCGTTTATGCTTATCCCATACACTTAGAATCAAAATAGATGAATTATTCGAAAGTGGGACAATCAATGAATCATCCCATGAAGGTTGTGATGTATTTAATTTTTTGCAAGTTGATTTCTTATATTTATCAAATTGAACAATACATATGGGATTGACTGATTTTAATGAAAGTTGTTGATTGGGGATAAGATCAGCAGCTCTATCAATGTTGATTTGAAGGTATAAGGGGGATTCCTTTGTCTTTTTTGATCTTCTAATTCTCATATTATTGATTAAATCATTAGATGGTATTTACGAATAAATATTGCTAGTGCGATGTGTACTTTGGTTAATTTATGGCTGCAAAATTTCTAATAATAAAGGTTGGATCGGTTATTCATAATGTCCGATTAAGTTTAGAGTGTAATTAGATCTTCGTCTTAGAATAGAATTTGATATGTTTACAATTGATAGTAGATCAAGACTGAATGTACTTTTGAATCTATGATTTGATACTCATTAGTTTCTTGTCAAGAGGTTTCTGAAACTCTGATACACTCTATTTGTGTGATTTTTGAACCATTTAGTGATTTCAACACAGCCATCAAACTCACTGTTTCTGCTGAAATTTCAAATTTTAGGCGCAGAAAATCAAAATTGGATTCTGATCAGATACCCGATGAGAAAAGCCAAGAAAGGGATCAGAAATCACTCCTAGTGTTTTCTTAGATTGATCTGAGTTGGAAAAGTCTCGATGAATACTCAAGTTTCAATTCAGATGCCGCAACGCCAAAAGCTAGTTCGTCTCAATCCAAACTCGTAGTAAATGATTAAAGACCCGAGTTCAAACTAATACCAGATAATAAGTCAACATATTAGCTCTTGCAAGAAGCCTTGCAATCTATCGCAAAATTGAGAAACACCATTGTAATTGATGCGATCTTTACAGACATAAACGGACCTAACTAGACTATCAAAGGTATCATTTCAAAATTCTATTATTGGACAAATATATACTCATGGTTAGGTAGAACATATATAAAATCATCTCATTAGCATATTAACCACTTGTTTAGTATTTAATCTTTTCAAATCAGTATAATTCTGACCAACACCTAAATATAAAATAGGTGTATTTGTAATTGCAACTAAATTAATCATTGTACCAACCAAATCACCAACAGTATCAACTTTTGAAATAATAAAATAATCAATACTTCTAGTTTTAAATGCGTTTGAAAATGATTGAGCTTGTGCAACTGAATCAGTACCAGTTAATGCTTCACATACCATAATAATTTTATCAGGTTTAACAACTTCACCAAATTTTTGTAAAGGATTCATTAATTTAGCATTACTATGGGTACGACCAGCAGTATCTATCAATAATACATCATAACCATTTTGTGATGCAAATTTTACAGCATTTGTTGCAGTATTATTAGCATGTTGAGAATTTCCATACCCATCAGAAAATAAATCAATATTGTTGTTTAATTTTTTTAAATTATTGATATGAACCTGTAGTTGTTCAACAGCACCTGATCTAAAAGTATCAGCAGCACATACCAATACTTTAAGATTATTTTGAAGTAACCAAAATGCCAATTTTGCTAAATTAGTAGATTTCCCCACTCCATTAACACCAACAACGGAAATAACGTATGGCTTTTTTTTATTTATTGATTTTAATAAATCAATTGAAGCATTTGGTGTAAGAATCTTTGTAAGTTCTTCAGTTAATGCATTTTTATAAGATGTTTCAGTGATTTTTGTATTGGATAATTTCACCTTCATATTGTTAATAATACTTTGTGATATTTGTGGTGTAACATTTTTTGAAATTAAATGATCAAGAAATTTTTTTGAAATTGTTTCAATATCAACTTTAGAACCAAAATATGATGACATTTTTGAAAAAAAACCCGTTTCAATTATCTCTTCTTCATCTTCTTCATTTAAAATATCATTTAATAAAACTAAATCATTTTTCTTTACAAATGCAGAATCATCAACTTCAATTTTATAATCACGTTCACCTTTATCAGCTGAAAAATCTAAATTTTGATTAGTTGTGTCTATAATTTCACCATTTTCATCCCATTTTCTCATTTTCTTTCCTGTGACTGGTGCTTCTTTCTTGATTGGCTTTTTCACTTCTTTTTCAATCTTTAATTTCATCAATTGATTGAATTGTAAATCAATTAATTGTGCCATTTTTTCTTCATCTTCAAGTTTGGTAAAAGTTTTATAAATGTTTACCAATGTAGACTTTATCTTATCTATATCTATACTTGTAATTTGATCAAAATATAATGCAATATAAATATCATCTTTAAAATAATTATAAAATTTTTTATTATTAATAATAGCTGAATTGAAATTGGAATCAAAGTTGTTTACTGTATTATTAACTAAGTTTGAGATAAATTCATTAAATGGATATACTTTATTATTAAATTGATATTCAATCTTTCCTGAAGGTTTAAATATAATTAAAGACATTGTTTTTGAGTTGAAAAAAAAAAACAACCAACTTTTCATCATGGCGTATTATCAGCAACAAATGAATGATCCACAAAACATGCAATTCTACCAATCAAATTACTCATTTCAACAACCACAAGCAACCACAAGCAATTTCTCAGGGTCAATGGATACTGGCTTTCAAGATGTATCTGGAGTAATGAATTCAGGTCAATTGACACCAGGTTTATTTGCTGCTTTTGGTACAAGTGGATACCCTGGAGAACCACCATTATTGGAAGAATTAGGTATAAATTTCAATCATATCAAGGGTAAAACATTAGTTGTGTTGAATCCATTTAATAAAAATATACCATCAGATATAATGCAAGATTCAGATTTAGCAGGACCAATAATATTTATACTATTATTTGGTACTTTATTATTATTAGCAGGGAAAGTTCAATTTGGTTATATTTATGGGGTTGGATTATTTGGGATTATATCATTACATTATTTATTCAAGTTCATGTCAAATGATACTACAATAGATTTAATAAGATCAGCATCTGTCATTGGTTATTGTTTGTTACCATTGGTTATAATAAGTGTTGTTGGGGTTATAATATCGTTGGATAATTTATTAGGATATATTTTAAGTACAATTGCTGTATTATGGTGTACTTATTCAGCAAGTGGGTTTTTTGTTAGTGTTTTGAAATTACATAATGTAAGACCATTAATTGCATATCCATTATGTATGTTTTATACTGTTTTTGCATTAATGGCTATATTTGTAGAAAAGACTGAAATATAGGAACTTAAACTTTTTATGCTCTGATTTTCGATGCAACTATCAAAATATGTCAAATATATAACAACACCAATATTCTATGTTAATGCAGCACCTCACTTGGGACATGCATATACTATGATTTTAGCAGATACAAGAACTAGATGGGAGAAACTAAAAGGTAATAAATGTTTTCTTCTAACTGGTACTGATGAACATGGATTAAAAATTCAATCAACAGCTGAAAAATTACAAACAAATCCAAAAGAATTATGTGATAACGTTTCAAAAAATTTTAAAAATCTCGCAAGTAATTTGGATATAGACTATGATAGATTTATAAGAACTACAGATTTAGATCATATTGAAAATGTTAAAAATTTTTGGAATCTAATGAATGAAAAAGGATACATTTATAAAGGGAACCATAGTGGTTGGTATTCAATCAGTGATGAAACATTCTACCCTGAATCACAAATTGAAGAAGTCAATGGTAAGAAAATATCAATAGAGACTAAAAATGAAGTTATTTATCATGAAGAAATGAATTATTTTTTTAAATTATCAAATTTTAAACAACAATTGATTAACTACCTAAAAGAGAATCCTGATTGGATTAAACCAAAACATAGATACGACTTGATTCTAAATGAATTAGATGATTTACAAGATTTATCAATTTCAAGACCATCATCAAGATTAAAATGGAGTATTGAAGTTCCAAATGATTCAAGTCAAAAAATTTATGTTTGGTTCGATGCTTTATTAAACTATTTAACAGCAAGTAATGATCAAATATGGCCACCAGTTCAAATTATAGGTAAAGATATAATTAGATTCCATTGTATATATTGGCCAATTTTCTTAATGGCAGCAGGAATTGAATTGCCAAAACAAATAATTGTTCATTCACATTGGTTAAGTGATGGGTTTAAAATGAGTAAAAGTTTAGGAAATGTAGTTGATCCTAATGAAATTAGTAAAGTTTATGGTTTAGATACATTCCGATTCTTTCTCATTGAAAATTCAAATATAAATGAGGATTGTAAATTTTCAAATGATTTATTAATGAATACAAGGAATTTATTACTTGGAAAATATTGTAATTTGATTAATAGAATTGGTGGTCCAAAATTTGATATTGAAAAATCTGTTTCATTACTGGATAATTATAAAGATGAATTAGGATTGAATGAACTTGCAAAAATTATGGATGAACATATTACAAATTTTGATTATAATAAGGCAATTCAAGCATGGTGGGGAGTCATAAATAAAGCAAATACTTTATTTCAATTAAATGAACCTTGGAAAGAAATTGATGAAGTGAAGAAAAATTATTATGTTTATTTATGTGCTGAAACGGTTAGAATTTGTTCTATATTGATCCAATCAGTGATACCTGAATTATCAACAAAGATACTAGATAGATTAAATGTAAAGAATAGATCATTTGAATATGCTAAGTTCAAAGCTGATTTAAATTACGGTAAAGATGCAAATTTAAAAATTCATAAAAAACCAATGGAAAAAATCGAAGTCACGTGATAAATACTGTATATAGAGAAGTAATATAGAATGGTTGCAAAATGTAAATGTTTTACTGTAATTGATATGGTTGCAACTTGTTGCAATTTGAAACAAGATCAATTTAGACAATTTCTGAATCTTGCAAATTTCATGTAAAAAAATTGATTTCTCTACAATTTTCTATAAGAATCTGGAAAATTACTAACAAGTTGTTTGAAAGAGTTGTTTTTACAGTTTTACAAGTTGTATGCTTGTTCCTGATGTGATTCATTGATGATTGATTGAATGTTGTTGGTATATTTTTTCATTTTCGTGCGGTTGCCAAAGAAATACTAAAAACAATCAACATAATCGCGAGGCAACCAAATGGCTAAGAGAAATAGGAATGCAAAGAATCATATACTAGATGATACTGAAGATGAATATCATGAAAGTGATGATGAAACAATTGATGAACCAGCCGAAGAGCCAGTGAAAGAGAGACCACAAGATTTCGAAAATATACCAGAAAATTTACCACAAGATGCACCACAAGATGCACAAGATATAGAATTTGAAGACCCTCCTACTCCACCAGAAAAGAATAATGATGATGACTATGATGACGATGCAGAATCAGATATAAAACCTAGAAAAAAAAGGAAAACAAAAAGAACCACAAGTCAAATAGTTGATGAAGATGATGATTTCTTTGATGAAGAGTCAGAAGGATCTGAACTATCCTCAGAAGAAGAACGATTCAATCATCAAAATTTCATAGTCAATGATGAAGAAGATTATATCAAACCCAAAAAACGATTGAGACGTGGTAGACCAAGAAGTGAATCAGTTGAACCAAGAAGATTTACTAGATCAGGACGATCGTTAGAAGAAGAATCACAAGAGGAAAGTAATAAAGAAGAAGTGGATTTACGACAAGAAGTTGCTGATTTATACGATTCTTCACCAATGAATGATAATGGACATAAATTACGTCAACGTGCAAAAGTTGATTATACAATTCCACCACCAATAACCAATGATAATCAATTAGATAGAGCTCCAACACCAATAAGTAAAGGTAAAAGAGGTAGACCTCCAATCAATAAAACTGAATTTAGAAAAATATTATACCCTACTGCAGGTCCATTTGGTGGTAGTGATGTTATATCTTTATTTGGGACAAATATACCTCCAGGTGGTATATCAATACCAGGATCAAAAAATCTAACAGCAATTGGACAAAATGTAAGTGATTCAGATTCTTCAGATGATGAAATACGTCCAATAAATGGTGATGCTACAGTTAGTAAAAAACCACCAAAATTATTAACAATTGGTGGTGATAAGAAAAAGAAAAATAATCTAAGTGATACTGATCCATTAGGTGTTGATATGAATATAGATTTTTCAGTTGTTGGAGGATTAGATAATTATATAAATCAATTAAAAGAAATGGTTGCATTACCTTTATTATATCCAGAATTATATCAAAATTTTGGTATTACTCCACCAAGAGGGGTATTATTTCATGGTCCACCAGGTACTGGTAAAACATTAATGGCTAGAGCTTTAGCAGCAAGTTGTTCAACATCAGAACGTAAAATTACATTTTTCATGAGAAAAGGTGCTGATTGTTTGAGTAAATGGGTTGGTGAAGCTGAAAGACAATTGAGATTATTATTTGAAGAAGCTAAGAATCAACAACCAGCAATTATTTTCTTTGATGAAATTGATGGATTAGCACCGGTTAGATCTTCAAAACAAGAACAGATTCATGCAAGTATTGTGTCTACATTATTAGCATTGATGGATGGAATGGATAATAGAGGTCAAGTTATAGTAATTGGTGCAACAAATAGACCTGATGCTATAGATCCAGCTTTAAGAAGACCTGGAAGATTCGATAGAGAATTTTATTTCCCATTACCTGATATTACTAGTAGAAAAGAAATTTTAAAAATTCATACAAGAAAATGGACTCCTCAATTACCGGATATTTTTCTAGAGAAATTAGCTGAATTAACAAAAGGTTATGGAGGTGCAGATTTAAGAGCTTTATGTACTGAAGCTGCATTAAATAGTATGCAAAGAAAATATCCTCAAATTTATTCAACAAATGAAAAATTACAAGTGAATCCATCAAAAGTAAAAGTTATAGCAAAAGATTTCATGAAGGCAATTGAAAAAATTGTTCCATCAAGTGCTAGATCTACATCATCAGGTTCATCTCCATTACCAGAACATTTAAAACCATTACTTGAAAAAAGTTTTAATGAAATTGTAATAAAGTTGGATAATTTATTACCAAGTACTAAAAAAATGTCAGCTTTAGATGAAGCAAAATATTTAGATCCAACTATTAATGATGAAGATGGTGGATTTTCAAAACAACAATTACTAAAAACATTGGAAAGTTCAAGAATTTGTCGTCCACATTTATTGATCTCTGGTGAAGAAGGGTTTGGACAACAATATTTAAGTGCAGCAGTATTAAATCATTTAGAAGGTTTCCAAGTACAATCCTTGGATTTAGGTAGTATGTTTGGAGATTCAACAAAGACACCTGAACTGAGTATAGTTCAAGCATTTATAGAAGCAAGAAGAAATCAACCAAGTATTATATTCATTCCAAATATAGATATATGGTTTCAAGTACTACCTGATCCTGCAAAAGCTACATTAACAAGTTTATTAAGAAGTTTGAAAAGTAATGAGAAAGTTTTATTATTAGGTATAAGTGAAACATCTTTATATGAATTATCAAATGATATAAAGTTAATATTTGGATTTGAAAGTGATCAAAATAATGTACATTTACATAAACCAACAAATTTAGAGAGGTCAGAATATTTTAAAACTTTAAAATCTACATTATTAATGAAACCTTTTGAATTTGTAAATGATTTAGAAAATAGACCAAAAAGGAAATTAAAACAGTTAAAAATTGTTAAATCAGAAGAAGTTAAAGATGATAAGAAGAAATTAAAAGAACAAGAATATAAAGATACAAAATTGAAAAATGTTTTAAAAATAAAATTAGCTGGTTTAATGGATTTATTTAAAATTAGATATAAAAGATTCAAAAAACCAATAATTGATGAGAATTTTTTATATCATTTATTTGATAAAACAATCTTGGAAAATCCTTTTAATAATTATCAAGTACTTTATGAAAGATCAACTGATCCAAAATATGAAAATATGATTATGGAAATTGCAACAAATAAATATTTTTATAATATGGATTTGGATACAATTGAGGAAAGATTATGGAATGGATATTATTCTGAACCAAAACAATTTTTAAAAGATATAAAAATGATTGTAAAGGATAGTGTAACTTTTGGTGATAGAGAAAGGTTATTAAAAGCAAATGAAATGTTAACCAATGCACAATTTGGAATTGATGATTTTTCCACCCCTGAATTTATAAAAGCATGTAAAGAAGTGAAAGAAAGAGAAGCTGAAAAGCAAAAGAAATTGTTGGAAGAACATAAAAAATTGGTTGATTCTATGGAATTAAATGGAAATGTGAATGAACCAGATAAAGAAGAAAGCAAAAAAGATGAACCTGAAGAAAGCAAACAAGATAAGATAGAAGAACCTGAACATAAAATAGAGGAAGATAGTCAAGACACGTTACAAGATGACAATCACATACCAAATGGTATAATCTCAGATTCAGAATCAGAGGCAGAAGAAGAATTACAATTAGATTTATCAAGACAAGTTATCCTAGATGATCAAAAATTCTCTACATTCAATCAAAATCTCAATGATATTACACAAGATTATAATATAGAAAGATTAGAAATAATTATGGCTAGATTAATGGATATAATTTGGCAGGATAGAAATCAATGGGATAAAACAAATACTTTAAACAAATTAATAAAATTGATTGAATAATATACATTTAATCTTCTGCTGAACCATCTCTTGGTCTATATATCACATTTTTATCTTCCAATAAATTGATAAAATCCGGTGGTAATTTCCCATTAACTTTCACAGCATATAATCCAGATGTAAATTGATCTATACGTAGCCACCTCGCCACCCAACTTTTTTTATTATTTTCACCTAATGCAACCAAACCTTCAAATGATGGTGAAGTACAATCAGTAACATTCTCTTCATTTTCAGTAAACTTTAATAATGCTTCACAATTCGGACACCCATTTGTTTTGAATGTATTATGTGATTGTATTATTCCACAAAGCATACATGCTCTATCAGATCTTGTTGACATGATTTAATTTTTTTTTTCCAGTAATGATAATAAAACAAAGTTTAAGAAATGTACGACACTTTTCAATAGATCATAATGCTATAATAAATTCAATGACTACAAGTTTCCAAAGTTTACATGAAGTTTCTGGTTTACCATGGTGGGCATTAATTCCAATAACGACATTTACTTTGAGAACAATTTGGACATTACCATTAGCTATATTACAAAGAGATAGAATTCAAAAACAAAGTCAATTAAGACCTTTGATTTCAGCTATGCATCCAATATTAAAAATGAATCTAGCTAAACGAGTTCAAAAAGCAAAAACTGAAGTTGAAAAAAATCCCACAAATTTAAATTTAAAACAATTGGCAAATATGAATTATGAACAAATATTATTATTATCAACAAAAGAACAAAGGAAAAGACAAAAGGAATTATTTAAGAAAAATAATGTACAAGTTTGGAAAAATTTTATACTACCTACTTTTCAAATTCCACTTTGGATTATAATGTCAATTACAATGAGAGATTTAAGTGGTTGGTCAACTTGGGATAATATTAAAAATAAACCATTGGATCCATCCTTGTATAATGAAGGATTACTATGGTTTCAAGATTTAACAATACCTGATTCAATGCATGTTTTCCCTGTTATTCTAGGTGTCATTGCATTGAGTAATGTAGAATGGTCATTTAAAACATTGAGTTCATTTACAAAAAAATTGAAATATAGACCAACTATAATAGATGCTATGGCGAATTTTTCAAGATTATCAATTGTTTTTATAATGGGGATTTCTTTATATGCACCCACGGCATTGGTAATTTATTGGATTTCGTCACAAGTATATTCATTAGTACAAAATGTGGTAATGGATTTAACAAAACCAATTAAATATCAAGGTACTCTCTATCAAAATTCACCAAAATAAAATCCTCATCATGATTAGCTAATATACTTAGATTTTTATCAATTTGATCAATAATATTTTCTAGATTTGTTGTCTTTTTCATACCAATACTTGTTAGAATAGTTTTATTTATATGATTTAGTAACTCATTTAATTCATTATCGAAGTTTAAAATTTTTGTTTTTGCTTTGGTTAAATTATCAAATCCTGTTTTTTGGTCAACTAATAATAATGAAGACATTTCATTAATCACTTCGTGTTTATTTGGATAATCATTTAATAATTCTTGTCTATAATTTAATGCATTTGAGTGTAAAGATTCACTACCAGAGTGTTCAAATTCAAATTCTAAATTATTTAAATTGAACTTTCGTTCAATATATTGTTTGAGTAGATATGTATAACTAGTTAATTTGATATTAAAAATCATATTTGAATCAAATTGATAATTTGTTTGAATGAATTGTAAAACTTTATCAAATTCTTTATTGAGGAGTTGCTCTTTTATAATTTGTCTATTCAATGCATGAGATTTCTTTAAAATTTCAATATTATCTTCAACATCATTAAATATTTTTAAATCAGATTCAAAAGCTTCAAAAGTATTTAAGAAACATTCCTGTATTAAGTATCCTTTGATTAGTTTATGGATCATTTGTTCATCAGATTCAGTTGATAGTTCGATATTCTTCTTAAACTCATTTATATAATTATTCATATCAAATTTGAAATCTTTAAATCCTAAATTTGTTTTAATTTTTGAAATTGATGGTTCACCTTTGAATATTTCCAATTCATTAATTTTAAATCCAATCATTGGATATACTGAATTTAATTTTTGATCTTTTGGTATGTCAAATAAATTATCTGCTGAATTTGATGATAAATCCTTTTCAGTAATTGTTCCAGTTAAAACTCCATTTAAAGTTAGAAATACTGATTTTTCAATAAAATTTATCCCTATTCCAACAGTATCAGTTTTATAAATCTTATTTGTTTCTGTACTATCAAGTAGATTAGTTTTAAATGGAACACCAATCTCGACTTTCCCATTATCAGAATCATTTCGATTCAATGTACCTAATCTTCTATTCATGTTCAAAATTTGAGTTCTTTGTAATGATTCAGTTGTTTTAATTGAATTATAGAATATTGAATCTTCAAAACTAACAGCAAAGCTACCTTTGAAATCACCAGGTCTACAACTTAATAAAATCTTTAAATCATTTAAATCATTTTCATTAATTTCATTGAGAAACAAATCCTTTTTCATTTTTTCAAGATCTATTTTACCCAAGGATAATTGTGTACTATTTTGAGAAATTGGATGTCCATCAAGGTTTGAATATCTCTTCACAAATCCAGTTGAGAAATTTATTGATGATTTTGAACTAATTGCTGGATCATCCATTGATATTATAGGTTTAAATCCAGTTGATCGAGTTGCAATTTGTTCAATTTCAACTTCATAATAGAATACACCAGTATTTGATTCAATAGGTTTATCGGTGATAAAATTGTAAAATCGACTACTGTCTTCAGACTCATTAGCAGTGAATTCAATAGTTGAATACCCATCATTGATAATTTTCATATTCAATCCATTATTTAAATATTCTAAATAATCTTTTGTTACCAATGGAATCCAACTTATTGGTAAAGTATAATCAAAATAATTTGAATTTCCAAAATCTATAAAACTTGGTGGTAATTTGAATTCATGATTTGAATTGGTTAATTTAATTAAATCTTTTAAAGTCATATCCACATACTTTTTATATTCTTTTGGATAATTATCTAAACTTACTTCACCTAATTTTGTTGAATAAAAAGATGGTTCATCTTGGATTATTCTAGATTTGAATACATCAAATAATTCATATATATAATCATCATTAATGAATTCCATTGGATTATTACCCAATACTCCAATAATGGCTAATTTATAAATTAATTTCTCCTTGATTATTTGATTTAGATAATGATCATTGGAAAATTTAGAGTTTTTTTGATGATCAAAGGGTGAATCCGAGTCTATTACATTCAAAGCAAATTCATCTGGTAATTGTTTTTGTAATTTTGATCCAATTGTTGTATTTAATAAATATGGTGGGATTATATATGATAACATTATAGAAAAAAAATATCATGACAGATCATTTGATATCTATAGTACAAAATCATGTACCAAATATAAAATTAAACTGTATATCACAAGGAGCCGAAGCATTAGTGTTTGAAACTGATACTCATCCATATTATCCATCAAATTCAAAGTTTATTATCAAATTTAGACCACCAAAGCCTTATAGACATCCTAAAATAGATGCACAAATAACTAAACAAAGAACAATTGGTGAAGCAAAGTTTATGTATAAGTTATTTAAACTAGGTATTCCATGTCCACATTTGATAACATCAGATTTTACAAATGGTATTATATGGATGGATTATTTAGGTTATAAATTACCAGATTCAAATCCTTCAAGTTTTAAAAATTGGTTATGGTATTTAGAAAAGAATGATGATAGTTTAAATGAACAAGTTGAAATGGTTTGTAAAGAGGTAGGTGAATTAATTGGGAAATTACATTCTAATGATATGATTCATGGAGATTTAACTTCATCAAATATAATTTTACAAGAAAATTTACAACCTGCATTGATTGATTTTGGATTAAGTTCATTTTCAGGATTAGCTGAAGATAAAGCTGTTGATTTATATGTATTGGAAAGAGCTATATTAAGTACCCATTCGGTTTATGCTGATAAATATAATCAATGGTTATTGACAGGTTATTCAAAGTATGAGAGTAAAGAAGTTATACGAAGATTGGATGATGTTAGGTTAAGAGGTAGAAAGAGAAGTATGTTGGGATAGGAACCCTGATTCAAAATGTTGGGTTAAAATATATTATGTAGTCAATATAATTTGTAGCAACTTTTTTCATGTTTCGATTATCAAAACGATTTCTTCAATATAAACATAATCCACAAATTTGGATCCACGAATCATCACCTAATTTATTCAAATTCTCTTTGAGTCAAAATCCAAACTCATTAGATATTGGTTCATCATCAACTAAAGAACCAAATTCAGAAAATTTTAATGATAATAAAAAATTTATTCAATTATTACATAAAACTTTTAAAGATCGAATTTATGATGATTTCACATTTATAACTGAAGCAGGTACTTTTGCAAATGCATTTATGCCAATTTATGACTTCAGAGGTGTACCAAGGTATGCAAGAACTCCATATATTGAAGATATTTTTGGTTATGTACAAGTTGATGGTAATGGGAAAATTATAAAAGATTCTTATCAAGATAATGAATTATATCAAATATGTAGTGGATCAACTGGTTTACCAAGATTCAGTGATTATATGGTTGAACAATTAAGAAAAGAAATTTAATCTAATATATTTTTAATAAATCTAATTACATCAATTAATTCTTCTTCACTTGCACTATGAGCAACTCCATCATATTCATGAAATTGAACTTTGAACCCCCATGATTTAAATAATTCACTTGTTTGTTTACCAAATTCGAAATTAATAATTGGATCAACAGTTCCATGACCTTGAAATATTGGAGTATTAAAATTTGAAATTTTCTTACTTAATTCTTCTTTAACGGGACAAAAACCTGACAATGCAATACATCCACCTATTTTAAAATCTAATAATCCAACTGTAGCTAATGAAATTGCAGCACCTTGACTAAAACCACCAATGATAATTTTATCAGCTGGTATATCATTATCAATTTGTTCTTTAATTAATTGTTTTAAAACTTCACAACTTTTGAAAAAACCTGTAACATCTTGTTTAGCATTTGGATTACCAAATTCATAAATATCAAACCAACCAGGCATTGTATAACCTTGATTAACAGTTATTGGAATCGATGGGGCATTTGGGAAGATATAATTGATTGGGTCTTGAATTAGTTTAGTTTGAGCAATGATTTGTGGTAAGAAACTCCACCCATTACCTGTATCACCTAAACCATGAAGGAAAATTATTGCACTTTTAGCTGATGCTTGATTAATACGAATTGCTGAGATACTCATTGGATAACGTAGTGTAATATTTTCAAAATGGGTATTTTTTGTTGCAAATTACATAAGCAATCCCTATAAATTAATTAAATTTCCAATTTTTTTGATCATTTATCATGACTGCTAAACAATCAGCTTCAATTGCTTTACGTACTTTAGAAACTATCTTTGGAGTTGTCATTTTAGGTTTATCTGCTGGATTCTTAGCTGATATTGAAGGTAATTATGCCAGAGTTTCACTTTGTTTAGCTAGTGCTTCATTGGCGTTAATTTATTTATTTTATGTTGAATTTTGGGTACCTGTTGCCTTTGATTTTAGATCACCATCAATTGTTATTTTGATTTGTGAATTTGCAGATATGGTATTATTCTTAGCTAGTATGGGTGCAACTGCTGCTGTTATTACTGATGATTGTCAAACTTTTGTTAATGATTTGAATGCAAGTAATGGATTTGCAACTTGTCATATTATTCCTGCATTGACTACTTTTACTTTGTTGGAATGGTTATGTTTTACAACTACATTTATTCTATTCATGGTTTATAGTTATGGACCTGAAGTTAAAAGATTTGGTATTTTCCATTGTTTTAAATTTAGTGAATATGAATGGGGATGTATCTTTGCAATTTATGGTTTATTCGGTGGAACCAAGAAAAAGTTTGGACATGGTATTGCTGCTGTTCAAACTACTGTTGATCCGATTCAACCTGTTGATGAAGCTCAGATTGGGAATACAGAAGCAAGTGAACAGAAATTTGTTGATTCTGAAGAGCCTCAAGCTACATAGGTTTATATATTAATATGTCCTAAATGTTGGTTGTTGTTGTTTCTGTCTCTTTCTCTTCAATGGATGAACCAACATTTGCTTCTTCATCGGCAACAGGTTCATCTTTAACAGTTGTTGATTCTAAATAAATTGCACCAAAATCAAATTGTTCTTTACCCAAAATACTTTTAAATCCATTTGATTTAATTTGAGGAACCAATGTATAAATGATAAATAAAACTAAACTTACACCAAATAATAACCAATTAAACAATGTAAATGGTAAAATAGCTTGAAATGTTCTACATGTAGAATCATCACTATATGAATATAAATATGATGAACAATTAGTTGGCATTACATCAGCAATTGATCCCATTGCAGCTAAATAAAATATGAAAAACAATGATTCAATAATCAAAATTAATAATGAAAATGTAGAATTTTGAAATATTAAAGGTAATAAACCTAATATATAAATGAAATAAAGGATATTCAATATTGAAACAACTAATGAATAAGTAACACGATCATAATTGAATCCAATTTTATTTAAAAAGGCTGATGTTAAACCTAATACTATAATTGCAAATAAAGCTTGAATAGATCTTAAAGATAAACTTAAAATTGATTTTGAAAAAAACATTGATGAACTAAATCAGGGAATCCAATTGTTTATATAGACTCAATGACTAGAGCATGATTTTGAATTACGTAGATTAAAGTTTTTCAAGGGTCATCATGCATAACGATTAATATAAATCTTGGCTAATAAATAATTTTTCAGCCGTATTCAAGTAATTTTAATTTGAATCAAGGAGTCACCATAAAACCTTGTCTTATCAATTCAATTCAAGATTTGTCTCGATATTTGTAATGTCATCACAAATTAATTCATCATAACAAAAATCATACTGAAACCAATTCAAGAATTTAGAGTTAATCAGACATGCATATTTGTTTATTTTTAGACAACTTTAATTTGAACCAATCAAAGGATGATTAGACTTACACAATAATGAATGACCTAGAACCCGATGGTACATGTAAAATTTATAATTGTTAGCCGTAATGGTAGAATTCGTGGAGTCTACTTCTATATTAATCTATAAATCTATATCAAACTTGGTAAATCTTTAAAATTTACAAGTATCTTAATCTTAGTATCATCTTTATTATCACCTTTCCCATAATATTTCTCAAAATCAGGTTTTAATTTTATCTTTTCTAAATCTGATTCAACTTCTATATAATGAAATACATGACCAACACCTAAATCAAAAGCAGCTTTTACATTAATTTCAGAATCATCAATGAAATATTGTAATTTCAAAACTTCAACATCATCAGAATCAATTTGAGTTTTTTCAAAACAATTTAAAAAAAATTCCTTCATTGGTTTACAAATGATTGGATATTTACTATAATCACAATAAGTCAATCCTGCAAATAAATCACCAATTCCTAAAAATGAAACAACACGAAGAGCATGATTCTTATAAGCATTGGTAATTAACCAAAAATAATCAAATTTTCCAGAATTTTTAATTTCAATTAATATATTTCTTAATTCAATATCATATCTTAACACTTTATGTAAATCTAATGAATCATCAACTTTTGAATTATAATCAAGAGCATCAACTTGATGATTACGTACTAAACCTTCTAATGCTAATCCATAAGTTTTATAATAATTTAAATGTAATTCATGAGCTTCTTCATCATTCAAATTTAGATTAACTTTGAAATATTCATGGATTTTCACTTGCATCATTTCAAAGATTCTTGTTGAACGTTGATATAAACAATTATCAATATCAAAAAAGAAAATCCTTCTGTTTTTTAAATGATTGGGTATCGGTCCAAACCCAAATGGCAATTCAACATATCTACCTGGTTTTGCATTTTCTTCAGTTGTTAATTCTGGATTTTTATAAGTGATAACTTGTGATCGAGTCATTATATAAATTTGACATATTTTTTGATTGCAATCTCGTTCAAGATTTGATTTTCCGATCTTGGCACGTTTTTGAACAACAAACGATAGAATATGATTTAGAGATTGGATACTTAGTTATGATACTATAACAAAGATTTCTTTGCATAACTTCTTTATAAACTTTTCATCTAATATCTTTCATCAAAATTAGATCCGATTGACCTCAATGTGAATTCAACCTAATGACTAAGCTTATGATTCTTAGAACTAAAGCTGAAATAAAGACTCTTTGCATAACTTCTTTATAAACCTTTCAACTCATATCTTTCATCAGAATTAAATCCGATTGACCTCAATGTGAATTCAACCTAATGACTAAACTTATGATTCTTAGAACTATGCACATTACTCAAACCACTGTCTCTATCAACATTTGATTTTTTCATCAATTTTGTAACTCTAATAAAAGCCTACATTCAAAACCTATTGGGTGTGATTACGGTCAAGAATAGTCTCAATTTTGTATCAATTCCAAGTCATTCTCCAATTTTATTTTGAATATATTGATATCTTGATAATTTTCACTAATCAATTTTATAATATCCTGTTTTGACCAAAAAGTTGGTTGTACTTTTGAATTACTCAATATCTTTATAGATTCTAATAAATTATTCATTAAAAACTTGATCTTTTTTATCGATTTTCTCAAATAAAGCTGATTTTCTTCTTTTGATTCATTAAATTTGATCACTCTTGTTAAATATAGTAATAGCTTGTACCTGTAATGTATATCATAAACGTTATTTATAAACTCAGGATCCATCTCATTCAAAAATGAATCTACATTTATCAACATGGAATCTAAATCAACTAGTTTTTGTATAATTTCTTGAACATTTCTCGTTGATAAATAAAAATTCCTTAGTATATTTGCTTTTATTTGAAATTCTTTCTTTCGAATGACTAATTCCTTATCGCCATATATCACAGTTTTTATATTATTGAACTGTTTGATTAATGCATTTTCGAATCCATCATACTTTAGTAATTTTTCTAGGACATTCTCGAGAAAGTATTTCAAAGTTGGTAATTCTCTACTATTTGCATTGAAATCGGAAATAATTAACAAAAAATACCAAACAACTTTATCTAAATCGACTTCATTCGATAAATATGAATTAAATATTATAGTTAATCGAATTAATTGAATTTGTAAAAAATTATTAAATTGATCAATTTTTAAAACTAACTTCGATTGATTTTGAAATCCACAAGAGTTTAATAGATTCTCAAATTCATCAGAAGAAAGTCCCACTTTTTTATCCTTTATCATATCATTAATCTCCATCAATCTATCAGGATTCAAAACTGTATCCAATGATTGATTTATTTGTTTATCTAGTTTTTTCCATGCCATATCAGGATTTCTTTTAATCAAATCCAACATCACAAAACTTATATTCTCATACTCTCCAATATTCATATACTCACAATCAATCAAACAATAGAAATTCCTTGGAATCCCAAGTCCATCATTTCTTGATCGATCCAACTTTATCAAGGATTCAATAAAATTTGAATCTGAGTATCTTTTTAATCCACTTGAGCTATTCAATTCATCAATCAATTGATTCTTCTCCTCTTGGATCCTCTTATAATCCATATTCAATTGAATTTCCTTTTCATTTAATTCCTTTTTAATTTGTTGATTTAATAAATTCACTTTATTGACTCTAATTGATTCCTTTTTGAAAATTGCCGGTATATCAATATTCAATTCATCATTAGTTTCCTTCTTTTTCAATTTTGGTTCTGGAAATATAAATGTTTCATCTTCTGATGACGATTCAAAATCGAAAATATCTTTCATTCATACGGCAAAAAAATATTTTCATCAATCATGTCTTATGAGAAATTACCATTAGAAGAGTTTTATAAAACCATTGATGAATTAAAACCAAAATTCATTGAAAGGTTATCCAAAGCAATTGCTATTCCTTCAGTTTCATCTGATGAAGGACTTAGACCAAAAGTTGTTGAAATGGCTCATTTTTTAGTTGAGGAATTAAAATCATTAAAATTTGAAGATATTCAATTAAAAGAATTAGGTATTCAACCACCACCAGTTTCAGATCCAAATTTGAAATTACCTCCAATTGTTCTTGGTAGATTTGGTAATGATCCAAATAAAAAAACTGTTTTAGTTTATGGTCATTATGATGTTCAACCTGCTTTAAAAGAAGATGGTTGGAAAACTGAACCATTTGAAATGTACCATGATCAAGCAAAAGATATATTATATGGTAGAGGTTCTACTGATGATAAAGGACCAGTTATGGGTTGGTTAAATGTAATTGAAGCACATTTAAAATTAGGTTGGGATTTACCAATTAATTTAATTGTTTGTTTTGAAGGTATGGAAGAAAGTGGTTCATTAGGTTTAGATGATTTAGTAGCTAAAGAAGCCAAAGAATATTTCAAAAATGTTGATCAAGTTACAATTTCTGATAATTATTGGTTAGGTACTACAAAACCAGTTTTAACTTATGGATTAAGAGGATGTAATTATTATCAAATTATAATTGAAGGTCCTGGAGCCGATTTACATTCTGGTATTTTTGGTGGTATAATTGCTGAACCAATGACTGATTTAATTAAAGTTATGTCAACTTTAGTTGATGGACTGGGTAAAATATTAATTCCTGGTGTTTATGATATGGTTGCACCATTAACTGAAAAAGAAGATCAATTATATGATGATATTGATTTTTCAGTTGAAGAATTAAATGCTGCACTGGGTTCAAAAACTAGTTTACATCAAAATAAAAAAGATATTTTAAAACATAGATGGAGATATCCAAGTTTATCTTTACATGGTATTGAAGGTGCATTTTCAGGTGCTGGTGCTAAAACCGTTATTCCTTCAAAAGTTGTTGGTAAATTTTCAATTAGAACTGTTCCTGATATTGATTCCAAAAAATTGGATGAATTTGTTTTCAATCATATTACATCAGAATTTAAAAAATTAAATAGTCCAAACAAATTCAAAGTTGAATTGATTCATGATGGTAATTATTGGGTTTCTGATCCATTCAATGAATCATTCCAAGCTGCATCGAAAGCAACTCAAGATGTTTATAATGTTGTACCTGATTTTACAAGAGAAGGTGGTTCAATTCCAATTACATTAACTTTTGAAAAAGAATTGGGTGTTGATGTTTTATTGTTACCAATGGGTAGAGGTGATGATGGTGCACATTCAATTAATGAAAAATTGGATGTTAGTAATTATATTAATGGTACTAAAACTTTAGGTAGTTTTTTACATTATTATTCTAAATAGATAAAATTTTTTTCTCATCAAAATTACCAAACTATGTCTGAAAATTTAAAAAGAGCAGAATCTCTATTCAATAGAATAATGAATCAGACTTCTGATTCTCCATCACCACCACCTAAGAAAGTCACACCTAAATTGGATATTCAAAAATTAACAAATGAAACATTACAATCAATACCTGAATCACATCATATATTACCATATTGTTGGACAATTTGGTATCATTCAAGAAATAAAAAACCAAAGATTGAAGAAGATGATACAAATGTGGATTCATATCTTCAAACTACAATTGAATTAGCCTTCAGTTTCAATGGCGAATCAATAAAACATTTTGCATCATTAGAACAATTATTATTTATTTTATCAAGTATTAAAAAAACATATAATTTATCAATTGGTACTGAATTTTTGATATTCAAAACTGGTATTAATCCAGTTTGGGAAGATCCAATTAATTCAAAAGGTGGAAGATGGATTTTTAGGTTTAATAGAAATAATGGGATAATTGATGATATTGAGTTAGCAAGAAAAAGAGTTTGTTTAATATGGGAAAGATTAGTTTTGAAAACTTTAACTGGTGGATTAATTCCTGATAATTATTCATTGGATGTACAAAATTTATTAAATAATGATATTTGTGGTTTAGTATTATCAATTAGAAAAGATGAAGATATAATAAGTATTTGGAATTCAAATTTGAAAAAAATACCAAATTTAAAAAGTAGAAGAATATTGGTTGATTCTATATTAAGAATTATAAGAGAAGCAGATGCAATTTTAAATGGTGATGAACAAATTGATTTTGTCGATGTAGGTTCAACTCAAAGAGTAAAGAATGTTTCATTTGAATATAGAATTCATAGTGATAATGAAAATACTTTAAGTCATCATCATAATAGGAAATTTAATAAGTATAGGAATAATAATTCAAAAAGTGAGATGATTGAGGAAGGTAAATAGGTAATATAAGGACTTTGATTGAAATGTGAATCTTCGATTGTAAATAGCCGTGGTCTCTTGTGACACAAAATGAAAAAGAAGTCAATGTAATAGAATAACTTCTCATAACCATACACCCTTGACCTTAGAATGAACTTGTTCAAACTATGCTTCTACTCAAGAACAACTACCACAATACGAACAAACTAATCTGCTGAATTACTTAATAATCTGACAACAATAAAAGTGAAACCATTCCACGCCTTATTAGTACAACCCCATTTACCACAACCATATTTCAAATACCTCACAAAACCAATACACCGATACAGGAGTTAACTATTCAAATCGCCATTCCATATGACACATTTTCGAAGTCTCAGAATGTAAAATTTTTTTTATCCAACACTGTCTTGACACCCTCATAACTTGACTTCAACTGTAAGGTTGTTTAACTTAGGGCGTGTATTTTGGTATTTCTTTTTCTTAATTTTTTCTTTGTTCAAGAAAATCTCATCTTTTATTACACCATAAAAAATATATTTACAACCAAAAGGTTTCATGGATTCATTTAAAGCAGATATTGATATATTCGATTCAGAGCCTTCAATAACTGAATTACTAACATCGGCAAAGAAGTTTTTAAATCTACAACCAAGAATTAATAATAGAGCCCTTCGTAAATCAAATTCACAAACTCAAATGAATCATATAATGTTTGCAAATAATAAAGATTTGATATCTCCACAATTACTCAATCATAATACTAATGATAATCAATTTTTGAACCTATTATCACCATTAAGTATGGATGATTTAAAGAATAATCATACAACAACAACAACAACCACCACTAATAAAATTGATTCATTAAATACTCCAAAATCTGAATTCTCATCACCAAATATAAAATCAAATCTAACATCACAACTACAAGAGAAACCTTGTGTTGAATGTCATAATTGTAAAACACATAAAACTCCTTTATGGAGAAAAGATGCTGATGGGAATACATTATGTAATGCTTGTGGATTATTTTTAAAATTACATGGTACAACAAGACCATTATCATTAAAAACAGATGTTATAAAGAAAAGAAATTCAAGAAAAATCACAAATCCAAAACAAACTTCAAATCAATTTATAAATACTGGAGTTAAATTTGAGAAAATAAAACCATCAACTCCAACTTCATCATCAGCTCCACAATCATCATCATTACAATCACAAAGATATAAAAATATATTAATACTACCAAAACCACAAACAAATTCAATACCCATACCCATTCAATCATCTTCACCACAACCATTTTCACCACTTTCATCATATACTATAAATAATAATCAACCATTTAAAAGAAAAAAATCAGAAATCAATTTGGAAGAAGCCGGTACTCCATTTTCAAATAGATCAAGACAACCTTCAACTACTTCATTAGCAAGTTCAATACCAAATTCAATTCAAAGAAAAAATTCATATTTAAATAATAATCGAAGAAATTCAAGAAAAAGTATTGTAAATCTTTCATCAACTCCAACTTCATTAACATCACAAAATATCAATATATTAAATCAAAGATTCCCACAATCAAGTTATTTTGAACAACCAAGTATATCGCGTCATAATAGTTCAACTCAAATTAGAGATTCACCACATTCATATAATTCCTCATCATCATTTGATCCTACATATTCAAGACAAAGAGTTTTAGATGAATATCGTTCGAGTAAACCACCAATAATACAATATCAAGGTATCGATGATGAATTATTAATTGATTCAAAGAAAGTATTTGAAGATGATGAATTTTTTAAAAATTATACAAGTCTACAAAATGATGATGAACCTGGGTTCAAAGAGAATAATGATTATAAAGATTTAGATTGGCTCAAATTTGAGATTTGAATATATACCGTATCTTCACATGTACATTTCTCTATACGACACGTTTATGAACGAGAAAAATTTTCAAAATTTTCATTTTTATCTCAACAATGTCTTCACCAGCTACAAATTATAAAGTTGCCGATATCTCATTAGCTGCCTTTGGTAGAAAAGATATTGAATTATCTGAAAATGAAATGCCAGGTTTAATGTATATCAGAAAGAAGTATGGTCCATCTCAACCTTTAAAAGGTGCAAGAATTGCTGGTTGTTTACATATGACAATTCAAACTGCTGTTTTAATTGAAACTTTAGTTGCATTAGGTGCTGAAGTTACTTGGTCATCATGTAACATCTTTTCAACCCAAGATCATGCTGCTGCTGCTATTGCTGCATCAGGTGTTCCAGTTTTTGCATGGAAAGGTGAAACTGAAGAAGAATATCAATGGTGTATTGAACAACAATTATTTGCCTTTAAAGATGGTAAAAAATTGAATTTGATTTTAGATGATGGTGGTGATTTAACTTCATTAGTTCATGAAAAATACCCAGAAATGTTGGAAGATTGTTATGGTTTATCAGAAGAAACTACAACTGGTGTTCATCATTTATATAAATCATTAAGAGATGGTAAATTAAAAGTTCCAGCTATTAATGTCAATGATTCAGTTACAAAATCTAAATTTGATAATTTATATGGTTGTAGAGAATCATTAGTTGATGGTATTAAAAGAGCTACCGATGTTATGATTGCTGGTAAAGTTGCTGTTGTTGCTGGTTTTGGTGATGTTGGTAAAGGTTGTGCTATGGCTTTACATGGTATGGGTGCAAGAGTTATTGTTACTGAAATTGATCCAATTAATGCTTTACAAGCTGCTGTTTCAGGTTATCAAGTTGCCCCAATGGAAGAAGTTGCATCAATTGGTCAAATCTTTGTTACTACAACTGGTTGTAGAGATATCATTGTTGGTGAACATTTTGAAAAAATGCCAGAAGATGCAATTGTTTGTAACATTGGTCATTTTGATATTGAAATTGATGTTGCTTGGTTAAAAGCAAATGCAGAATCAGTTGTTAATATTAAACCACAAGTTGATAGATATTTAATGAAAAATGGTAGACATATTATCTTATTAGCTGATGGTAGATTAGTTAATTTAGGTTGTGCTACTGGTCATTCATCATTTGTTATGAGTTGTTCATTTTCGAATCAAGTTTTAGCTCAAATTGCTTTATATAAATCAAATGATGAGTCTTTTAGAGAAGAATTTCCTGAATTTGCTAAATCTGGTCCTTTTGATATTGGTGTTCATGTTTTACCAAAAGTTTTAGACGAAACTGTTGCAAGATGTCATTTAGATCATTTAAATGCTAGATTAACTAAATTGACTCAAAAACAAGCTGATTATTTGGGAATTCCAGAAGAAGGTCCATATAAAGCAGAAATCTATAGATATTAAGCAACTAGGTAGATTAGATTTTTAGCTCTACCATTTTATTTATGATTGCATCAACTGCATTAATGATAGATTAAAAAATAAAAAAACAAAAAAAAATTGGGTAGAAATGGTAGATTTTATATATATTTTTAATAAATAATCCTCAACGGTTAACAAAGTCTCTAATTTGAAACGTTTAAATTAAATGATGAACATTTACCATTTGATAAATAAACAGTAGTTTGACCACCAGATGAAGAACCTAAACACCAATTATAATTACCACCATAACCGATTTGACCTGATTTTATTTGAAATTGATTCTTTGAAGAATCAACATCTGATCCACAAACAAAATTATTATTTGAGTCAATACCACAACCACCTTTGGATGAATTGATTGTGACACCACCATAAGTAGCACCGGTGAAATGATAAGTAGCACAAGTACCACTGGTGTAATATTTACCATTACTTATCAAACAACCATTTTTACCACTAACTGAAATAGTACTAGATGAAGGTACACCAGTTGGAGCTGGTTGAGAACCAGTTGTAGTTGGTTGTGGGGTTGAACCACCACCTGATTTTGGTGGGAATCTAATACCTGAACTTGGACAATTTGAATTTGATAATGGAGCAATTGGAATAAAATTTTGTTGTAAAATTGATCCTTTTATATGATGAAAATACCAAATTTCATTAATAGCATTATTTGAATCACATTTAAAATAAACTTGTTGACCAAATTTTGAACTTAAAGCATTTTGAATTTGTGATTTTGTATAAGTTTGTGAATTTGATGGTACAATACCTGCATCAGTTAACCATTTATAAGTTGGTAAATTTTCATATAATTGATACAAGATTTGATAATAATTATAAACATCTTGATTTGTTTTATATGATGAATAACATGAAGGATTTAATGTATTTATACATGTACCATGTTTATTCCATTCATGAGCCCATAAAGATTGATCATTACCTTTAATATCTTTCCAAACATTTGAAAGATTATCATATAAAGCTTGATCACCGAATTGATTAACTAATATATCTTGAATGGTTGATCCATCATCTGAAATTTGTAAACTTGAATCACAAAATTGTTGATAAGTACCATCACAATTATCTGGCCATAAACCATGTAAAGTAAATTGATCATTTGCTCCAGTTGATGGTGAATAATCCCAAAATTGGGTTTGTAAAAGAACACCACCTGGACTTTCAAAACAACATGAAGCAGCAGTTGATGAAGAACATGAAATTGGGGAATTTGATGGACATGAACTTTGGAAAACTGTTTGAGCTGATAACTTGGTGATAAATAAGGCAATTAATAAAAGGAGATATTTCATTTTGGGTTTGAGTGTTGTAAAGAAGAATGAATGGTGTATTTATAGTAATTGGATTGGATTCTTATCAATTTTACAGTTGGCACATGGGTCAAAACATATCACAAAAATGAATCTACAATAAACGCAAAACCGATTTATCAAAAAGTTTATTTTACTAACCGTATCAAACGTGGTGAAACTTTGATTCACCTTTGATTCGACATTGATTCCCCTTGATTTCTTTAATTAGCCTTGGTTCACCTGTTTTTCTCCTTTTCTTGGTCTCTTTTTGGTTACTATTTCAATTCAACAATAGAATTCAAACAATAACCCATATATTGAAATGGCATCAAAGATCTAACCAAAACGCCTTAGCTATTATTAGCAATGACCGATGGTTAATCATTGTTTGTAATTATAATATTCTCAATTACATCTGAAAAAACATATAGTGAAATGGCTCAAGATAAAAAATTCAAAGGTAAGATACTTTTCCTTCATGGTTATACACAATCTTCTTCAATATTTTATGCTAAAACTTCAGCTTTAAGAAAAAAATTGATTAAATTAGGTTACAAATGTATTTATCTTAATGGTCCTTATATCTTAGAACAAGCTGATTTACCTTCAAATGATTCATTATCAAAATTTGGTTCAACAGAAGATAATATTATATATCGTGGTTGGTGGATTAAACCAAATAATACAAATGAATCAATAGATTTATCAAAATCAATATCATCAATTTCAGATTATATAAATGATCAAAAAATTATTCAAGATGAGGATTTAAAACAAGATGAAACTGATGAAGAAAAGAATCTACCTGTTGTTGGTTTAATTGGATTCAGTCAAGGTGCTGCATTTGCTGGATTGATATGTAATACATTTGATAATTTATTCAATACAGATCCCTTAAAATTTGTTATTATGTATTCAGGATTTAAATTAGATACTAGTGAGAAATCAGGTAATTCAAAATATAATGATTATTACAATGGAAATGGTCCTAGATGTTTACATATCTATGGAGAATTGGATACAGTTGTTGATGAACAAAGATCATTATCTTTATATGAAATTACTAAAGAGAGATCTGATTTATTAAAACATCCAGGTGGACATTTTGTACCAAATTCTAAATTATATATCGATCAAGTTACAAATTGGATACAATCATTGGATATTGAAAAACCAAAACAAGATGAGAAAGATGATATAGATTCTTTATTAGATATGATGGATGGATTTGGTAAAGTATAGACTAGATTATATCTACAATTCATCATGTTCTCTGACACCTCTATGTTTTAAAAGTTTTTTACCTTTCTTTGATAATTCACCTTCAATTGGTAAACTACTATCAACTTCTTTAATCCATTTTTCAATTTTCAATTTTTCATTTAACTTTTCACCATCATATTTAATTAATTCCCCATTATAATAAAATAATGTTGATTTTTCAGTTGGTGGAATTTAGTAAAAATTACAAGTTTGACATGATTTACTTTGATTCTAAATTTTCCAATTGATAGATGTATTAAGCATAATATTTGATGTAAAACAAATTTCAAAATAATCAAAAGTAATTCATTGCTGAACACTCTTGATAATCTTAAAACTTGTGGATACCCTCAAGGATAGACCGAAGCCGAGTCATTGTAAACAATAACATGTGCCGGGGGCATCAACACGATATATCAGACACCATTGAGGTTTATCCATGAACATATATTATTTCATGAATAATTCAAATATGTATCTAATTTTGATGCGTGTGTGTGAACTTTGATGTCCAACACATTAATGAAAAGTATCTCTAATGATACTCTATTAGTCCATCTAATTCAAAAGTCATAGCTTTAGATTGTATATGACTTTGATTTCGCAATGATAGGCAAATTCAATCATGAATCTAAAAGTCTAGGGAAACGAAATTGAAATTCCACCAATTGATAAAAATGTTATACATCTTATTTCGCATTAGATACAAATGAAAAATCAATATCCAAAAATAGTCATATATGCACGATTAAATTCAATATGTATTACTACATACATAATTATCATTGAAACTAGAAATATCCATTTATTAATAAGTAGTTCCTTTTATAATTATTATAATATATATTTTCTTAGTATTAGTTATAAATTTATGGTGAATTAGACAAAGTTGTTGATGATATTGATTCTTTATTAGATGATGAATGGATTTGGTAAAGTGTAGACACCTAAGAAATATACATTGATTTGGCTATACAAGTTCAACACTTTATATCTACAATTCATCATGTTCTCTATCTTTAACACCTCTATGTTTTAAAAGTTTTTTACCTTTCTTTGATAATTCACCTTCAATTGGTAAAATATTATCAATTTCCTTAATCCATTTTTCAATTTTCACTTTATCATTCAATTTTTCACCATCATATTTAATTAATTTCCCATTATAATAGAATAATGTTGGTTTTTCAACTGGTGAAATTTTAATATCATGACCATTGATTGTTAGCAGTTTACTTTCCTTGTTGAATTTTGACACCATTGCAAAATCAATAACATTTAGATAGTCTAAAGCTATTGATTTCAACAATGGGCTTATTGAATTAGCCTTTGTAATTAATAAAACTTTTGGTCCATCTTGTTCAAACCATTCAGTTAATCCATCGGAATTTATATTATGAAATTTTTTAACATAATTTTTAATTCTTGAAGTAACAAAATTTAAAATTGATTTAATTGATCTTTCACCATTATAAATCTCTGAAGCATGATTTGATTTTGATATTTCACCTTTCTTCAATTTTGGTGGTCTAAAAACCATTAATGTTGGAAATCCTGAAATTTTATATTGAGAACATAATTGTTTATTATAATCTTTATCACAATTCACACTAGCTACATTAATTGAATATTTTGAATCATTAATAAATTTACCCAATTTTTTCCAAATTGGTTTTAATTTTTGACAATATTGACACCATGGAGCATAAAATTTAACAATAGAAGTATAATTTGATTTATGAATAATTTTATTAAAATTTGATGATGTTAATTCATAAATATTTGAATCTGATATATAATCATCTTGTAATGATAACACAAGAGTTATAAATGTAAAAATGTTGATTAAATTGAAAATTCTCATGAAAAGAACAACACACAATTTTTATTAATCTATAAAATTAAATATATACACCAACATAATTTGAAATATAAATTACTGTTAACCCAATTGATATAGAAGCAATTATTGAAGTACCAAAATATGTTATAAATTTTTTATTCTTTACATCACCTAATAAAGTCATTGCTAAACTACTAAATGAAATTAATATCAATAATAATGTAAATAATGTAGAATTTGAAGTCAAACCATTTGTTTCAACTGGTGTTGATTCTAATTTAAACATTTGTATAAATTGATCATAATTTGACATTTTGTTGATATTTTTTTTGATCATAATTATTGAAAAAAACAACTCGAATAGATTTTAGATCAAATTCAATACTGAGCATTCAAATAGTATCTCCATCAATTGAAAGGGTTAATAATTTTTATCAATGTGTTGGTCAGTTTACACACCGATTATCAATATTAGGTATATAATTGAGTTATTTATGAATTGAAACGTGCTCAATGTAGTCTGATCAGCATCATCGTGTATTGCCAGATGGGATATAATGGCTGCTAATTGGGGTACATAATTACATCTTTCAATATGATCAAGAATATTCAGAAATGAAAGATTTTTGATTCTTTTGAAATCGTTTATTTCCAATTACTAAGATTAGTTCATAAACCAATACTAATTGGTCGATCACAAGAGTATTCATCATCACCAGATTGGATTTATTTTGATTCAAATTATAATTCATTCTCCGGTACAGTATCTTATGTTAGGAGTGAAGATGCACCAAGTATGATTTAGTTTATTGCTAGTGATAATTCTGGAAATGCTGACGTTGAAGGAAACTTTAAAATTGTTGATGCTCATCATTGAGTACTTCTATAAATGAAACTACACAACTAATGGTGGTTTTGGTGGTGATGTAATTGATTTATTATCATTTTACTCAGATACTTATCTTGATGATGTTTATGAAAGTATTTATACTGACGTTTACCTGACTATCTAAAATCGGGATCATTACTTTTGTTAAACAGTTTCCAAATAGCTCAACATTTGATAATTTTTCAATTATACAAATTACAAATATGTAAATGCAACAAGAGGTGAATTTATATATTATCTACTCATAATTATTCATAAAACCGTGTCCACTTGAATGTCTTGAAAAATAATCAAAATCAATACTTGTAAAACAAGACAAAAGTATAGCTCTTTGATCTAAAGTGACTCCTTTTGCATGACCTTCTTGAAATGACATTGGGTCAAATCTTAATATATAAACACCTGTATCAGTAAACATTTCTCTTCCTAATCCAACCCAATTTCTATCAATACTAGCTAGAACTTTCCCTTCTTCATCTTTTATTGGAAAATCAAATGATAAAAATGGTGCATCAATTTCACCAAATTGATTATAATCATTAGTTTTTTCATCATCTAATTTGAATAAATTATATCTTCTTCTCCATAAATGCCAACTTTGAACTGATTCTCCAACAATTTCATAAATTAATTCATTATTATAATCATAACCTGGTAATAATGCTTTTATATGTGAATTTATAAATGAAAATGGTCGTTTTATACTTAAAGCTAATTCTCCTTTAATATTATAAACATCAATATCAAATGGTCTATGAAGTCTAAAAAATTGTCTACCTAACATTTTCCCAAAACCAACATCTTTTTCTTCCATAAATCCAATTGTTTCACCAGAACTATTCATTATCACATATCGATTAGCTTGTTCAAAACCAATGAATAAATTCATAAATTCAATCTTACGTTCTATAACTAAAGTTGGTTCTTTAAGAATATCATAAATTGGATCTTGTGATGTTATTATTCCATTTGTATTTTTTGGTAATTGAAAATGAGGTTGATCTTGGAAACTATACGTTTGTCTTGCTTGTTGTTGTGCTTTTTCAAATTGCCTAACTTCATCTGGAGTTATCTCTTTAGTAATTCTAGTTCTAGGCCTTGGGAATCTTAATCTTAATGTTTGCTTCATAGTCGTGTATATTTTCCTCTTCTGTTCTTGTTCTTCATTCTCTTCTCCAAGATTAATTACCTTCTCCAATTCAAATTCATTCTAAATTGATCATTTTCACTTTCTTATCCCCACTTTTTACTACACGATGATTTATATTAATTTCTATCTTGAAGAGGATTTCCTTATTAAAAAAGAATTTATTTATTAAAAACCTGGTTATATTCTAATCTGGACCATCAGCAACTGGATATATAAAAATGATAGTCATTTCAAAGATGCACAGTTTTCTGAGTTACAGGTTGTTTCAATCTTTTTGGTTTTTTCAAGTGGCTGCTCTTTACATCCATTTTCATTATCTTCTTCAATGATTTTTGAATTAACATCAGTAGTATAGCCCGTAGTATTGACAATTGGATCAGGAGCATAAGTACTTGTTGGAATAATAGTATTTACAGCATCATCTGAAGGCTCAGCACTATCTTCAACTGGATCAACATTTGAATCTTCATTTACTTCAGCATGCTCTTCAACTGGATTTGTATCTTCTTCATTTGCTGCAACTTCTAAATTTTCATGAGGTTGTGGATTTTCAATAGGACGATTCATTAAATCACTTCTCCTTTCATTTGAATGAAAATATCTAGAGGATTCGTAGTTTTGTTGAATAAATAGAGCATCATTTGCTGGTTCTCGAAAATAAGTCCTCTCTGTTCTTTTTTTATTTTTTTTGGTTCTCCTTCTATTTCTTCTTCTATTCATTGAAATGATTGATGAATGAAATTAATTAATTAAATAAATATTTTTATTTCATCAAAATAAGCGATATAATTTTGTATCTAATAAAAGACCAATTTTTTACATTTTGTGCTTATTTTTTTACTGCAAATAGCGAGTTTTGCTGCAAAAAAAGTTAATTGTAAACACAAAGATATATGCTTTACATGAAACGTTACTTTATTTTAAACTATTTTTTGTTAACTAACAATTACATAATCCAATCACAGAGTTAGGAGTTAAATTATTAAAATATTTGATTTTTGTTTTTGAAGTATTTCGCAAAAAAGTTATTTTATTAAACTTATACCTCCAACCTTGATATTCCACATTCCAACCACTCATCGTTTAAATAAAGGTTAAAGACTTATATTTTATTAATTAGTTTTGAAAAGAGGATTTATTTAAATTAAATATTTCCCTGCAAAAACATCAATTTTTATCACAAAATCGTATTTCCTATTTAAGGGTTGAGCTAGAGACCCACAAAATCTTGGAGTAAAATGAATTCATGTACCACACTTCGACATTCACTTTTGTGATTAATTACCGAATTGAGACTTTTTAATGACGAGTAATTTAACTTGCATTACCGATGAAGGAGCTAATTTATGATTAATTAATAACGCTACTGACTACTATCTCCTATTACCTAACATTATCAAACTTCAAATGATTATAAAATAAAAATGTATTAATCATTGGTAACAAATTGCTAAAAAACAATAGTTTCAATCAAAGATACATCAAAATTAGGATTAGAAAATCCATTATGTGAATATATAGATATGATAGAGTCATATGATTATAAAACAAAATCAATCAAAGTTATAAATGGAGTAATCATGTCAAATATTGATTTTCTTATATTTTGCACCGGAAATTTTTATAATCTTGAATTTTTGAATAAATTTTCAAATTCAATAAATGATGGAACATCAAGCTTCATAATTGCAAGAATTTAAGTGGATGATATAAATTACCTTCAAATGATGAATGCAATATCAATATAAAATTAAAATCAAAGTAGTTTTAAATTTCATGATTTTAATGGAAACTAAATATTGTCAAGTATCAATAGTTTTATTGGAACCATTTTGACTGAAACCTAGATTAAACAATTATTTAATCACGTTAAGAAGCTAAGAAAACAAGGTGAAGATCTCCATAAGCAAGGGAGCCTGTTGAAATCATTAAAAATAAACAAATCGAAGCATAATGATTCAAAAAGATTAATGGGAAAAGTCTAGTATCAAAAAAGAATATCTACCATAAACAACCCAAAATTGAATAGATCATTTCCAGTCGGAAGTTCATTGGTAGATTATTCATACTTTAAAGAAGGATTATAATATATATTCATAAGTCTATATGCTTTATTCTTTGATTTTTACTCTTCTTCTTTGATAAACCCAAAATATTATCAATTGAAATATCCTTGGATTCAGCCTTCCTTTTCTTACTTGATATATCAAGAGATTCTTGTACTTTCAGTGGTTCTTTAAATACTGGTTCCTTAGGTAATTTGAATTCATCTTCATCTAACCAATCTTGCATTTAATTTCCAAGTAAATCTAATTTTGATGTTAGAGCTATTTGAATCATCATTTCATCAAAATTCACTTCTTCACTGAAATCATCATCATTATCAGATTCAATATTCGTAACATTTCTTTTAATTCTTGAGTTATCTCATTAGTAATTAGTTCTAGGCCTTGGTAACATAGTCGTGTATAATTTCACAGTCACTCAAAAAAAGTAAACATTTATCATAACAAATAAACATCATGACTTTATCATCCAGAAGAAGAGCTTTAAGAGAATCAGTTAAAGAAAATATTCGTAGAGCTGAGAATTCAGATGATGATGAAGTTGTTCAAATTGAAAATGATAAAAATGTAAATGAAACTACCACGAATGCTACCAATACCACCAATTCATTAAATTTAAATAAAAAGAAAATTAATTATGAAGAAGCTGATTTTAGTTCTGAAGATAATGATTATGCACCAGAAGAAGAAGAAGAAGACGAAGACGACGATGATGATGAAGAATTTGGTAAAAGAACCAAAAGAAAATTAGTCGAAGAAGAAGAAGAAGAATTTGATCCTTCATTACCACCAAAACAAACAAGAACTATATTTAAAAACATTGATGATCCAAGTTCAACAATTTGTGAAAAATGTGGTAAAGAATTTAGAAATGTTATTGATAAAAGAAATCATCGTAGAACTCATTCACAACCAAAAAAACATGAATGTACAATTTGTGGTAAAAAATTTAGTCAAAAGGCAAATTTAGAAATTCATACAACTCATGTTCATCATGATTTAATTTTAGATGATTCTGATTTAAGAAATGATAATGATGCAAATGTATTTGCTCAATCTGAGATTATAACTTCTGTTCCATCAACTTTTAATTTAAAAGATGTTAGAGTATTTCATTGTCAAGCTTTAAAATGTGGTAAAGGTTTTATTAGTTATGATAAATTAATGAGACATTTACAACAAGAACATCCAGATATTAAGCATGAACCATTAGAAGAACCACCACAAGAATTTAATAGACCAATTATACCACCTTCAATTGCTGGTGGTATTCATATTAATTCAATTGAAGATACAACTGCTGCTACTGCAGTTAAAAAAGTTAAAGCAAGAATGGAAGAATCAAGACCAAGAAAAGATCCTTTACCAAAAATTCATAAATGTACTCATCCAGGTTGTTCAAAATCATTTGCAAAAGTATCTGATTTAACAAGACATTATAGAATTCATACTGGTGAAAGACCATATGTCTGTGATCATTGTGGTGCAAGTTTCAATCAAAGATATAGATTAACAACTCATGTTAGAATTCATACTGGTGAAAAACCATTCAATTGTAAATATTGTGGTAAAAATTTTGCAAGAGGTGATGCTGTTCAATCACATATTTTTTCAATTCATCGTGATAAAGGTGCAGCTTTCTAAATATATATTGTTTAAATTATGTAGGTTTCTAATCTAAATTAAAGCGAATCCAGCAGCTAAAGCTAATAATCCGATAAAACCTGAAGATGTAGAAGCATCATTTTGTTTGGATGTAGTAGTAGAACTTGAACTAGAACTTGAACTTGAGCTTGGAGTCGTTGTTGCTGAAGTCGTTGCAGTATGAACATCGGCTCCAATTGTACTTGTCAAATTACCAGAATCATCAGAATCATTATCTTTATTATTACAATTTCCTTGTACATAAGCATCAAATCCATGACCAGTTGGTTGTGCAACTCCCTTTAAATATTTTAAAGCTCCCAATGGGGTATCAGGTAAATCAGTTGTAACATTCCATAATGAATTTGTTGGACAATTATTTGCACCACCATCTTTTAAATAATTTCCATCACCACTTGGATTTTCAGTTTTATTAAATTCACTTTTTAAATTATTAAAATCATCTTTTGTTGTAATTGAATCTCCATTAATTTCAACTAATCCATATTGATTATCTTCTTCTGAATATTCATAAACTAATCCACCTGAAAATACCGAACTCATTTTATCAGAATAAATACTTTCAACTTCTTTAAAAGGTCTTGGTTTAACTGCATTACAACCAAATTCACTGAAAAAAATTGGTACAGTATAATTTGCAAAATCTTTCATCATTTGTGGATATTGTGATGTTTGATATGAACCATCTCCACAAAATGAATAATCATTAATACCAAACATATCAATTCTTGAATCATCATCACCACAATTAAAATATAATGCAGATGTTAATCTATATTCATCAACTGATGCAGCAGAATATCCAACTGGAATTGAACGATAATTTCTATTCTTGATAAATGTTTTTAAATCTCTAACAACTGCTTTAACATATGGTGCAGCTTCTAATGAAGGACCATCATTAATAACTTCATTACCAGCAAAAAATCCAAGTGTATTATTATATTTTGCAAAATTAACAACAGTTGCAAAAATTTCTTGTAAATAATCAGTATTATATGAACAGTCAGCATCTGATCTTGTAATTGATGAATGTGGTGTATTAACATCTAATATAACATAAATTCCTGCATTACTTAATTGATCCATACAATCATCATGATCTTGAGTATTATCAACTGAATAAACTCTAATTGTATTAATACCTAATTCTTGGAAATATTGAATATCTCTAGAACAATTATCTGAATCTGCTAATGGATCAGTTAATTCACTTGATCCACCAATTTGATAATCAACACCTCTAATATAGAATCTTTCCCCAGTTTCTTCATTCCAAAATGCATTACCATCAACTTTGATTGATGGAATAGCAAAGGCTAACGATAATAATGGAAAAATACTAGTAAATAACATAACGAATGTAACGAACGAAAGAAAGAATAATAACCAAGAAAATAAATATTTTTTGTTTATAGTTTGAATTTGACGCAAAATCACCCAATTGAAATATTACAAGAGATCGACACGTTTATTATTAGCTCATTTTTGATTCAAACATTCTGTTCACATTCTGTTCACATTCTGTTCACATTCTATCCACATTCTGTCATATTCTGTCACTCGTAAATATCGTAATAAATGCGTGATTCGTGAATATAAACAAACAATTTTTCGTGTTTATTGTTAAACAAACGGCTACCAACTTGTTGCAAATGAAGATAATCTTGATTCTTGGCAATGTCAAATAAGTGGCAAGTTAAAGATTGTTATGCAAGCTAGCTACTTACTATGACTCGTATTTTGTTTAATGTTGTTTAATTATTTTTTAATTTTGTCTTTTTTGCATAAAATTCAAAATTCAATCAAGTTCCAAAAGAATTTACAATGGAATAATCCTTGTCAACATCTAAGTCACTCATTGCAACACTTCAATCAGGTTATTGATTCTTCACAAGATAAATACAAGGATAAAATACTTTGATTTGAATGAACAGTTTGAATCTGGATTTTGATAAACTTGGTTAAGCAATTCACTTAGAGTCATTCAGAAAAAACCAATTGAATTTCCATTTGAAAATGATAAAATTGAATGGATAAGAGAAAATCTGTATAATACTTTGACTAATTATATCCCAATCATTTATTATGTTATCCTAAATGGTTACATAACAATCAGATCATCACGTGATCAGTCACATGATTTCTAAATATTTTGTCAAAAAAAAACACGAACCAAATCAACAATTATTTATAATGGCTTCACAAATTCATTTTCTAGACATCAAAGGTAAACCATTATTATCACGAGATTATAAAGGAGATATCCCCATCAATACCATAGAAAGGTTCCCCCTTTTACTATTAGATTTAGAAAACTCAATTGAAGAAGGAGATTATAAACCATTTATAAATGATCAAGGTATAAATTATATTTTTATAAATCATAATAATCTTTATATATGTGCACTTACAAGAAAGAATGAAAATATAATGACAATAATCATTTTCTTATCAAATTTGGTTTCAGTTTTAACTGGATATCTTAAAAGTTTAGAAGAAGAAAGTATTCGAGATAATTTTGTTATAATTTATGAATTATTAGATGAAATGATGGATTTTGGAATTCCACAAACTACCGACACCAAGATTCTTAAAGAATATATTACTCAAGATTATTATTCATTAATTAAATCAACACCAACTCATTTAGTTGCACCACCAAATGCAGTTACAAATGCAGTTAGTTGGAGAAAAGATGGAATATTTTATAAAAAAAATGAAGCATTTTTAGATGTTGTTGAATCAATAAATATGTTAATTAATTCACAAGGTCAAGTATTAAATAGTGAAATTCTTGGAGAAATTAAAATCAAATCTCATTTAAGTGGTATGCCAGATTTAAGATTAGGTTTAAATGATAAAGGAATTTTTTCAAAAGAAGATAAATTAGAAATGGAAGATATAAAATTTCATCAATGTGTTAGATTATCAAAATTTGAAAATGAAAAAATTATAACATTTATACCACCAGATGGTGAATTTAGTTTAATGAGTTATAGATTAAGTTCTGCACAATTCCTTATGAAACCTTTAATTTTAGTCAATTGTAAAACAAAAATTCATAAACATTCAAGAATTGAAATTTTATGTACTGTAAAAGCTCAAATTAAGAAAAAATCAACAGCAAATAATGTTGAAATTATTATACCAATACCTGAAGATGCTGATACTCCTAAATTCCAACCTGAATATGGTACTATTAAATGGTTACCAGAAAAATCATGTTTAATTTGGAAATTAAAAACATTTCCTGGTGGTAAACAATTTTCAATGAAGGCAGAATTAGGTTTACCTGCAGTTAATGATCCAGAAAATTTAATTTCAAAAAAACCTATAAAAGTTAATTTTTCAATTCCTTATTTTACAACAAGTGGAATTCAAGTTAGATATTTGAGGATAAATGAACCAAAATTACAATATCAGTCGTATCCTTGGGTAAGGTATATTACGAAATCAGGGGAAGATTATATAGTTAGAATGAAGTAAAGTGAGTACCGTTAGGTACTCACTGTGGTACAAAATATCTAGGTAATTACAGAATGAACCAAAATCACAATAATATCCTTGGTAAATCTGGTGAAGATTAAATAGTTAGAATGAAATAAATACCAAGAATTTATGAACCAAAATTACAATATCAATCAAGGTGAAGTATATTACAAAAAGTGGTGAGATTATATCTTTAAGTATTTTTACAAATCAGTTACACAACCTTTTGATGCATCACTAACCAATTTTGCATATTTTGCAAGGGTTCCTCTTTTATATCTTGGAATTGGTGGTTTCCATAATTCTCTTCTCTTTTCCAATTCTTTTTCTTCAACTAATAAATCAATTTTATTATTTTCAGCATCAATTACTATAACATCACCATCTTTAACTAAAGCAATTGGACCACCATCAGCAGCTTCAGGAACAATATGACCAATTAAAAATCCATGAGAACCACCAGAAAATCTACCATCGGTTAATAATGCAACATCTTTACCTAAACCATAACCCATTAATGCACTAGAAGGTTTTAACATTTCTGGCATACCTGGTCCACCTTTTGGACCTTCATATCTAATTACACATACAGTTTTTTCACCCTTTTTAATTTCACCAGCTTCTAAAGCTTTTATAAATGAAACTTCATCATCAAAAACTCTTGATTTTCCTTTAAAATAAGTACCTTCTTTACCAGTGATTTTACCAACAGCAGAACCAGGTGCTAATGAACCTTTTAAAATTTGTAAATGACCATTTGGTTTTAATGGATTTGAAATTGGTCTTACAATATCTTGATTTTTGAGATCAGCAACTGAATTTAGGTTGTGTTTTATAGTTTTACCAGTTACTGTTAATTGATTACCATCAATTAATCCTTCATTCATTAAAAATTTCATAACTGATGGAGTACCACCAACATTTTGTAAATCAGCCATAACATATTTACCTGAAGGTCTAAAATCAGCTAATAAAGGAGTTGAATCACTGATTCTTTGAAAATCATCAACAGTCAAATCAATATCAAATGATGATGCAATTGCAATTAAATGTAAAACAGCATTTGTTGAACCACCAGTTGCAATGATATATGTAATTGCATTTTCAAAAGATTTTTTTGTTAAAATATCTCTAGGTTTAAGGTCCATAACCAATAAGTTCTTTATAGCTTCACCAATTGATTCACATTCTAATTCTTTTTCCTTTGAAACTGCTGGTGATGATGATGAATAAGGTAATGACATACCCATGACTTCAGCAGCAGAAGCCATTGTATTTGCAGTATACATACCACCACAAGCACCAGGACCAGGACATGCATTTCTAACAATATCTAATTTTTCATCTTTTGTAATTTGTTTAGAAAGTTCTTGTCCATAACTTTGAAATGCAGATATAATATCAATTTTTTCAGGTATATTTGGATTATTTGATTTACATGAACCAGGTAAAATTGTACCACCATAAACCATTATAGCAGGACGATTATGTCTACCCATAGCCATTAAAACACCTGGCATATTTTTATCACATGAAGGAATTGCAATATTTGCATCGTACAATTGTGCCATTGTCATTGTTTCAAATGAATCAGCAATGATTTCTCTTGATTGTAAACTATATCTCATACCTTCAGTACCATTTGTTATACCATCAGATACACCAATTGAATTAAATTGCATTGCTTTTAATCCAGCTTTATTTACAGATTCGGTACATTTATTATTTAAATCCATTAAATGCATATTACATGGATTACCACTCCACCAAACTGATCCTACACCAACTTGTGCACGATTAAAATCTTCATCTGAAAAACCAGTAGCATAAAGCATAGCTTGTGAAGCTCCTTGTGATGGATCCCCAGTGACAATACTTGAATACTTGTTGAGTTTATCTAGTATACATGATCTTGTAGAAAACTTTCTAATGAAACTCATTGATGAAAAATATTCCTGAACCGGATCCAATTAAAAAATTGAAATTAATAAGATCGATCTGACTCAGAATCAGACACGACACTGAAACCGACACGACACTGAATCTGACACTGACTCCAATCACATGCATCAATCGGAGTTTGTCATCGGTAAAGATCATTATTTTTCTGGAGAATTATCATCATGTCTGAACGTAGATTATTCAAAGAGTATTCACAATATCAAAAACAACCACCTCAATTAAACAATTCCCAAATCATATCATTAAAACCATTGAATCCAGAATCAAATATTTACCAATGGGAATCAACCATTGCAAAACCAACTAAATCTGATTCTTCTTTTTATTATGGTGGACAATGGAAATTATCAATAAATATAAATGAATCATACCCAAGAGAACCACCAACTATAAAGTTTATAACGCCAATAGTACATCCAAATATAAACTTATCAACTGGTGAAATATGTCTTGATATTTTAAAAGAAAATTGGTCACCAGCTTGGAATTTAGAAAATTTAATAGTAGCTATATTAATGTTATTAGATCAGCCAGAACCAGATTCCCCTTTGAACTTAGATGCAGCTAATTTATTTAGATTTGATAAAATCGGATTTGAAAGTTTAGTACAATTTTATATTTGGAAGAATAATAATTTTTTCAATGTTAATGTAACTCCAACTACCGTTGATAAATCAAATAAATTAATTAGAGATATAAGTGGGATTAAAAGTATAAGTGTGTGATGTAATGTAAATGTGTATTTAAATATATAATCTAGTTTTATGATTTAAGTCAACGGAGTAAATGGAACTAACTGTATAAGCGTGCAATCAATTAAGTAAGTGTGTAGTCAAGATGAATGTGTATTCAAATATCTAACAATGATCATACAGTAGTATAAGTGTGTGATCAACTAAGTATCAATGATCTGAGCTAACTAATACAGTTGGTATCTCTGAATCATCAATTGTAAAAATTGGTTTCTCATTTAAAACTTTTTCAGTAACAGGGGTTGTATTTTGGGATAAATTAAATGAATTTAATGAATCAGAAGATTTTCTTGATTCTATATGATCTTGAATTTGTTCTAATTTTTTCAGTATTAAATCAACATTTTTTGATTCTTTTAATTTTAAATCTAAAATTTCTTGTTGTTGTTTTAAAAATTCTTGTTGTAATTTTAAATAATCATTATGTTGAGTATTGATATCAATTTTTGATTCAGTTGGTGTTAAAATCTTTGGTGAAGGAATTGATTTTGGAACTTCAAATACTTGATCAAATGGATTTTCTTCTTTTGGTGATTGTCTTGGAGTTTTAATACTTGGAGTAAACATTCCATTTAAAGCTGGAATTGAACTTAAATCTAACTTCTTTGGTGGTGTAATTTTATTTTGAATAAATGTAAATCTTGCATAATGATCATGACCAAATTTTAATAATTGTGATAAATCTTCATACCAATTTTTAAAATCATTTTCATTTGCACATTTAAAAGTTTTTTTGGATTTTGATTTTACCAAGGTAAATTTAAATTCATCTTTTGATGTTATTGAATATTCATTTAGATTGTATGATTTAATTGGTTCATCATTATAACCAATAAATCCACCAATTTTATCTTTATTTTTTTTGGTTATATTTTCTTCATCAATTTTGAATTCATGTAAATAATTACAGGATAAAATGTAGTAAAATCTTGTATAATTTTTTAAAACTTTTGATTTTTTATACATTGTACCAAATCTAAGACATTTATTTTGAATTGAATTTTGATATGGAAGTACAATTGATTTGAAATTTCGGGTCTCCCTTTTAGGATTGAACTCAGTTGATTTGAAGGTGTTTATGAAATTTGAATTGTGAGAGATGAAAAATTCCCAATCATTGGTTGAACTTGAACTGATTTTCGATTTTAAATAATGATAATATTCATTATTGAAATTTAATTTACCAAATTTATCAATAACAAAATTCAATTCTTTCAAAATGAAAGTGAATAAATCTTTTGAAATATTTTGTAAATTTATATAACTTGCAAACATATAATTTTCCATAATTAATTGATTCTTGAGGGTATAATCAACTTGCAATTTGATTAATAAAGGATCATCAAGTGCCAACTCCTCTTCATCTTCGGTGGTTCCTTTTATAACTGGTTTTTCTTTTGAATATGTTTCAACACTTGCCATATATTGATTTAAAATTTGACCTGTTTTACTAATTTCTTTAAGTAATTGAGAATTTGCAAATGAATCATTCAGCAATGAAGATTTGATTTCTTTAATTTTATGACTGACTTGTTTAAGTAAAGTTTCTAATTTTGGAATAATTTTATTACCTAAATCTTTATATAATTTAAAACTTGATTGAAAATTTGTTTGATGTGAAGATAATAATAATGCTGGGAAATTAGTAAATAAGGAATCTGATGGGAAGAAATTTGATTGAATTCTAACATCATTTGAATTAATTTCATTTTCAGTTCTTGGAATTGGAGTTGGTGGTGTTGTTGGTTTTATTGATGTTAATGATGAATTTCTTTTATGTAATGGAGTATTCTTTAGGAATGTTGAGTTGAAGGTATTATTTGATTTTGTTTTTGATAAACCAGGTCTTTTTTCACTATTTAAAGTATTTAAACTTGTATTTGAAAGATTCTTTTTTAATTCTTTTGTTGGTGTTGTATTTTTGGGACTTTGTAATTGAATATCATGTAAAATTTTATTTGGTAAATCTTTACAACCAGGAAATTGAACAGCAGATATTAATTGATAATTTAAATTTGATTCTAATTCTTTAACTAATAAAATTTCTTTAAAATAATAGATTAAAGCTTTTATAAAATATTTCCAATATTTAAAAAAATCAACTAATTGATCAATTGGTTTTGAATCATAAGATGGAAGATTATGATAAAATGGTGATCTAACATCTTTGGTTGATAAGGTGGTTTCTTTATGAAATCGGAAACTCATTGAAGAAGAAAAGTGTTGTTGATGGATATTTAAATACTCTCCTATCGGATGTAAAACGCGCTAATAAATTGAAGAATACATGGGAAACAAGGAAATTCTACATTGCTTTTCAACAGTGCTTAGAATACAAGCTAAGCTCCATTCTTTGTCTTAGTCCTTGTCCAAGCTGTTCTTTGTCTAAGCTATTCCTAAGCTATTCTTGTAGTTTGGGTTCTCATGTACAAGTGTTTAGCGCAAGTTTGGTTATTGATTTTGTGTCAAAAACTGGTTCTAGTCTTGCTTCTGATTCCTTTCTATTTATAGATCATCAACAGACCAATTCACATCACCAAAAGAGGGGATCATCCCAGAGAACCCAAGTCATTTGATTACACTAGAGAATGAGAAGTTTACCCATAATTCATTATTCATATACATCATTTACTTTCTTTTAAATTTTCAATTTCTTGTTTTAATAAACCAATTTCAATCAATAAACTTGATTTATTCCCAAAAGAAATCAACTTCCTTAAATGATCATTTTCTTGTTCCAATTGATTCATTTTTGTTAAAATTTTATGACTCAATTCTTGTAAATCATATTGACCAATTTTATTTTGTTGTGAATTTGCAAATAAAACAATTTCTAATCTTTTATTAGTTTCTTCTAATTCATGAATTTTATCTTGTAAAGTTTTTGATAAATCTTGAAATAATTGATAATGATTCTTTGGTAATTTGAATGTAGTTGGTTGTTTATCATCAGACTTCTTATTCATTATACCAATTTGATCAGTTAAATTTTTAATCATTTGATTCTTTAACATTAATTCAATTTTTAATTTATCATCTGATTCACTGGTGCTTGGTACATAACTTGGTGCATTGATTAAAGATGATTTATAAATATTTGATGATGTTGAATCAGCAGTTGAAGTGTAATCATCTAATGGTCTAAATACATTTGTATTCAATTGTGGATTAGACCAGAATTTATTTGATTTATCTTCATCAAGAAACTAATCGTTAGTAAGAACTTAATAAGATCGTAAAACATACATTTAAATCACTCATGTGTGGAAAAAAACTATACACGAATCATTTGTTTAAATAATTCACTATTTAACACCAAATCGGGTAATTTCATTATTTTTTCATCTAAATTAACACCACAAAGGAAATCAATTAGAAAATCAGTAAAATGATTACAATTATTTTTAAATAAATCGTAGTTGATCCATTTCTCACGGTTCTCATCAATGAATAACATGAGCAATTCATTATCAATTTCAGTTGAACCAACGTTCATTTTCTCAATTGGAGTTCCATATTTGACATGGGTTGTAGAAACTGGTTTAATTTTTATACCTTGATCTATATATATTTCCATACCTCTGATAACTGTTGATGTATGATATATTGCATCGATGGAGACTCCTAGTATCATTGGTGATAGAGTTCTTGCTAACCCATGAGATAAATCATAGACATAAACTTGAACTGAATTTGCCATTGTCGCAGGAAATTTTTTTCAAAAATGGGAAATGCAATCAGAGATTAATTCATACAAGAACCAACTTAATAAATTAATTCAAGAATCAGACCAATCTTTAATCATTGGATTCAATAGTTTACTACAAAGTAAGTTCAATCAATGGATCCTAAATGATGATTCCTATATCGACATTTTATGGTCACAATTTCATTATCCAATAATTAAAAAAGTTTTCTTAAAATTACATTCAGATTACTTTTCATCATTAAATAAAGATTTTCAATCAAAGAATTTCAAATTAAAACCAATTGAAATTAGGAAAATTAATGAAAATTATTTAAAATTTTCAAAACAAATTTTCAAATTTTATTTGGAATTGTTGAGGAACCAACTCAGAATCAGAAACAATCAAATACCGAAAAAGTTTGTGGATCATTTTGAAATCACCCCCAAATTGGATGGCATAAATTTGATTCATTTAATTTATAAATGTTGTTTACGTCTTGGTGATATAACAAGACATCAATCAATTATTGAAACTCAATACCTAATTCCAAGTTTAACTAACAAAGAATTCTTTAAATTTAAAACAATCACAACTGAAGAAAAACAAATCAAATATAAACCAATATTTGAAAAACTGATTCAATTTTATAATTTATGTATAATGTTAATTCCAAGTTTAAATGAACCATATAATCAAATTGGAGTTATACTGAATTTAATTGATGATAAATTTAATGCAATTTATTATTTTATTAGATCAGAATATGCAAGAAATAGTTATAAATTAGGTTTACAAAATTTAGATCATTTAATTCAAAAACATTTTTTTACAACAAAATTAGTTGATTTAGTTGATTCAAATGATTTGAAAAAGTTTGATATTTATTTGATTTGTTTAATTGGTTATTTTTATTATCCAGAACGTTATAAATCAGGTCCAAATATTGTTAAAAAGATTAATTTTAGTAAAATTGAAAATGAATTGTTCAAGAACTTAGGGAAATTGGATGATGATTTATTATTAAAATATTTAACTATTTTATTTGGATTTATGAAATTGAAAAATGATGAAAAATTGAAAAATTTTGTCATTAGATTTATTGAGAAAGTTGATTTTGAAAAGTTGAAACTGTGGAGATTTATTTTAAATGGATTTGATATTAATTTGTTATCGAAAAAGATGATTAAGAGGTTGGAGTCATTGATTTATGATTCAAGACCAAAAAGAGATTATTTTTATAAAGAAGATGTTGATTTTAGAGATTGTACTTTGATTGATTGTCAATTTAGAGATTTCAATGATTCACATTTGTTTAAGGATGTAAATTTATTAGTTGAAGGTGGTGAAGGTAATGATGAGTTGAGAAAACAAGCAATTGGTTGGTATATAAAGAAACTGATAAAACTGAAAAATGATTCGAAACCTAGAATGAAACATGAACCTGTACCAGTTGTTGTACCTACATCATTAGAAGAAATTGAATCATTTATTTCAAAACAAGCAAATGAAATGAAACAAACAATGAATCAGAAACCATCACAAATACTTCCAAGAGAAACAGATAATCATGAAGATAATAAAGAATCACAACAAATACAGCAACCAATCATTCAAAATCAACAAGTTCCTAATCAACAAGCTTCAAACCAGCAAGTTCCAAGTCAGCAATTCCCAAATCAACAAGTTCCAAATCAACAATTCCACCAACAATTCTATCAGCAACAGTTTCATCAATTTCATCATCAATTCCAATTTCCAAATCAACAACCAATGAACATGGACCAAATTAAAATTGAAGATTTACCACCAAGAGTCAATATCTGGCAACAACAACCACCAATTTATCCACCAAATCTTCAATTTCCTTATCCTCAATATCAACATCCATATCCTTAATATACATTTTATATGCAGTACTTTGGTCTAAAAATCTTTCGATTTTTGATTTTTTCAAATCTTCTTCTTTCAACTCCTAATGGATGGTGAAATCAAATATAGAGATTCCAATCATACTTTCACCTTTCAAACTCCACCAGCAGATTCATCAATAGATGTATTGAATGAGTTTTATTGGACCAAGGATAGTGAACCACATGTATTAAGAAGAAAATTAATATTGGAAAAATATCCTCAAGTTCGTAAATTAACAGGATATGAACCAAAAACTAAATGGTATGTCATGGGTATAGTGTTATTACAGTGTTCCGTTGCATATTACCTTAGATCCACATCGGTATTTACATTAAAGTTCTTCATATTAGCTTATATAATTGGTGCAACATCAAATCAAGCAATTTTTTTAGCTATTCATGAATTATCCCATAATTTATTATTTAAAAAACCAATTCATAATAAATTATTTGCAATTTTTACAAACATTCCAATTGGTATCCCATATTCTGCTTCATTTCAACCATATCATCAATTACATCATAAATTTTTAGGTGATGAATTTTTAGATACTGATTTACCAACAAGATTTGAAGGTTTATTTTTATCAAATTTATTAGGTAAGGTATTCTTTGCAACTTGTCAAATATTCTTTTATGCTTTAAGACCAATGTTTATAACACAAATTAAATTTACTTATATTCATTTGATAAATGTTGTTTTTCAGGTTTTTTTTGATTATTTGATTGTTGAATATTTAGGTTGGAAAAGTTTAGGATATTTTATAATGAGTTCATTTCTTGCTGGTTCTTTACATCCTTGTGCTGGACATTTTATTGCTGAACATTATGTATTAAATGAAAATAATGTTGAAAGAAAACCAAAAAAGAATGGGTTAAATGTTGATTTTGTTCCACCGGAAACTTATTCTTATTATGGTTCATTAAATTTATTAACTTGGAATGTTGGTTATCATAATGAACATCATGATTTTCCTTATATTGCTTGGACAAAATTACCAATTTTAAAAGAAATTGCACTGGAATTTTATGATCCTTTACCTCAAGTTCATTCTTGGATTGGTGTTATATGGTGGTTTATATTTAATGATATAAATAAATTATGGAATAGAGTTAAAAGGGAAGGGAAAATTAAACTGGGTACAAAAATAGATAAATTAGATGAAAATGAATAAAATGGATATTGGACATTGAATCAATCTCTACTTGAAGGATTGGTAAAATGACGAAACATTAAAATCTCTACATCAAAGCTGTTTGCAAAGCGAAATTGAAATGAATGATCAGAATTCTACTTGAAGCTGTTTGAAAGGGATGGTAGAATGACGAACATCAAAGCTGTTTGTTGAAGAAAGTAAAATGGATGAAAATTTGACATTTTTGATTCTACTCTATACGAGAACTAAATCTAATAATCAATCAGATTCTATTTGCTTCAATTATCTAAACTAATTTCATTCAACTTTGTTTAACTTTTTCAATAAATTCATCAAATTAGATGAAGTGATCAGAAATATGATTAGATATTAAATTTATCTTTATTTGTAAAAATCTCTACTTAAGCTTTAAGATTCACCTTTAATTCAATTTTAATTTATCTAAACTAATACCATTCAATTCTTGTTTAACTTTTTCAATAAATTCATCAATTTTTACTAAATCACCTTCATTTTCTTCACCTTGACCTAATTTCTTTATTCTAACAAATCCATTTGGATATTCTTCTTTACCCAAAATTATAGCCAATTTTGCATTTGATTTTTCAGCACCATCAAATTGTTTTCTAATATTTGCTTTATTTTTATATAAAAATTCAGCATTTATATCATTTTTCCATAATTGATTAATTATAAACATTCTTTCTTTTAAAAATCCATTCCAACCTTCACCACCACCAAATGCCATTACATAAACATCAGTATGATTTGATGAAACATTATCAAGATTAGTTTTATTTTTAATAATTGAAAAAATACGTTCAACACCAAATGATATACCAACACAAGGAATTGATTTTGATCCAAACATACCAACTAATTTATCATATCTACCACCAGCAGCAATTGAACCAACACCAACATAAGCAGAAGCATCATCTAAATCTTTTGGTTTTTTTACGTTTGTTGGTGGTGCTGATTGTTCAGTTATAGCTTCATAAATTAATCCAGTATAATAATCTAAACCTCTTGCTAAAGATAAATCAAAACTTAAAAATGAATCAATATTGAAAGCTTTTGAATATTCATTAAGAATTTCCATTTCTTTGATACCTTCAAGAACTGTTTCATTTGATAAACCTTTGCCTTTCAAGAAGGTCAAAGTTTCATCAATTGATCCTTTTTGTTTAACAAATTCACCAATTAATTCAACAACTTTTGGATCTTGAGATTTTTCTTCAATCATTTCTGACTTTACCGCTTCCCAAGGTGATTTATCTAATTTATCAACAGCACTTGAAACTTTACGTACATCCTCAAGTTTCACACCACAATGTTCAAATATCCCATCTAAAATTTTACGATGATTTAATTTAACTTTAAATTCAATATTTAAGGTACTTAATCCATCAATTAATATATTTAAAATTTCAGAATCTGGAATCATTAAATCATATTGTCCTGCTATATCAAAATCACATTGATAAAATTCTCTCATTCTACCTTTTGTCATTGCTGGTTGATCTCTACGATAAACTTTTGCTATATGATATCTTTTAATTGAACTTATATTATTGGAAGCAACAAATCTTGCAAATGGGACAGTTAAATCATATCTCAATGAACATAATTCCCCACCTTGATCTTTTAAATCATAAATTAATTTTGAATCTTCACCATATTTTCCTGTTAAAATTTCTTTTAATTCAAATACTGGTGTATCTATGGTAACACCACCATGTTTTTTAAATAAATTGGATAATGTAGAGAAGATTTTATCTCTAATTATCATATCCTTATCAGCCCAATCTTTGGTACCTTTAGGAGTTTTCAAAATATAATCTGTTTTTGCCATAAAGAATCGTTTGGAAATTTTTAACATAAATTTTTTCGACTCATAATCAATAACACAAGAGTTGATGAGATGCTGAATCTGACTTGAAATCAAGAGATGAGTACCAAGATTCCTTGAGAAAGGGTTGACACGAGAATTGACAATTTAAGAAGACCTTAGATTCAATCTACATATAACTTTCATCTATTGACTTTTTCAATCTTAAAACACCTTCATTAAGAATCTTTTTACCCCATTGACCAGCAGCTGATAAACCAGTTTCATCTCTACATTGTTTAAGGAAAGGTAATAATGAAGTACCACCTGTTCCAACATCTAATTTCTTTTTTGCTAATCCACTACGTAATGTTGATGAAGGTTGTGATTTTTGTTGTAAAATTATATATCTAGTTGTTATTTGTATATGTTTATCTCTAAAAGATTTCAACATTGCTAAACAAGCATCATAATATAATTCAATATCAGGATTTTCATTTATGTATTGTTTTAAATTTGTTTTGGATTCAACTTCTTTCAAGAATTCACGATGTTCTTTAGGCATATAATTTCTCATTTCATGAATGAATTCAGAATCATGATTTACACCAAGTAAAATATCTAAAAATTGAATCAATGAAGATTGAGCATTTGAACCACCAGCATAAGTTTTCAATTCATTACCATAATAGACACCTTTTAATCCTAAATCTTGCATATTTTTCCAACCTGCTAAATAAGGTCTTAATCTATAATAAAAAACATGTGGATCACAATTTTCTTCCATTTTCATTAATACAGTTCCAAGTAAATCAATCGATTCAGCCAACTGTTGAAATAACTCAACCACGACCTCCTTACTACCCTTGTTTATTTGATTAATTAATTCCATTCCTGTTTCAATTGCAATTGCACCATGTTTTTCAAAATAAACACTAACTAAATAAAACCATGATTCATCTATGGATCCAGTAAATGTATTGATTGTTGTAAGATTTTTAAAACTATAATCATCACCAGGAATTATTTGTTTGAAATTCCATAAACATAATGAAGCATAAGTTGCTATTGGTGGTAATCCTAAATAATCAGACACTATAATCCAAGGTTGTGATATTGAATCTGGAAGTTTATCTAAACTTTCACTCCATATGTATCCATGTGCTATGAATCCTAATACTTGATAAGCTCTTCTATATTCGGGAATTGAATTTAAGTGGGATGTGGATAAAATTTCAAGTTTGTCAACGAATGATTTGACTTGTTTTGTTAAGATTAATGATGGTAGGTTATTCACTATGATTTCCCATGATTCATAATACTTTGGTAAGCTTGTTAAAGGTAATTCTTCTGGTAGAAACCCAGTTTTATTCATAATTATTCAGTGCGATTGAAATTTGCTAAAAATTTTATGGTCTGATCTTTAAAAATTTCAGAATTTGATTCAAAAAATAACCATAAATCATGAATCTATGGTTCATCTTTAACCGTGATTCAAGAATCTATGCCATAATTCATGAATCTATAACCATGATTCATTTGATGGATTTAAGTATAGGCTCTTTAGGATTTATTTCAGAACAATCATTTCCTCCGGAGAATCCACTAATTAAAGTCATTTGATTGAAAGTTGAATTCAAACGGAAACAAATAAGAAGAATTCAAGTTGGATTTATTTACAAGTTATCAATTGATCGATCTATAAACTCAATAAGCTTCGAGTTTTGTTTTGATTCCAAGCTCAACACGGATGTCTCCATAAGACGATAATCTATTAGTTTATCAGCTTCTTATCTTTATTAGCCTCTATATTGTAGATTAACCTTTTAATTAATCTCTCAGATTTTATTGTTTATCGGAATCAAATCAAATCTGATTTTTACACGAATTTTATCAACATCATGAGTTTTAAAGGTATTAAGAAATCAATTGTTAGAGCACCACAAACATTTCGTCAAAAGATGAATATGGGTGAGATCACTCACGATGCCGTTTATCAAGATGCCGAGAGAAGATTCAAAGAAATTGAAATTGAAACAAAGAAACTAAGTGATGAATCTAAACGGTATTTTGCTGCGGTAAATGGAATGTTGGATAATCAAATTGAATTTTCAAAAGCAATTGAAGAGATTTATAAACCAATTAGTGGTAGATTATCCGATCCAAATGCAACTGTTCCTGAAGATAATCCTCAAGGTATTGAAGCATCAGAAAGTTATCGAGAAGTTGTAAAAGAATTAAAAGAAACTTTAAAACCAGATTTAGAATTAATTGAAAAAAGAATTGTTGAACCAGCTCAAGAATTATTAAAAGTTATTCAAAATATTAGAAAAATGGCTACAAAAAGAGATCATAAACAATTGGATTTAGATAGACATAAAAGAAATCATTCAAAATATGAAAATAAAAAGGAAAGAACTTCAAAGGATGAAGAAAAAATGTATAGTGCTGAAGCAGAAGTTGAAGTTGCTCAACAAGAATATGATTATTATAATGATTTATTAAAAACTGAATTACCAATTTTATTTCAAATGCAAAGTGATTTTATTAAACCTTTATTTGTTAGTTTTTATTATATGCAATTAAATATTTTTTATACTTTATATAATAGAATGGAAGAATTAAAAATTCCATATTTTGATTTACAAAGTGATATAATTGAAGCTTATAATTTGAAAAAGGGTAATATTGAAGAACAAACTGATTCAATTGGTATAACTCATTTTAAAGTTGGTCATGCAAAATCTAAATTGGAAATGACAAAGAGAAGACATCAAATGCAAGCAGGTGGTGAATTACCAACTTATTCAACTGGTGGTTATAATCAATCTTATGGAGATTATAAAAGTCCAACTCAACCTCAATCACCTCAATCACCTCAATATGGTTATGGTCAACCTCAATATGGATCTCCAGTTGGTGTTACTCCACAACCAACAGCAACTTCTGGTTCATTACCTGCTTATACACCACCAACAACAACTGCAAGTGCTCCAACTTGTACTGCATTATATGATTACACTGCTCAAGCACAAGGTGATTTAACATTTCCCGCAGGTGCAATTATTGAAATTGTTGATAAAACAGAAGATGCAAATGGTTGGTGGACTGGTAGATATAATGGAACAACAGGTTTATTTCCTGGTAATTATGTCAAATTGTAATATACGTCATTTATATTGATTGTATTGATTTTGAAAAGTGAAATGACAAACAATCTTGATTGAATCACATTCCTTCTCTAGAATCTGTATCAAGCTTTTATCGTAAGTTAACTCCGTTTTATCGATTTGGATGCGGCTGTATCCGCTAAGATAAGTATAAATTTAAATTGACTCACATTTTTTTCATCAAAATGTCTGTTTCTTTAAGACCAATTGAACAAAAAGATTATCAAGAATGGTTAAATTTATGGAGTGGACCTGAAGGTTATATTGTTTTTTATAAAGCAACAGATAGAATGAATGATGAAATTTCAAAATCAACATTTGAAAGATTTTTAAATCCAAATATTCCAGTTTATTCAGTTGTTGCAATTGATGATTCAAATGGGAAGATTATTGGATTTGCTAATTATTTAACTCATTATAACACATGGACCATTGAAGATGCTTTATACTTAAATGATTTATTTGTTGATGAAAAAAGTAGATTACATGGTGTTGGTAGAAAATTAATTGAATATATTTATAATGAAGCTGATCAACTTAATTGTAAGAAATGTTATTGGTCAACACAATTTGAAAATCATAGAGCTCAATTGTTATATACAAAAGTTGGTGTTAAATCTGGATTTTTATTATATAGAAGACCTTAATTGTGAATATAAATGTAAACCTATCTCGAATGATCTTCAATTGGGACACCTTAAAGGTTAGCATAAGTAATTTTTAATCTTTCAATCATTAAAGGCAATATTCTCATATCATGTGTTTTGAAATGATATTGCTAGGTAAACCACATGACTAATCTCATCATTTCAACTCATATCGTGATGAAGATGTCCAAATACATAGTCCAACAATACTAAATCAAAAGCTCCATAATTTTCATTTAATTCTTATTTTCTAACAAAATTGGATGAACAAAGTAATTTATCCAAATGTTCACCTTGCAATGAAATATTATTTGTCCTTGAATATAGCCTTATGAACGTCACGAATTTCGGCTTTGTCTCCTATTTCGATTTTCTTCAAAGCAGTAAAGCGGGTATCATTTTGTTTCATGAACAATTTGAATTTAGTTTATCCTGAAGCGCAATTTTTTTACGAATTAATTTCAATTAGTTTTGATGAACGAAACATTCAAATCAGTGATTCAGCTTAGTTATCATTTCTAATTATATGTCAAATTAATACCATTAGTCAAATCCTACTTGTAAACAAACCAATTATCAAATTTTGAGTGGCTAAACAGTAATCCTATTCATCATCTTAAAAATTTTTTAAAAATTTATATAAGTAATTCTACAGCATCTCTTTTGTCACAATTTTGTTTAAAATTTTTCGTGTTTGATAATATCAGGTCGTATGTGAAGATTTCAAAATTAAGAACATGGAATAGTTTTTGTTAAAGATTTAATCTGAATCACATGATATCAATACTTCCAAGAAACAAGAAAAAAATTATTTTAAAAGACTTGGGATAAACCAATATGAAGTTCGATATTTTGAGGCGTTCACAAATTTACGAATTTTGTTTAACCCCTGAAGCATAAGCATTGTCTTGTGCCACTTCGAAATTAGGCTTAAAATTAGATATGCACCTCGTCTGGTTAATTGTTCTAATATAAATACATCGAGTATTTCTTTCATAACTTCGATAAACAATGGGTGTAGATTGGCTAGAATGTCCAAATAATGGTACAAAATATCTGGTAGGTACAAACCCAACTATTTGCCATGATGGTGTAGCTTTTATTCCTGCTCCACTTGCTGGATCCGGTGATCGTGATACTGGACAATGTATGGATGGTAATGGTACATTCTATGGTCCAAAATATAAGGTTGGAAAATATCAAGATACAATTTGTCAAAATGGAACAATATTTGTACCTGCTGCAATTGAAAACTTGGGTATTAAACTGATGAATATGAAGGGTGTTTTGATTTATTCAATTTGGATTGTATCATTCTTGGTTTATTTTCAAATGTAAACATCAATTGGAGTTGAAGTATGATTTTGTTCGTCAATCAATTTGGTTCAAAGCATTCATTTTTTATAGGTTTTAAGATTCTAATAAAGAATCCAGATCAGTCTCAGTTGATACTAATCAAAAAAACTGTAATTTATGGGCATTTTCTGTACTTTATTTCTAAAATGAATTTCAAAACATTTTGATCGGGTTTTGTTATAACATTTTTTTTTGCGTAAAATATTTTACATACAAATCTGGAGATTTTAAGCAATTTAGGGATTTTTATAACAAAAGAAGCAAAGAATAAGCTAATCTTTGATTAGTTGATGATTAAAGAATTATGCCACTATTTTTTATTATCAATTTTCAAGTCATCGACAATTGTAATATTGTTTTAATACGAGAAAAGGGAATGTAAGTAGAATTATTTATAATCACTGAATTAAACACAACAATCCCAATAAAACCAATTTTAACAAAACATAAATCATTATCATATTAAAATACCTGCCATTTATTCTTGAAACAAATGAGTATTGAAAAAGTTGTTGCTGATGCAAATGTTCAAGAGAACAATAAAGAACTTTGGAAAATTATCAAAGATCAAAAGATGATACAAAAGATAAATTAGGATCTAAATAGCTAGACAAAATGAATAGTCGAAGTAGATTATTATTGATTTAAAGATCACCAAATTTTAAGATTTAGTAATTCGAATCAAGAGAATTAAAGAAATTATTAAAAAATTGGTAAAGACCAGCTATATTAATAAGATTAAGCAAATTTTGCTTCAATTTTAGATCAAAAACAGGAAAAATTAATATTTGTTATTAGATAATTTCGATTACTAAATCATTATAATACTTTGAACATTCCGATTTAAAATTAACTAGAGAAAATAATGAGAAGATTATAGTTATAATAATTAGGTGATAAAAAATTAATTAATTCTCGCGTAATTGTCAATTGTTGCCGTATAATGAGCGTAAATGAAAACCTTATTAAACTAAATTAGTTTTGCCAAGTAATATTCTTCGTTACATAATTATTAGAATATAACCAAAGTTGTTTTAATTAAAGTTTCAATATTTTTCAGTGAATTATTAGATAATTTCGATTACTAAATCATTATAATACTTTGAAAATTCCGATTAACTAGAGAAAATAACGAGAAGATTATAGTCATAATAATTAGGTGATAAGAAATTAATTAATTCTCGCATAATTGTCAATTGTTGCCGTATAATGAGCGTAAATGAAAACCTTAATAAACTTAGTTTTGTCAAGTAATATTAGAATATAACCAAAGTTGTTTTAATTAAAGTTTCAATATTTTTCAGTGAAATGCGTTACACGTTGAGCCTGAGTTTATATAAAGCTATCAATAATCTTCTTTTTTATCAACAAATGTTATTTCAATTTTTATTATTCGCTTTATTACAGTTTATTTCCGCAGAAGTTGTTTTAAACCCAGAATCCGACGGTTTAATTCAAGTAATTGATGGTTTTCAAGTTGTTTCAAATTTTACTGATGTTTACAACGAGAATTTAAAAGCCGGTGATACATTAGTTGATTTAGATTCAAAATCATTCATTTCAGTTATTTCAACTTCTAATGAAACAAATAAAAGAGCTGTTTGTCCAGCTTTAAGTATTAGATATAAAGAAGTTCAAATTGCTCAACATGGTCAATGGTGGCTGCAATGGACTCAAGCTACCGGTAAATTATATTGTGATAACAATCCAAATGGTGCTACTTTTTCCAGAGAAATGCTGTGGACTATAGGTTATAGTATCGGAGTAAACATAGGTATTTCCATTGCTGAAGTCATTGGTGCTATGTTGGGTATTGGCGTTTCAATTGAAAGGCTGGTTACAGAAACATGTGCAGTTTCTTGTGGTTGTCTGTCTGGAGAGGTTGCTTGTATCTGGGAACAAAGTTTGTTATCATGGTCTGACAGTCAATATCGTTACTGCTGGAGATTCTCTAACTGTGACGGTGGAACTGTAAGTTGTGAGCCATGGAGTGCATATCAAAGAACAGATGCTCCATTCAAAAGTAATGGCTGTAGATCTTTCAATTATGGATGTTCTAAAGGCAGTGGTTGTAATTAATTACATAAATATAAATTTATTATTACTCTGACTCGATGCTTAAATCTAGTACTGATGATCAAAGCTTGAAAAGTGCTTATCAACACGATATTCAAGGTAAGCTTGTTTCAAAATTATCCCAGAATGGATGTTTATTGTGTATCAATTGTACATTAAAATATCAAAAGTAAATTTGATATTTTTATTGACTCTACTTGAAGAGACGGCTTCAAATCATACTTTATTCTTATTAATTCTCAAAAAATTATATATTTCATAAAAATTCAAACTTTAATTAAATATTCAGTTAATTTTAGTTTATGTTAATCGTAAAAAATCCAATTTCACAACATTTTTGAGTTTAAAAAAATTGCTCGGGTTTTATTATAACATTATTTTTTGCGTAAAATAGTTTATTGACAAATTTGCAGATTTCCAGCATTCTACTGGTAAAAACAAAAAAACAGACTAAAAACGAAATATCATACCAAACTTGACTAAAACCACTAAGATGATTCTTCATTATCTGATAAATATCAATTTACAAACTGTTTCATCAAAAATTGCTATATTGACAAAGAATGGGAGTGAATGTATAATTTTTAGCTCAATATCTGATACTTCTTGGATAGATAAATGATAATTTTGTAGCCTTTGGCTTGTATTTGATTAGTGTTGATGTTTTAGTCTTTTAAAGCTGAAGTAAATGAATCAACAGTAGTTGAATATATAGTGACAATGATTGACCAAAATCGATTAAATTAATTCAAATTAACGCGTTTATATCAGTCTTGATGAACATAAAATATCTTAATAACCGATACATGTTTTGATTTATGATATTTGACGTGTTTTTCTTTACTTCAATGGATATTGGTGAAAATGGTAGCAGTTTGATAATTATTTTTTATCGACATTTGATTCAAACTCAAATTATTTGAATATTTCCAATCATAGAATTCATAGAAAATGAAGCAACCATTGAATTTGGATTTTTCACACCATGATGAAAACATTCATTGAACTTTTAATGAATTGATATAAATTGAATATCGAAGTTAATCTTGAAGGATTAGGTAATATCGATTCAAATGAATCAAATATAAAATATGATTGAAGATTTTTAGATATTATATCAATTGAACAAGAAAGTTCTACATCAGTTTATGATCGTCTAAGATTTGATAATCGAATTATTCCAGTTTCAGTTTTGAGTAAAGAAAATGAATTTTCAATTGATGGTAATAAAGTTCATCAATTGATATTAGCAATTGCTTCTGGTAGATCAGCAAAAACAAAAGACTAGTACTAAAGCTAGTAAGATGTTTTTCATTGATATTTATAATCATTTTTAATAAAATCAATCAAAGGGTAATAAGGAATTTTTGAAATTGATGAGATTTGATCAATAAAATGTCTTTGATACATTTTCACGAGAGATTTCAGTGATGTTGATATTGATTTACATTGGGGAATGCATTCATATTTACTACAAAATTGTACAAATAAAGATAAATTGAAGATTTTGCAAGAATGTTTGAAAAGCTGCTGTTGATAGTATTAAAATAAAGAGGAAGGATTAGTGAACTATATTCATGTTAGTTCAACGTAGCATTGAATTTGTTAGATACAAAAATAAAATTGAGTTTAAGAAAAGAATTGGGTTTATGACGATATTATTTAGTGTAAGTGAAGATGAATAAAATCAAAATCTCAAAACATTTCAATATGAATGATTATGAACAGAATTTAGCAAAGAATTAAGTTAGAACTTTAGCAAGTAATTTCAAATTTGGGAAAGAGACTGAGTTCAAAGAAAAATTAGAATAAAAAGAACTAGAATTGCGTGTAATAAAAATTTAGAATCTCCAGAAAGAACAATAGTGGGAAACGAAATTGTTACAAATGGATGTAGATCTGAAGTTTTTGAGATTTGAAGAATTAATTGATCAAGTTTCTCCACAAAGAAAAAAACTCATTTCAAAGAAGGATAATTGGACAAGATTCTACTAGAATTGATTTTAGATTACATTAAAAACTATGGAAAACATCAATCAAGAAGTATAAATAATAAAACTATTATTTACCTGATCAAAGATGGTTATCATATCGTTATAAAATAGATTACGAAAGTGTTTGAAAAATATTTTAGAATTATCAATATTGGTTTAAAAATCATGGTAAAAGAGTGATTGAATGTATAAAGAAGATACCATCAAGCTTGGAGCTCAATTCATTTCATTAGACCTCAAGAATAATGTTTAGTTGTGTATCTTAATGAATTCAACTCTAAAGTTTCAAAACATTAAGTATAATTATTAATAATGATTCTGATTCAAATAACAGTGAACAAGAATTAATTACTGAAGAAAACCAAATCGACAATCAAAAATTATTGGTACATTTTCTGAAGGTAATAACATTAAAGAAGATGGAGAAGAATTAACAATAAAGATGTAGAACATCTAAACAGAGGAACTGTTAGTCAACCTATACCAAAAGGAAGACAAACTCCGATATTGACAAGATTAGATCCACATTAAAATGAGCAAATTGAAAGAGCTAAAGATATATTAAAACAAAATGAAAAGATGATAAATCAAAAAGAGATTCACAAATTCGTTAAAAAATTAATAGAGAATCAATGATCTTTTGGATGAAATTGAAGAAGATGATGATCCGAATAGAATAATCGAAAGATAGTTATTATGATAAAACAAAAGATTATGAGTTACCAGAACCAACAGTTGATAATTCAAATTTAATTGATTATAAAAGTAGAAAATTTATTAAATACTATTAAATATCAAGGGAAAAATTCAAAAAATGACGAATCAAAAGAAGAACCAAAATCATCCATCGGTCATGTTGAAAATCCAAATGTTACAAGAAAATCAAGAGATTTTACAAATTAACAAAAGATTATCAGTTTTATCAATGAGTTCAACTAAAGAATAGATCTTATAAATACTCATAGTCCTAATGAAGATGATGAATAAAATAGTTTTGCTGATAGATTAGATAATGTTAAACTACCTAATGATGATTGAAAAAGGTTCAATTAAGGATTTTGATGAACATTTAGTAATTATATTTATATTATGATTCAAACAATAAAGCTTCAAAACAATCAACAACTAAAAGTATTATGATTTCGGATCAAAGTAGTAATGATAATGATGATGTATTTGATAAAACTAAATTATCAGAAAGAAAATCATCTACAATTGATGTATTAGCAAATGGATAAATCTTAATACCTAATTTTGATAATGACAAAGAAATTAATCAATCCATAAAGTACGAAATAATAAAGATGGAAATATACCACCAACACCAGCTTTACATGATAAATCAAGGAAACCTTAGGATTATAAAACAAATTACAACAAAAGAAAAAACGATCATTTTTTAGAAAATTATCATGGG